>CAWUFW010008782.1:417500-848846 GCA_963921515.1 Calotriton arnoldi | reverse complement strand
GCTGTCTGCCCTACATGGAGCTGGCGAAGGAGCACAGACTCCTCACTCAGGGCAGCAGGGGACACAGGGGCAGGGGTGCGGTGCCTGGCCCAAAGGAGACACGCTCCCGAACATGGGAGCCTCCACGGACCTGGGGAATGGGAGCCGATGGGAGGGCGGTGGTGGTGCTGGTGGTGGCGGGGACAGCAACACTGCTGGGGTGTGGTGGCTGCTGACACCCGCCTCCATAAAGGGAGTCATCCTCCGAGTTGCTCTGGTCCTCAGCTGAGGTGGATGGTGCTGAGGACTCCTCGGTGTGGCTCCCCTGCGCCCTCGTGCCACTGGGTCCCTCCGACCACTCCTCGGCTGCTGACCCAGTCTGGCTCTCCGGCTCCTCCTGGTCCGTGGAGCTGTCCCCTTCCGTGGCCGTGGATGCATCTGCAAACAATGGGGAAACAGACAGACATCAGTCACCTGCAAACGCACACACCACTGTGAGCACAGCACATTACAGAGCAAGCCCTGGCATCATTAGTTGAACATTGCTAAAGTGCCCTAACTGAACAGGAGAAGCCAATTGTCAGTCTAATGCCAACCATGGCACTCATCCCACATGTTGCCCACCCATCTGTCTGGTGTCTGTTGGATAGCAACACCCCAGTGTGGACACATGCACCAACCTACAGTAGTTGGACAGTGCAGAGGACACGGTGTAGCGGACATACACATCACAACTCTTGCCACTGAGTCAGTACAGGTTTCCGGATGAAAGGGATGCCCAGAGTCAAATAGGAAACGCATGTGATGCATACCAGCGACAGACACCATGATGCACCCATGTCCTGATAGCCATCGCCACAATGGTGTGCATGTAGCACATGTCACTCCCCTGCAGGATCACCAATAAGTAGACACATGTCATGGCGGAGGCATGACTGCTAAGTCATACATCACTGTCTCAGTGATGTATGACTTGGCAGCCAGACAACAACACTCTGCACTGTGTCACAATAGTAGGTCATGGGGAATGCAAGTCCTGGAGCTGCACAAGTGCACATGTACATCCCCCACACAACACATCATCTTAAACCTCATCTGTCCAGGTCATACCGATTGGACATATGGGAGACCTGTGACACTACCCTCTGAACCTGAGCCCCTCACAATCTGCTGTGAATGGGAAACAGCTGCCTGAACTTCACATTCGCATACCCCAGTCTGCACGGGCAGCTGATCAAACACCTATGTGACACACAAGTATCGTCTCCTATGGTCACATCTCCAGTGGCATGCTGAACCCCTACCGAGAAACACCCCAGCAGTCCTGGCAACAAATCCACAGCACACTGACACAGAGGCAGACACCTGAGGGGTCAAATCACTGCGCACAACGTGTCAGCTGATACACGGGAGTGGGAGTACAGGTGTATTGGATGGGCTGGAGTAGGCATGACTGTCCTGCCCCACATGAATGAGGGATGAGCCCTGGACAGTGGATAGCTGGCTATGTATGTGTGACACACGTAATCTGCACACTCCTGGGGCCCAAACATTGTTCCCACCCGCTGCATGGGTGTGTGCCAGATACCCCAGGCACATGTGGTGGCTCAGCTCAGCAAGTGGACCGCATATCAAAGCAACACGCAGATTACATGTCCGAACACAGGCGTTGTGTGAACAATGGACCCACCCATGATGCCCACAACAGAGTTAGGGAAACAGATGCTGTCCCCCACCTTTAGTGAAGCAAACTGCAAGGACACAGTCCCAAGTGACACAATTCCCTGAATGTAAGGGCCACACCTGGGTATCAGATGAGGAGTGGGCAGTGCACAATAGAGGGACATGGCTCCTGGACAACATGACTGCTGTACTGTGGCAGTTTAACCAGGCCAGAGGAGGGCACATAGCATGTAATACAGAGTTCACAGTGCAGTCTTTGACTCACCCCCTCCTTGCTGCTGTCTGGCCTTCAGCTGCCCATCCAGGTCTGGAAACGCCACCGCCAGGATCTGGAGCATGTGGGGGGTCAGGGTCCATGTTCCGCCCTCCTGCGAGGAGGCAACAGCTTCAGCTGGACCCCTGCAATCCTCCGGGTCCAGCCCCGAAGGTCCTGCCACCTCTTCTGGCAGTTGCGGATCCGGCGCTTGTAGACACCCACGGACTGGACAGCCCGGACGATGTCCTTCCAGATCTCCTGCTTCCGATGGGCATTAACCTGTCAGGATGACAAAGTGAAAAGGCCATTACTACACATGCAACATATCCGTGCATGACACAGTTGTATATACATGTCTCAATCACAGGGGCACATGATGTACACAGGCAGTGCAACGCTGCCCATGGACAGTTTGCCAGAAGTCACTACATGGTATCATTGCATGGGAAGTAAAACCTTGTTCAAATGCACTGTCACTGCACCATACCTGTCCAGTGCATGTCACTACACACTATGGGGGTGACAACTACTCAGTGAGCCTGCTAGCCAGTGGCGTGCAGACTTTCAGCCTTGCTAGTCAGACAAAATGCACATTCAGAAAGGCAGTGCACAGAACACTCACCTGCTCCCCTGGTGTCCCATACAGCTTGCTGTACTGTGGAAGTAGGCTGTCCAGCAGGGCCTGGTTCTCCTCAAGGCTGAAGGCTGAGGCTCTCTCCACAGTACGTGCCATTGCAGGGTCCAGAGGGGGCAGAGACAGCAGCAGTGCAGTGGCAGATGTCGTCCTGGAGCATGTAGTGCAGGCAAGTGAGCTCTCAGGGGAACAGCCAGCAATATATATGTGCTGGAGAGGCAGATACTGTCCCATGTGTCCAAAGTGATAGGTCCAAGTCGTTTGCATCTTCTGAATCTGGCCAATCCATGGAATAGCAGCACCAATACACGCCCACAGCATCCTTCAAATCTTCAACTTCATGACATACATGATTTTGCAACATTGTTGTGGGTGACCAACTGAATTTCCAGCAACCGACTCGTTCGAATTTCGAAACGCGTCCGTTGCCAGGCTAGGCCATTGTCAATGGGTGCGCACCGATCGGTCCATTGCTGTTCAACGCGTACAGGGGTACAACGCGTACCCGCACACATTGAATGCAATGGGCCGGCCGGGGGCACCGATCGGTCCATTGCTGTTCAACGCGTACAGGGGTACAACACGTACCCGCACACATTGAATGCAATGGGCCGGCCGGGGGCACCGATCGGTCCATTGCGGTACAACGCGTACAGGGGTACAACGCGTACCCGCACACATTGATTGCAATGGGCCGGCCGGGGGCACCGATCGGTCCATTGCTGTTCAACGCGTACAGGGGTACAACGCGTACCCGCACACATTGAATGCAATGGGCCGGCCGGGGGCACCGATCGGTCCATTGCTGATCAACGCATACAGGGGTACAACGCGTACCCGCACACATTGAATGCAATGGGCCGGCCGGGGCACCGATCGGTCCATTGCGGCACAACGCGTACAGGGGTACAACGCGTACCCGCACACATTGAATGCAATGGGCCGGCCGGGGGCACCGATCGGTCCATTGCTGTTCAACGCATCCCTGTACAAGTGACTGGCATATGTCACCATGCCTGTCTCAGATGAACATATGCCAGCCACAGATAGCTCCCAGGGAGTGAGGGGCACACCTACAACACGACAGCCTGTCCAAACTGTATCATAAGGCATGTAAGGCTGCATTTCCTATTGTGTGTATGTTGGTGTACATGTTGTCCTGTGGGTGTCACCTGTGGGCAGCCACCCCCAGGCTGTGCACGTGTTCATGGGGACAGGATCATGGGTGTTACGTGTACATGACCACTGTGATGTGCAACTGTTCATATCTGTGCATGTGCCATGGTCACATTTCACGGTGGTGTATGTGTATGTCATGTCACATACCCCGTGAGTCCCATGTGGGACGGTATGTTTGAGCCAGGGTGTCCCAGTGGCACAATAGTGATGGTCCTCCACAGTCTGTGTGCATGTAGTGTTTACAATGTCTCTGATTTCATGTGCACTATGGGAGACAGTCTCCACATCCACGTTGTGTGTGCATGGACTTTGATGTTGTGCGTGTGTGTGTCACAGACGTCCATGTCTGTCCTGCAGTGGCAAGTGGGACCACTACCTGTGGGGGTCATGGTTGTTTTGCTGTGGTGTATACATGATACTCCATGTAATGCCAGTGTCCATGTGGCAATACAGGGTCCCTGGGAATGTACCTGTCGTTGAGCTGTGATGCCTGGGGCACATCTGTCCTCACATGTCACTGTGGGGGTGATTGTGACACGGCAGCAGGAGGTGGGAACTGTGACACGGCCTCATGATATCCAATGGGCCAACCTGGGACTTATTGATGCCACTTGTTGAACCGTGATGACAGATGTTGGCCATGTATGTACCATACATGTCCTTACGGAACTGTACACTTCATGTAGTTGTGCCTCATAATGATGTATGTTGTGATATTGAGTGTGTTCAATGCCGCATATGTGGGGTGACTGACAATCTTGCTTTTTTCTCCTCTGCACTGCAGGGCTCCTGCTGTCCATAGACCATTCCCAGACCTGGCAACGATGGTGGAACAGGACAGCATCCGACGGTACCGCTTCACCAGGCAGCTGATTGAGGATTTGGCAGTGCAGTTGGCCCCACATTTGCAGCCTGGCCGGCCGTATCCTACAGCGCTGACCCCCAAGGTGAAGGTGATGGCAGCCCTACACTTCTTTGCCACCGGTACCTTCCAACATACTGTGGCGACTGCTGGTGGGATGTCACAGACCATGTTGAGCCGTGTGCTCCGCGATGTTTTGGAGGCAATGTTGCTATTCCTGAACCGGTACATCTATTTCCCTAGACTGCAACGACTCACTGACGTGAAGAGTGACTTCTATGCCCTGGGGAGGATGCCGCATGTCATTGGCTCAATTGATGGGACACATGTGGCTTTGGTACCACCACAGGCCCAGGAGCAGGCCTACCGTAACCGCAAGCACTACCACTCGGTCAATGCACTGGTGGTGTGTCTTGCAGATATGACCATCACACACGTGTGTGCCCGTTTCCCTGGTTCAGCACACAATGCCTTTGTGATGAGGAGTAGTCGCATCCCCAGGATGATGGCACAGATGCAGAACCAGCGTGCCTGGCTTGTCGGTGTGTACTGACTTTGTGCCATTGTGTGTGATCTGATCTGTAGTATTCCGCCCACTTTTCCAAGTCAGCTAATGTGCACTTGTCTGTCCGTAGGTGACTCGGGATACCCCAACATGCCGTGGTTGCTGACACCCCTCAGGAACCCTGTGACACCAGCCCAGATGCGCTACAATGAGGCACATGGTCGGACCAGGAGAGTGATTGAGCGGACATTTGGTCTCCTGAAGAGCCGCTTCCGCTGCCTGGACAAGACAGGAGGGTCCCTCCCATATGCCCCAGCGAAGGTGTGCAAGATTATCATCGTCTGCTGCATGCTCCACAACCTGGCAGTGCGGAAGGAGTTGCCTCTCATCCAGGATGACAATGACCAACATCCGCCACCTGTGGAGGATCCTGGCCTGGACCACGATGCCAGTGATGATGATGATGATGAGGGTGATGTCCGCACACAGCTCATCACCAACTTCTTTAGCTGAATGTGAGTATCCTGAGGTGTCATGTCAATGATGTGAGTTGGCATGATATGTGTAGGTGGTGCTCTGGTGCTGTTGGAGTGTGTCCATGGGCTACTTGACTGGATGTGTGTAGTGATGTATGCTTACAGGTGGTCTGTACTACCCAACAGTGTTGACATGCTAACTTGGTTCTGGGTGGGTATCTTGTAACATGTATTGTGCATGAGTTTTGCTGTTCTGTCCTGTTCTCCATTGCTTTTGACTGTGTGTCATTTCTGTCCTTCACAGGGTACTTTCAGATTCGTTTGGTTAACTGTGTCCACCGACGACGTGATTGTACTTCCAGGGTGGTAGCTGTTGTGTCCCTACAGGTGATGTGCGCGACACCCATGGACTTCCTTCCTTCTACAGTTGTTGACTGTGTGCCCACTGCCAGGTGGGATTACCTTGCATCTGTAGTGGTTACGACATGTTGCAACTGTGTAATAAACCTGTGCTTCACTTTGTGATGTGCGTTGTCTGTGGTCACACATTTGACTGCCATTTGCTTACTGCACCTGTGGGCTACTTGACTACAACTGGGAATAGGTGTGGTGTCTGTGCATTGCACCGTCTTCCCTGGCAACATCAGTGTAGGCAATGAGTCAGATGGCCTAGGTGTGTATGTGTTGTGTAGCCCTGGTGGTGTGTCTCCCTCATATGTGTCACGTTGCCTTTACTCACATGCCTGTGTTGTACTTGCTGTTGCAGTTCGCATACACAGTGTAATTTTGCAGTTCATCATCCCCATGACAGCACCCACGTTGGAATCACAACAGAGGCAAGTATGGTGTATTAGTGTGTTTATTGTGATACATTTGTGTGAATAGTGCATAGGATGGTTAGTGCTGTACATATATATTGCAATCAGAAGTTCCTAGGTGAATTGAAAGTCCTGGTAGACAAAATCCCCAGTATCGGGGCCACAGTTGTTTGAGACATTGGTCCAACTTGTACTCCCCATGTCATGTGTGGGAGTTGTGTTGCCATCAACAGGGTGAACAGTTTGTGCACAAAGGTGAACATCCAGAACAGGTTCAGGCTTCCTGGGGGTTGCACTTGGCCATCGGCCTCTCACTTGCCCCTCCCCGGACGACCCCCTCTTCTTTGGGGGGGCCCCTAAAGTACAGGCTGCTGCGGTGCAGGGGACTCTCCGCCAGAGTCATCCTCCCTCCCTGTGGCAGTTGCAGTTTGTTCAGCACCAGATGTTGTTGGCACACAGGGAGGTGTGGACTGGTTGCTGTTCATCTGGCGGAGGCATTGTAATATGTCCCTGTGCACCGCCGTCATCTCTTGCAGTGCGTCCCACTTGGACTCCACGCGGGACATGTGTGAGTCCAAGCGGGCATGATGGGCAGCCTGCTGCTGTTTTACGTCTCTGAGGAGCCCCACTACCTGGCTGAGATCTCCGGTGCTGGACTGGTACGCATCGGCTATGAGTACCAGTTGTGGGTCCCTCCCACCACCCCTGCCGACATGTGCAGTGCGTGCAGTGGCACGCACAGATGACCCTGGTCCCCCTTGGGGGTTGGTGGTGGTGGTGGTGTCCATGGCCCCATGTTGGTCCAGGGTCCCTGTGCTGGTGGTGCTCCTTGTTCTGTCCATGTCGGCAGGGATGGTATTTGTGGTGACAGTCGTTGGAGGGGTGGGTGCAGGGGGTGCAGCTGGTGGTCCTGCTGGTGCTGCAGCTGGTGGTCCTGCTGGTGCTGCATGTTGACTTGCACCGGATGTGCCAGGTTGGTCTTCTTCGTCCGAGGAGGGCAGAGGCTGTACGACACCAGTGAGCTCCGCATCCTCTTGAGCCTGGGACTGGGACTCCTCAGCGTCTGCTGCTGTGTCCCCATCATCACCTGTTTTTGGGAGACACACACAATGTATGTTATGTTTCTGCAGGCATCAATGGTTGACACACCTGACAGTTGTGACTGTGCCTCTGGGTGCGGGCCTGTACATTGCATTGTCCTAAGTTGTCACAGTCAGGGGTTGATATTGGTGTAGCACATTGTCCTGCATTATTTGGGCATTTCTATGTATTTGTTGGGGTGTGAACATGGTCTGCATTGGTTGTATCTGGTTGACACCCGGCCCTCCTTCCCACCCAGCCAGTCAGTTATCCCACCATGGACTGTGCTTGCATTGCAGGGAGTGCAAGTTGTCTTTCAGGATGTCAGTCAGTGGTGTCCTGCTGTTGGTTGTTGCACAGTTGCCAGCAGGGCCTTGTGCTCCCCACAGCAGTAGCCAGTGTCAGCCATCTTGTGAGTCCTTTTCCACTCCCTGTGATGTGTGCATGGTTCATGGTGGTGTTGATGGGACAGTTGTGGGGGTGAGCAATATGTGTGACTACGACTCCCATGATGCTATTGGCTACACTGACTTGCCCAGCATACACAGAATTCCTTCCTTTCAGTGGTCTTCACTGTGTGTTGGTGTTGTAGTGGTGGCTACATGTCTGGATGTGTTTGTTAGTTCTATTTGTGCCACTGCCTAGCTGTAGTTGTAGTTGTGTTTGTACATGTGATGACACGGTTAAATGTAACTTTGAGATGGCATGTGTTGTGTTTATCTGACTGACATACACATTTTGGGATGATTCTGTTCTGGTTGCTGTGTAATTGCTATGAGTGCATGGTTTGACTCTCCCCTTGACAGTGATGTGTGTGTGTATTGTGGCAGAATATTGTGTACATTTGTTGTGTACTCACCAGGCTCTGGGATGTTCTCTAGTCCATAGACGCTCACTGGCGGAAGGATGGCCCGCACCTTCTCCTCCCAGGGCCTGAGGTATACTGGCTTGGCAGGAGGGCCACTGCCGGTGTATTGGCTCAGGAGGTAGTCCTTCTTGAGCAGCTCCTGTACCCTCCTGCGCACATCATACCACCTGTTCTGGATGTCAGTCTTTGTGCGCAGACATGGTGATTGTGCGTTCACCCTGTTGATGATCCTCTCCCACATCTTGGTTTTCTGGGAGATGGGTGTCTGTTGGACCAGTGTGCCAAACAGCTGTGGCTCTACCCTGAGGATCTCGTCTACCAGGACTTCCAATTCACAATCTAGGAACTTGTGATTCTTCTTGGGGGGCATGGTGATGGGTGGTGATGGTGAGTGATGTGTGTGTTGGTGTGCAGGTGAGGGTGTGTGAGTGTGTGTTTTGCTGGGTGTATGTGAGGTAGCTATTTGTTGGTGTGCTGATGGTGTGTGGCTTGTGTGAGGGATGAGCTGTGGGTGTGTGGTTGCTGTCTGTTGAGTGCTGGCAGTAGAATGGCATTTGCAAAGGATCATGGTTGGGATTTGTGTCCTTTATATGGGTGGAGTTGTGGGTGTGTCTTTGTTCTCTGTCCCCACCCCCCAGTATTTATTGGCTTTGTAATTGCTTGTTTGGCCTTTTTTTGTGTATTTTTCCTTAGTACTTTCTGTTCATGTTGGAAACGTTCTTGTGACCGAGTCGGACCCTGCATTTGTCTCGTACGGTCTTCTCCGTTTCGTTCACGCTGTGTTTGTGCAGTTTTCTATGCTGCGTACGCGTCGGTCGCGGTGTTTTGTGTTACTTCGGCTCGGTTTTGTATGTGTGTCGGTCGTACGGCTTGTCCTCCGTTCGACTCGGTCGTGGTTTTCGCGCCTTGCATCGTACTTAGCGGTTTGGAGTTCGCGTGTACGTTTCGGTTGGATTTGTTCCGGGTGCGTGTCGGTCGGTTCGATTCGCGTGTTTTTCCGGCCGGATTGCTGTTTTCCGTGCGGCTCGGTCGTTCGGCTTGGGTTCAGTACGTGTCGGTCGGATTTTGCACGCTTTGCATCGTACTTGGCGTGTCGGGCGCCACAGGTACGTGTCGGTCGGAATAAATTCCGGCTCCAAGTCGGTCGGTGCTTTTTCCGGCCCGAATCGGAATCGACCCCTAAGTGGTGAAACTACAAATGGCATTTGCCATGGAAGAATATATGAATACTTAGGCCCAGATTAAAACAAACATTTGGCTCTGGGCTTGTGTCATAAAAGTGAAACAAACCTGCGCAGAATGTTTTTATTGGATTTACTTCCTAGCATGAAACTTGTTTCGCGCTGAAATTTGCCTGAAAGTAACGCATTACTCTGACTCAAGGGGAGGTTCTATTTGTGGGACATGTGCGTTCTCATGCAACCACTCATGGTTTTTGGCCCAAAACCTTACTACTAGCAATAGTAGACCGGGATTTGCTCTAGAAATTAACACTTCTTTGAAACAGACATTAAGGAAAAATCTTTTTATTTCTCTTTGCATTGTGCTACACTGCACAGCGCACATCCGAAGTGGGGAAAAGTTTTAAACTTTATCTAGGTGCAGTATTTTGTACTGGAAGGGTACACTTCCAGTCAAAAACCTATACTAGACTCACGCACACACCCTTGCACTATGGAATAAAGGTGTATGCATGGCGCTCAGCAGCCTGATTGTGCACTGGCGCTAGGGAGATGTGAGGAGAGGACCCTCTCTCTGTAGATATAGTGCTTTCCTCCTTTCTCCCTGTTACGCAGCGCAGCACGGCAACTTTGGGTGCTGTGCTGCATGAAGCTTTAGTTAATCGATGCCAAAGAATCATAAAAACAAGTTGAACACATTTAGAATTATGAAGCTGCACAAGAGTTCTCATAACCTGTATTGCTTGCAATTTTAAAACATAATACGAAAAGAGGAAAGAATAAAACGTGTGTGCCTACCCACGCCACAGAACTTTAAACCGAGGCCTCAGTGATCTTCCTGCGCAGCTTCCCCAGTCCTCCTTTCTTGCTGTTTAATGTGGAGACGACCGAAACCTTTAACCTTCACGGAAGTCCATGAACTTTACAAAGGATCATGGGTATAGAAGACTGTGATGCCTCAGATATACTCATATTGACCTGCTTAATAGTGATTTTGCTCACAACAAAACATGGCAAATATATATCAAATGGGAAAGAAATATTCAGAAAAACATGCAGGTAGTAAAAATGATATCACGCACCCTCCAAAACATGACATTATTTATAGGGAAGTGACATCATATAGAAGTTAACATCACTGAGATCACAGGAAATTGTATTCCATGAGATATCACTCCTCTTGACATCACAGGAGGTCTCACACTGTAAGTGTAGAAATAAGAACATGATATTATAAGCTCGCTGATGCAGCTACAGGGTTGATAAGAACCCTTGGAACTGCAGGGTGGTTAAGACCCATAGGCACTACAGGGTAACCAGGAGCCTTTAGCGCTGCAGGGTAGACAAGAGCCCTCTGCACTGCAGGGACTCCTGTGACAATCTATGTTCCATAGACCAATGTTTGGGACCAACAAACAGTTCTGCATGTGATATGTCTAGCGCTTTGGCACCTCCGTGTTTTAGTGTGCTCAATAAATTCTACCCTATCCTTTCCTAGGTTCACTGGTAAAGAAGACTGTGATCAAGAGCCCTCAGTGCTTCATGGAAGACAAGTGTCCTCAGCACTGCAAGGTGGACGAGAGACCTCTGCATTCTAGCGTAGGCAAGAGCTCTCGACACTGCAGGGCAGACAAGAGCCTTCAGTTGTGCTGGGTAGACAAGAGCACACAGTGCTTCATGGTAGACAAGAGACCTCTGCATGCTATCGTAGGCAAGAGCTCTCGACACTCCAGGGTAGACAAGAGCACACAGTCCATCAGGGTAGACAAGAGCCCTCAGCACTCCAGGGTAGACAAGAGTCCTCAGCACTGCATGCTAGCGTAGGCAAGATCTTTCGACACAGCAGTGTAGACAAGAGCACACAGTGCTCCAGCGTAGACAAGAGCACACAGAGCTTCATGGTAGACAAGAGACCTCTGCATGCTAGCGTAGGCAAGAACTCTCGACACTGCAGGGTAGATAAGAGCACGCAGTGCTCAAGGGTAGACAAGAGCACACAGTGCTTCATGGTAGACAATAGTCCTCTGCACTGCAAGGTAGACAAGAGACCTTTGCATGCTAGCGTAGGCTGGAGCTCTCAACCTTGCAGGGTCGACAAGAGCCTTCAGTTGTGCTGGGTAGACAAGAGCCCTCATCATTCTAGAGTAGACTAGAGCCATTGTCACATGGCCCATGGGGACATTGTCGTCTTCTCTAAGTTGGCATGAGGACGCTGCAGATTGCCCACTGCTTTGCACACGTTACTATAAGACTTGATTTTTACAACTGTCTCTATTGTCGTTTTCACACGAGAACCCATTGCTGTGTTCACATTCTGCAGGTTCCTGGGATTTTGTCTGAACATTGTGAGCAAGGTTGAACAACAATGCCCCTTCTATTTTGTTCTGGCCAGGCCTTTCCAGGGAGAAGACCAAGACAGCACCTGTGAAGTAGATCTACCCTCTGTAGGCTAAGGTATGGGGTCTGCAGATGACGCCCAGAGATCTTCTAATATATAATAATACTATTGTGGACAAGTACAAGAGAGCGAGCAAAAGGGTGTGTCTTGCCACCGCGATTCCTGAGAGTTCTGCATGTGATATGTCTAGCGCTTTGGCACCTCTGTGTTTTAGTGCACTCAATAAATTCTATTCTATCCTTTCCTATATACTTCTCCTAAAGCCTTTGTGCATAGAAAATGTCCACCAAACAACTAACGACATGTAAAGGTGAAGGAAACTGAGAAACTTCAAAAAGGGCAAAAATGAGTAACTTCACAGAGGTTCACTGGTAAAGAAGACTGTGATCAAGAGCCCTCAGTGCTTCATGGTCAATCAATCAATCAATCAATCAAGCATTTGTAAAGCGCGCTACTCACCCGTGAGGGTCTCAAGGCGCTGGGGGTGGTGGGGGAGCAGCTACTACTCGAACAGCCACGTCTTGGGGAGTCTCCTGAAGGTCAGCAGGTCCTGGGTCTGTCGCAGGTGGATGGGGAGGGTGTTCCATGTCTTGGCGGCGAGGTGGGAGAAGGATCTGCTGCCGGTGGTCGTTCGGTGTATGCGTGGAACGGTGGCGAGGGCGAGGTCAGCGAAGCGAAGCTGGTGGTTGGGAGTGTAAAAGGTGAGTCGTTTGTTGAGGTATGTAAGTCCGGCATCGTGGAGTGCTTTGTGAGCGTGGGTGAGGAGCTTGAAGGTGATCCTCTTGTTGACGGGGAGCCAGTGCAGGTCTCTCAGGTGGGCAGTGCTGTGGCTGTGGCGGGGGATGTCGAGGACGAGGCGTGCGGAAGCGTTCTGTATGCGTTGAAGTATTTTCTGGAGTTTGGCTGTGGTTCCCGCGTAGAGGGCGTTGGCGTAGTCCAGCCTGCTGGTGACGAGGGCCTGGGTGACCGTCCTTCTGGTTCCGGTGGGGATCCATCTGTAGATCTTGCGGAGCATGCAGAGGGTGTTGAAGCAGGAGGAGGAGACGGCGTTGACATGCTGGGTCATTGACAGTGATGAGTCCAGGATGAACCCCAGACAAGTGTCCTCAGTACTGCAAAGTAGACAAGAGACCTCTGCATTCTAGTGTAGGCAGGAGCTCTTGACACTGCTGTGTAGACAAGAGCACACAGTGCTTCAGGGTAGACAAAAGCACACAGTGCTTAATGGTAGACAAGAGTCCTCAGCACTGCAAGGTGGACGAGAGACCTCTGCATGCTGGCATAGACAAGAGCTCTCAAGACTGCAGAGTAGACAAGAGCACACCGTGGTCCAGGGTAGACAAGAGGACACAGCACTCCAGGGTAGATGAGCCCTTGATGCTGCAGAATAGACAAGAGCCTTCGGCTCTTCAGGGTAGACAAGAACCCACAGTTGTCTGGGGTAGACCAGAACCCTCAGCACTGCAGGGTAGACGAGAGCCCTCGGCACTGCAGGGTAGACAAGATCCCTAAGCAATCTAGAGTAGACAAGAGCCCTCAGTGCTGCAGGTTATACAAGAGCCCTCAGCATTCTACAGTAAACAAGAGGCCTCAGCATTCTAGGGTAGATAAGAGCCCTCAGTGCTGCAGGGTAGACAAGAGCCCTCAGCACTGTCGGGTAGACAGGAGCCCTGAGCATTCTAGTGTGGACAAGAGCCTTCAGTGCTGCAGGGTAGACAAGAACCCTAGAGTTGCAGGTTAGACAAGAGCTCTCGACATTCTAGGGTAGACAAGAGCCCTCAGCATTCTAGGATAGACAACAGCCCACAGCGCTGCAGGGAAGACAAGAGCCTTCAGCGCTACAAGTTAGACAAGAGCCTATTGCATTCTAGAGCAGACAAGAGCCCTCGCCACTCCAGGCTAGACAAGAGCCCTCAGAGCTTCATGGTAGACAAGAGTCATTGGCACTGCAAGGTAGACGAGAGACCTCTGCATGCTAATATAGACAAGAGCTATTGACGCTGCAAGGTAGACAAGAGAACACAGAGCTCCAGGGTAAACAAGCCCATGATGATGCAGATTAGACAAGAGCTTTCGGCTCTTAATGGGTAAACAGAACCCACAGTGCCCCAGGGTAGACAAGAGCACTCAGAACTGCAGGGCAGACAAGAGCCCTCAGTGCTGCAGGGTAGACAAGAGTCCTCAACACTGCAGGGTAGACAAGAGCCCTCAGTGCTGCAGGGTAGTCAAGAGTCCTTGACACTGCAGAGTAGACAAGAGTCCTCAGTGCTATAGGGCAGACAAGAGTCCTAAACATTATAGAGTAGACAGGAAACCTCTGCGCTGCAGGGTAGGAAAGAGCCCTCAGTGCTGCAGGTTAGACAAGAGCCCTCGGCATTCCAGAGTAAACAAGAGACCTCAAAACAGCTGAGTAGACAAGAGCCCTCAGGGCTACAGGTTAGACAAGAGCCTTTAACATTACCGGGTAGACAACAGTCCTCTGCATTCTAGGGTAGACAAGAGCCCTCAGCACTGCAGGCTAGGGAAGAACCCTCAGCATTCAAGGATAGACAAGAGCCCACAGCACTGCATGGTAGACAAGAGCCCTCCATGCTGCAGGTTAGATAAGAGCCCACAACATTCTAGGGTAGACTAGAGTCCTCAGCACTGCCAGGTAGACAAGAGTCCTCGGCACAGCAGGGTAAAGAAGAGCACACCACACTCCAGGGTAGACAAGAGACCTCAGCACTGCATGGTAGACAAGAGCCCTCAGTGCTGCAGGGTAGACAAGAGCCCTCGGCACTGCAGGGTAGACAAAACCCTGAGCATTCTAGAGTAGACAAGAAACCTCAGCGCTGCAGGGTAGACAAGAGCCCTCAGGGCTGCAGGTTAGACAAGAGCCTTTAACAGTGCAGGTTAGACAAGAGCCTTCAACAGTGCAGGTTAGACAAGAGCCTTCAACAGTGCAGGGTAGACAAGAGACCTTGGCATTCTAGAGTAGACAGGAGCCCTCTGCACTTCAAGGTAGACAAGAGCCCTCAGATCTGCTGGTTATACAAGAGCCCTCTGTGTTTCCTGGTAGACAAGAGCCTGCGGCACAGCAGGGAAGACAACAGCACACAGTGCTCCAGGGTAGACAAGAGCTCAAGGTGCTCCAGGATAGACAAGTGTCCTCAACACTGCAGGGTAGACAAGAGCCCTTGGTGCTTCATTGCAGACAAGAGCCCTCAGCAGTGCCCTTAAAACTGCAGGGTAGACAAGGGTCCTCAACACTGCAGGGTAGACAAAAGATCTCAGCTCTGCCAGGTAGACAAGAGGCCATTGTGTTGCATGGTAGACATGAGCCCACGGTGCTCCAGGGTACACATGAGCCCACAGCGCTCCTGGGTAAACAATAGCCCTCAGTGCTGCAGTGTAGACAATAGCCCTCTGTGCTTCAAGGTAGCCTGGAGCCCTTGTTATTCTAGGGTAGAAAAGAACTCTCAGCATTCTAGGGTACACAAAAATCCTTGGCGCTGCCAGATAAAAAAGAGCCCCCGGCACTGCAAAATTGACAAAAGATCCCTCTGCACTGCAGCATAGACAAGAGCCTGCTGTACTGTAGAATAGACAAGAGCCCTTGGCAATGCAGGGTAGGCAAAAGCCCTCTGCACTGTAGGGCAGAAAGGAGTCCTTGGAAATGCAGGGAAGATAGGATTCTTGACACTGCAGAGTAGACATGAGTGAGTTCTTAGCACCTCAGGAAAGACAAGAGCCCTCAGCACTGTAGGATAGGCAAGAGCCCTCAGCATTTCATGGTAGACAAGAGCCCTTGGCCGTGCAAGGTAGACAAGAGCCTTCTGCTCTGCAGGGTAGACAAGAGCAATTGGTACTGCAGGGCAGACAATAGTCCACTGTGCTGCATGGCAGGCAAGAGCCCTTGCACTGCAGGGTAGACTAGATCCAATAGCACTGCAGGGTAGATATGAGCCATCGGCACTGCTGGGTAAACTAGAGCCCACAGCATTGCAGGCTAGGAAAAACCCTCTGCAATGCAGGGTAGACAAAAGCGCACAGCACTACAGAGTAGAAAAGAACCCTCTGCACTGCAGGGTAAACGAGAGCCCTTGGCACTGCAGGGGAGACAAGAACCCTCAGCACTGCAGGCGAGACCAGAGCCCTCAGCACTGCAGGTAGAAAAGAACCCTCAGCAATGCAGAGTAGACAAGATCCCACGGCACTGCCCGGTAGACAAGAGCCCATAGCACTGTAGGGTAGAAAAGAGCCCTTGGCACTGCAGGGTAGAAAATAGCCCTCAGCACTGACGATGAGACAAGAGCCCCCAGCACTTTGGTATAAAAGAGCCTTCCCACTGCAGGTTACACAAGAGCCCCCAGCACTGCAGGCAAGACAAGAGTCCTCAGCACTGCAGGTAGAAAAGATCCCTCAACACTGCAGGGTAGACAAGAGCCCTCAGCACTGCAGGGGTGACAAGAGCCCTCGGTGCTGCAGGGTAGACAAGAGCCTTCAGCGCTGAAAATTAGGCAAGAGACCTCAGCATTCTATGTAGGCCTGGGTGGAGTTCATGGAGTTCTGCTCCGCGGAACTCCGCAAAGTCCCCCAAAAATTCCCCCGTGCTCCGCAGACTACAGCGAGCGGTGGAGTGTGGTAAGTTGCGTTGCTCGCACTGATTTTTAGCACCAGGAGTTTGTCCCATGCTGTAAAATCACAGTGAACTGCACTACACGTCATGCCAGAGGGCACTGTTTCTTTCTGCAGCATGAGTAGATATTCTACTCGAGCTGCAGCTTCTTCAACGTGAGCGGCAGATTTCTCAATGCGAGTGGTCGAGACCTTCTGTGACCACCCATGTTGAGAAATCTCGCAAGGAGGAGGTCTAGCATTCAATTTTTCTCACTCGCGCTTCCCAACTTAACATTGGCAAGCAGCGGGAGAGAAAAAAATTCAGCTCTGTGTCACTTTGTACACTTTTGTGGAACTTCGCGCTCTGCGTTGAGTCACTAAAACTCAGCAAACTCTGCTGGTGGAGCGAAAGTTCTTTGACCCACCTAATTCTAGGGTAGACAAGCACCTTCGGTGCTGCAGGTTAGACAAGAGCCCTATGCGTTGCAGGGTAGGCAATAGTCCTCAGTGCTGCCGGGAAGACATGAGCCCTCGGCGCTGCAGGGTAGACAAGAGACCTTGGCATTTTAGGGTAGACAAGAGCCTTCAGTGCTGCAGAGTAGATGAGACCTTAGATGCTGCAGGGTAGACAAGAGCCCTATGCACTGCGGGGTAGTCAATAGCCCTCAGCACTGCCGGGTAGATAAGAGCCCTTGGTGCTGCAGGGTAGGCAAGAGACTTCAGTGCTGCAGGTTAGACAAGAGCTCTCGACATTCTAGGGTAGACAAGAGCCCTCAGCATTCTAGGATAGACAACAGCCCACAGCGCTGCAGGGAAGACAAGAGCCTTCAGCGCTACAAGTTAGACAAGAGCCTATTGCATTCTAGAGCAGACAAGAGCCCTCGCCACTCCAGGCTAGACAAGAGCCCTCAGAGCTTCATGGTAGACAAGAGTCATTGGCACTGCAAGGTAGACGAGAGACCTCTGCATGCTAATATAGACAAGAGCTATTGACGCTGCAAGGTAGACAAGAGAACACAGAGCTCCAGGGTAAACAAGCCCATGATGATGCAGATTAGACAAGAGCTTTCGGCTCTTAATGGGTAAACAGAACCCACAGTGCCCCAGGGTAGACAAGAGCACTCAGAACTGCAGGGCAGACAAGAGCCCTCAGTGCTGCAGGGTAGACAAGAGTCCTTGACACTGCAGGGTAGACAAGAGTCCTCAGTGCTGCAGGGTAGACAAGAGTCCTTGACACTGCAGGGTAGACAAGAGTCCTCAGTGCTATAGGGCAGACAAGAGTCCTAAACATTATAGAGTAGACAGGAAACCTCTGCGCTGCAGGGTAGGAAAGAGCCCTCAGTGCTGCAGGTTAGACAAGAGCCCTCGGCATTCCAGAGTAAACAAGAGACCTCAAAACAGCTGAGTAGACAAGAGCCCTCAGGGCTTCAGGTTAGACAAGAGCCTTTAACATTGCCGGGTAGACAACAGTCCTCTGCATTCTAGGGTAGACAAGAGCCCTCAGCACTGCAGGCTAGGGAAGAACCCTCAGCATTCAAGGATAGACAAGAGCCCACAGCACTGCATGGTAGACAAGAGCCCTCCATGCTGCAGGTTAGATAAGAGCCCACAACATTCTAGGGTAGACTAGAGTCCTCAGCACTCCAAGGTAGACAAGAGACCTCAGCACTGCATGGTAGAAAAGAGCCCTCAGTGCTGCAGGGTAGACAAGAGCCCTCGGCGCTGCAGGGTAGACAAGAGACCTTGGCATTTTAGGGTAGACAAGAGCCTTCAGTGCTGCAGAGTAGATGAGACCTTAGATGCTGCAGGGTAGACAAGAGCCCTATGCACTGCGGGGTAGTCAATAGCCCTCAGCACTGCCGGGTAGATAAGAGCCCTTGGTGCTGCAGGGTAGGCAAGAGACTTCAGTGCTGCAGGGTAGACAAGACACCTCGGTGCTGACTGGTTGACAAGAGCAATCAGCGATGCAGGGTAGACAAGATCCCCTGGCTCTGCAGGATAGACAAGAGCCCTCAGTGCTGCAGGATGGAAAAGAGCCCTCAGCACTTCAGGGTAGACAAGAGCCCACAGCACTGCATGGTAGACAAGAGCCCTCCATGCTGCAGGGTAGACAAGAGCCTTCAGCACTGTCTGGTAGACAAGAGCCCTCGGTGCTTCAGGGTAGGTAAGAGCGTGAGCATTCTAGAGTTGACAAGAGCCCTCAGCGCTGCAGGGTAGTCAAGAGACCAAAGAGCTGCAGGGTAGACAAGAGCCCTCAGTGCTGCCAGGTTGACAAGAGCCATCGGTGAATCAGTGTAGACAAGAGCCCTCAGTGCTTCAGGGTAGACAAGCGTCCTCAGCACAACAGGATAGACAGGACCCCTCGGCACTGCAGCATAGAAAAGGGCCCTTGGCACTTCAGGGTAGACAAGAGGCTTTTGAATTGCAGGGTAGACACGAGCCCTCGGAACTGCAGGGTAGGTAAGATGTCTCGGCAACGCAGGATAGGAAAGAGTTGTCTGCACTGCAGGATAGACAAGCGCCCTCAGGACTTCAGGTTAGACAAGGCCCTTGGAGTTGCCAGGTAGACAAGAGCCCTTGACCCTTCTGGGTAGACAGGAGCTCTTAGTGTTTCAGGGTAGACAGGAGCCCACGGTGCTCCAGGGTAGACAGGAGCGAGGGGTTCAGAGTAGACAAGAGCCCTCAGCAGTATAGGGTAGATAAGAGCTCTCGGTGCTGCAGGATAGACAAGAGTCCTCTGCACTACAGGGTTGGGAGAGAACCTGTCATTGCTGGGTAGACAACAGGCCTCACCGCTCCAGGGTAGGGAAGAGCCCTCAGCATTCTAGGGTAGATAAGAGCCCTCATCACTGCAGGGTAGACAAGAGCCCACCGCACTGCTGGTTAGACAAGAGCCTTCGGTGTTTCATGGTAGACAGGAGCCCACAGCACTGCCTCGTAGACAAGATTCATCAGTGCTGCAATGTGGACAAGAGCCCTTGGTGCTGAAAGGTAGACACGAGCCCTCGGTGGTGCAGGGTAGAAAAGAGCCTTCGGCACGGCAGAGTAGACAAGAGCCCTTGGCACTACAGGGTTGGCAAGAGCCCTCGGCACTGCAGGGTTGGCAAAAGCCCTCAGCACTGCAGAGTAGACAAGAGCCCTATGCACTGCGGGGTAGTCAATAGCCCTCAGCACTGCCGGGTAGATAAGAGCCCTTGGTGCTGCAGGGTAGGCAAGAGACTTCAGTGCTGCAGGTTAGACAAGAGCTCTCGACATTCTAGGGTAGACAAGAGCCCTCAGCATTCTAGGATAGACAACAGCCCACAGCGCTGCAGGGAAGACAAGAGCCTTCAGCGCTACAAGTTAGACAAGAGCCTATTGCATTCTAGAGCAGACAAGAGCCCTCGCCACTCCAGGCTAGACAAGAGCCCTCAGAGCTTCATGGTAGACAAGAGTCATTGGCACTGCAAGGTAGACGAGAGACCTCTGCATGCTAATATAGACAAGAGCTATTGACGCTGCAAGGTAGACAAGAGAACACAGAGCTCCAGGGTAAACAAGCCCATGATGATGCAGATTAGACAAGAGCTTTCGGCTCTTAATGGGTAAACAGAACCCACAGTGCCCCAGGGTAGACAAGAGCACTCAGAACTGCAGGGCAGACAAGAGCCCTCAGTGCTGCAGGGTAGACAAGAGTCCTTGACACTGCAGGGTAGACAAGAGTCCTCAGTGCTGCAGGGTAGACAAGAGTCCTTGACACTGCAGGGTAGACAAGAGTCCTCAGTGCTATAGGGCAGACAAGAGTCCTAAACATTATAGAGTAGACAGGAAACCTCTGCGCTGCAGGGTAGGAAAGAGCCCTCAGTGCTGCAGGTTAGACAAGAGCCCTCGGCATTCCAGAGTAAACAAGAGACCTCAAAACAGCTGAGTAGACAAGAGCCCTCAGGGCTTCAGGTTAGACAAGAGCCTTTAACATTGCCGGGTAGACAACAGTCCTCTGCATTCTAGGGTAGACAAGAGCCCTCAGCACTGCAGGCTAGGGAAGAACCCTCAGCATTCAAGGATAGACAAGAGCCCACAGCACTGCATGGTAGACAAGAGCCCTCCATGCTGCAGGTTAGATAAGAGCCCACAACATTCTAGGGTAGACTAGAGTCCTCAGCACTCCAAGGTAGACAAGAGACCTCAGCACTGCATGGTAGAAAAGAGCCCTCAGTGCTGCAGGGTAGACAAGAGCCCTCGGCGCTGCAGGGTAGACAAGAGACCTTGGCATTTTAGGGTAGACAAGAGCCTTCAGTGCTGCAGAGTAGATGAGACCTTAGATGCTGCAGGGTAGACAAGAGCCCTATGCACTGCGGGGTAGTCAATAGCCCTCAGCACTGCCGGGTAGATAAGAGCCCTTGGTGCTGCAGGGTAGGCAAGAGACTTCAGTGCTGCAGGGTAGACAAGACCCCTCGGTGCTGACTGGTTGACAAGAGCAATCGGCGATGCAGGGTAGACAAGATCCCCTGGCTCTGCAGGATAGACAAGAGCCCTCAGTGCTGCAGGATGGAAAAGAGCCCTCAGCACTTCAGGGTAGACAAGAGCCCACAGCACTGCATGGTAGACAAGAGCCCTCCATGCTGCAGGGTAGACAAGAGCCCTCAGCACTGTCTGGTAGACAAGAGCCCTCGGTGCTTCAGGGTAGGTAAGAGCGTGAGCATTCTAGAGTTGACAAGAGCCCTCAGCGCTGCAGGGTAGTCAAGAGACCAAAGAGCTGCAGGGTAGACAAGAGCCCTCAGTGCTGCCAGGTTGACAAGAGCCATCGGTGAATCAGTGTAGACAAGAGCCCTCAGTGCTTCAGGGTAGACAAGCGTCCTCAGCACAACAGGATAGACAGGACCCCTCGGCACTGCAGCATAGAAAAGGGCCCTTGGCACTTCAGGGTAGACAAGAGGCTTTTGAATTGCAGGGTAGACACGAGCCCTCGGAACTGCAGGGTAGGTAAGATGTCTCGGCAACGCAGGATAGGAAAGAGTTGTCTGCACTGCAGGATAGACAAGCGCCCTCAGGACTTCAGGTTAGACAAGGCCCTTGGAGTTGCCAGGTAGACAAGAGCCCTTGACCCTTCTGGGTAGACAGGAGCTCTTAGTGTTTCAGGGTAGACAGGAGCCCACGGTGCTCCAGGGTAGACAGGAGCGAGGGTTCAGAGTAGACAAGAGCCCTCAGCAGTATAGGGTAGATAAGAGCTCTCGGTGCTGCAGGATAGACAAGAGTCCTCTGCACTACAGGGTTGGGAGAGAACCTGTCATTGCTGGGTAGACAACAGGCCTCACCGCTCCAGGGTAGGGAAGAGCCCTCAGCATTCTAGGGTAGATAAGAGCCCTCATCACTGCAGGGTAGACAAGAGCCCACCGCACTGCTGGTTAGACAAGAGCCTTCGGTGTTTCATGGTAGACAGGAGCCCACAGCACTGCCTCGTAGACAAGATTCATCAGTGCTGCAATGTGGACAAGAGCCCTTGGTGCTGAAAGGTAGACACGAGCCCTCGGTGGTGCAGGGTAGAAAAGAGCCTTCGGCACGGCAGAGTAGACAAGAGCCCTTGGCACTACAGGGTTGGCAAGAGCCCTCGGCACTGCAGGGTTGGCAAAAGCCCTCAGCACTGCAGAGTAGACAAGAGCCCCTGATACTTCAGGATAGTTAAGAGCCTTCTGCACTGCAGGGTAGAACATAGCCATTGGCTCTGCAGGGTAGACAATAGCCCTCAGAACCACAGGGGAGGTAAGATTCCTCAGCACTGCAGGGTAGATAAGAGTCATCTTCGCTGCCTGGTAGGCAAGAGCCCACAGCACTGCAGTGTGGACAAGAGCCCTTGGCACTGCTAGTGAGATAAGAGCCCTCTGTGGTGCAGGGTATAGAAGACCCTTCGACAATACAGTGTAGACAAGAGCCCTTGGCACTGCAGGGTTGACAAGAACCCTTGGCACTGCAGGGTTGGCAAGACCCCTCAGCACTGAAGGGTAGACAAGAGCCCTTGGTACTGCAGGGTAGACAAGAATCCTCAGCACTGCAGGGTAGAAAAGAGCCATTAGCTTTGCAGGGTAGGCGTGAGCCCTCAGCACTGCTGGGTAGACAAGAGTCCTCAGCACTACAGGGTAGACAACAGCCCTCAGTACTGCAGGGTAGGCAATATTCCTCTGCACTGCAGGGTAGACAAGAGCCCTCTGCACTGCAGGGTAGACAAGAGCCCTTGACGCTGCAGTTTAGACAATAGCCCTCAGCACCACAGGGGAGGTAAGATTCCTCAGCACTGCAGGGTAGATAAGAGTCATCTTCACTGCCTGGTAGGCAAGAACCCACAGCACTGCAGTGTGGATAAGAGCCATTGGCGCTATAAGGGAGATAAGAGCCCTCTATGGTGCAGGGTATAGAAGACCCTTCGACAATACAGGGTAGACAAGAGCCCTTGGCACTGCAGGGTTGACAAGAACCCTCAGCACTGCAGGGTTGGCAAGACCCCTCAGCACTGAAGGGTAGACAAGAGCCCTTGGTACTGCAGGGTAGACAAGAGTCCTTAGCACTGCAGGGTAGAAAAAAGCCATTGGCTTTGCAGGGTAGGCGTGAGCCCTCAGCACTGCTGGGTAGACAAGAGTCCTCAGCACCACAGGGTAGACAACAGCCCTCAGTACTGCAGGGTAGGCAAGATTCCTCTGCACTGCAGGGTAGACAAGAGCCCTCTGCACTGCAGGGTAGACAAGGGCCCTATGCACTGCAGGGTAGACAAGAGCCCTTGACGCTGCAGGGTAGACAAGAGCCCTCTGCATTCCGAGGTAGACAAGAGCCATCACCACTGCCGGGTAGACCAGAGCCCTCTGCACTGCAGGGTAGACAAAAGCCCTCGGCATTCTGAGGTAGACAAGAGTCCTCTCCGCTGCCGGATAGACAAGAACCCACCCCACTGCCTGATAGACAAGATTCATCGTTGCTGCAGTGTGGACAAGAGCCCTTTGCGCTGCAAGGTAGACAAGAGCCCTCTGTGGTGCAGTGTATAGAAGAGCCTTCAGCAATACAGGGTAGACAAGAACCCTTGGTACTGCAAGTTTGGCAAGAGCCCTCGGCACTGAAGGGTAGACAAGAGTCCTCAGCACAACAGGGTAGACAACAGCCCATGGTACTTCAGGGTAGACAGAAGCCCTCTGCACTGAAGAGTAGGCAAGATTCCTCAGCACTGCAGGGTAGACAAGAGCCCTCGTCACTGCAGGGCAGAAAGGAATTCTTGGTACAGCAGGGTAGAAAGGATTAGTCTGCACTGTAGAATAGAGAAGAGTTCTCAGCACCTCCGAATAAACAAGAACCCTCGGCAGTGCAAATTAGACAAGAGCCCTCTAGCACTTTAGGGTAGACAAGAATCCTTGACACTACAGGGTAGAAAAGAGCCATTGGCTTTGCAGGGTAGGCAGGAGCACTCATCACTGCTGGGTAGACAAGAGTCCTCAGCACCACAGGGTAGACAACAGCCCATAGCACTGCACAGTTGGCAAGAGTCCTCGGCACTGAAGGGTGGACAAGTGCCCTCAGCACTGCAGGGCTGAACAGAATCCTTGGAACTGCATGGTAGAAAGGATTACTTGGCACTGCAGAATAGACAAGAGTTCTCGGCACTTCAGAGTTGACAAGATTCCTCTGCACTGCTGGGTAGACAGGAGCCCTTGGCACTGCAGGGTAGATAACAGCACTCGGAACTCCAGAGTAGATAACAGCCCTTGCCACTGCAGAGGAGACAAGAGCCCTTGGAACTACAGGGTAGTTAAGAGCCCTCGCCTCTCCAGGATAGGGATCAGTCCTCAGCATTCTAGGATAGACAAGAGCACACAGCACTGCCTGGTAGACACAGGGGCGTAACACAGGCGCCCGCAGCCCCCACGGTGCGGGGGGCCCCAAGCTGCAGGGGGCCCCTCATCACAGAACTCAGGCCTGAGAGCTACGGATTAAATCTGGAGCGGGGGCCCCTCTGTGTACCTGGTGGGGTGGCCCTCTCAACTTTCGTTACGCCACTGGGTAGACAAGACTAATCGGTGCTGCAGGGTTGGCAAGACCCCTCAGCACTGAAGGGTAGACAAGAGCCCTTGGTACTGCAGGGTAGACAAGAATCCTCAGCACTGCAGGGTAGAAAAGAGCCATTAGCTTTGCAGGGTAGGCGTGAGCCCTCAGCACTGCTGGGTAGACAAGAGTCCTCAGCACTACAGGGTAGACAACAGCCCTCAGTACTGCAGGGTAGGCAATATTCCTCTGCACTGCAGGGTAGACAAGAGCCCTCTGCACTGCAGGGTAGACAAGAGCCCTTGACGCTGCAGTTTAGACAATAGCCCTCAGCACCACAGGGGAGGTAAGATTCCTCAGCACTGCAGGGCAGATAAGAGTCATCTTCACTGCCTGGTAGGCAAGAACCCACAGCACTGCAGTGTGGATAAGAGCCATTGGCGCTATAAGGGAGATAAGAGCCCTCTATGGTGCAGGGTATAGAAGACCCTTCGACAATACAGGGTAGACAAGAGCCCTTGGCACTGCTGGGTTGACAAGAACCCTCAGCACTGCAGGGTTGGCAAGACCCCTCAGCACTGAAGGGTAGACAAGAGCCCTTGGTACTGCAGGGTAGACAAGAGTCCTTAGCACTGCAGGGTAGAAAAAAGCCATTGGCTTTGCAGGGTAGGCGTGAGCCCTCAGCACTGCTGGGTAGACAAGAGTCCTCAGCACCACAGGGTAGACAACAGCCCTCAGTACTGCAGGGTAGGCAAGATTCCTCTGCACTGCAGGGTAGACAAGAGCCCTCTGCACTGCAGGGTAGACAAGGGCCCTATGCACTGCAGGGTAGACAAGAGCCCTTGACGCTGCAGGGTAGACAAGAGCCCTCTGCATTCCGAGGTAGACAAGAGCCATCACCACTGCTGGGTAGACCAGAGCCCTCTGCACTGCAGGGTAGACAAAAGCCCTCGGCATTCTGAGGTAGACAAGAGTCCTCTCCGCTGCCGGGTAGACAAGAACCCACCCCACTGCCTGATAGACAAGATTCATCGTTGCTGCAGTGTGGACAAGAGCCCCTTGCGCTGCAAGGTAGACAAGAGCCCTCTGTGGTGCAGTGTATAGAAGAGCCTTCAGCAATACAGGGTAGACAAGAACCCTTGGTACTGCAAGTTTGGCAAGAGCCCTCGGCACTGAAGGGTAGACAAGAGTCCTCAGCACAACAGGGTAGACAACAGCCCATGGTACTTCAGGGTAGACAGAAGCCCTCTGCACTGAAGAGTAGGCAAGATTCCTCAGCACTGCAGGGTAGACAAGAGCCCTCGTCACTGCAGGGCAGAAAGGAATTCTTGGTACAGCAGGGTAGAAAGGATTAGTCTGCACTGTAGAATAGAGAAGAGTTCTCGGCACCTCCGAATAAACAAGAACCCTCGGCAGTGCAAATTAGACAAGAGCCCTCTAGCACTTTAGGGTAGACAAGAATCCTTGACACTACAGGGTAGAAAAGAGCCATTGGCTTTGCAGGGTAGGCAGGAGCACTCATCACTGCTGGGTAGACAAGAGTCCTCAGCACCACAGGGTAGACAACAGCCCATAGCACTGCACAGTTGGCAAGAGTCCTCGGCACTGAAGGGTGGACAAGTGCCCTCAGCACTGCAGGGCTGAACAGAATCCTTGGAACTGCATGGTAGAAAGGATTACTTGGCACTGCAGAATAGACAAGAGTTCTCGGCACTTCAGAGTTGACAAGATTCCTCTGCACTGCTGGGTAGACAGGAGCCCTTGGCACTGCAGGGTAGATAACAGCACTCGGAACTCCAGAGTAGATAACAGCCCTTGCCACTGCAGAGGAGACAAGAGCCCTTGGAACTACAGGGTAGTTAAGAGCCCTCGCCTCTCCAGGATAGGGATCAGTCCTCAGCATTCTAGGATAGACAAGAGCACACAGCACTGCCTGGTAGACACAGGGGCGTAACACAGGCGCCCGCAGCCCCCACGGTGCGGGGGGCCCCAAGCTGCAGGGGGCCCCCTCATCACAGAACTCAGGCCTGAGAGCTCTGGATTAAATCTGGAGCGGGGGCCCCTCTGTGTACCTGGCGGGGTGGCCCTCTCAACTTTCGTTACGCCACTGGGTAGACAAGACTAATCGGTGCTGCAGGAAAGACAAGAGCCCTCAGCACTGCAGGGTAGACAAGAGACCCCATCTGTAATAAATGGAAAGGAGCCCTCAGTACAGCAGCCAGACTGGGGCCTTCAAGGTTGCAGGCTGGATAGCAGCCCTCAACAGGCTTGTGAAAAGCATTCAGAAGGCTGAACAAGAGTTCCCTGAAGCCTGCAAATAATCCTTCAGCGCTATAGGCTCAGAAGTACAGGAGCTCTGAATGCAATGATGCTTTGGAAATATTTCCCAAAAACAGCTTTTATTTACCTTATATCCGCAGTGTAATATGTGTCTTAAGAGTGTAGCAACTACTCTATCTAAAAATCCAACGGCGGACTTATAGATCTGCACCTCACGCCAGTTTCATAAGTATCTAGTCCTGCGCATTGACTCTCCAGGATCCTGAAATGTTGAAGCAGCGGGGGTGCGCCAGGTAATGAAGTCCAAAACACTGTTGTAGTTTCAAAACCTATATTTCAAATTATTCTTTTCTTCAGCTGTAGGTGCTATTGAAATAAAGAAAAGAGTAATTTGAAATAAAGGTTTTGAAACTACAACAGTGTTTTGGACTTCATTATCTGGCGCACCCCCGCTTGCTTCAACAGTGTAGCAACTGCTATATGGACCCAGACAAGTTTTTTACTAAGTCAACATCAGTGTAGACATAGCAAAAAGACTCTCCTTTTCTACCTAGTAGTGCATAGGAGTGTTTTAATATGCGTACAGCACTGTAGCACAGTAGACGAGGCTTCCTAGGGTATTTTTGCACTGCTTGTACTATTCATAGAGAACCATGATGTAAATGAAAGGAGTGGAACTTATTCTTTTTTTAAATGAAATCTGCACTGCTGCCTCCTCCCCCGGACTATAAAAATATTAAGCACTGCTTCCCTTAGCAACATTCATAATACTTATTTATGCGGTTTATATTATCAATGTGTCAAAGTCCATTGAATTGTTCTATTTCCGTCATATATTGTGACCACAAGATGTACATATAATTAGAATCTGCTTTAAATTTGTTTACGTTGCTTGTCTCCCTAGTGGACTCTCAAGTGACCCCGGAATTTTGAGAAAGACCAAGTACATCAGAAATCACCCCAATGGAGGTCAGCCCCGGAAGGGGAAGAACGACTGGCAGCCGCATAATAATTCCTGTTATCGATATATCACTGCCCAGATGACTTGGGGAGATGCTGAGGTATGGGGCAATGCTTCGGTGCATGCCTAGTCTCTGTGGTGCCAGCCTTCTGCAGGGTATCTGCCTTCATGGGTTCCCACCCTAATAAGCAGGTGAGTAGTTTGAATTATTTATGTTCATCGAAATGCCCACATGCCAACATTTTAGAATAGGTAAGTCGGAGAGTTTCAAAATTAAATTGAGAGAATGGATTTAGCCATTGGTTAGTAATGACGTAGAGGCAGTTTCAGACGGTGAAAGTTGTGGAAGTGTTTAAAAATGCTGTGCGTGTAGCTGATGAACAGTGTGGAATCTTAATCGTGTTTCCCGATTTAAAGGGGAAATAAAGGAAGAAGGAAGACAAGGGGAGGATGAAATGTGAAGTAGAGAAAGTGATAATAATGTTTTTTTCGATGTACCAAACATGGCATGTAAATTTGGAAAGAATGAGGGAGTTACACTATTCACAAGTATACCAGCTAATCCATTTGTCTCAGGAAGATCTGATGTCAATAGTGGATTAAAAATGTAAAGATGCACCAAACAAAGATGACGTGCAAAGGAAACTTCTTTATTTGAAGATGGATCACACACCTCAGCATGCTTCCTCCAGCTGCAGCTCTCTCCCTAACCCCCACTTCTTTCAAGCCAATACATTCTTCTATTAGAGCTTTGGCAGGAAAGGTTCCGCAGCACATGGAATGAATGGGAAACAATGGGTTCTTTACAATGATGTTGGCAGGGGAGGAACAGGATACCACATACAATAAGTAGTAGAGTACGCAGATTACCTGTAAAGTTTACGGATTGACCTTTCTTTCAGGTCCACAATCATCGCCTTCCAAAACCTCTACATAAGCAAGAAACACTTCTTCCCAAGTTTCCCAATCCATGGGGGCCCCCCAGGTGCTGGCAAAAACAAGCATTTGCAATGCAATAGGCCTCGCATTTACGAGAGTTTGAGCTATTGGCATTGTAAATGACAATGCTTTTTATTTATGTGTTGTTTTTAAAACACATAAATTAAATGCATTGTCATTTACTATGATAATAGCTTAAAGTCTCACAAATGCAAGACCTATTGCATTGCAAATACGTTCAGTCCTGTGCTATAAAAAGTTTTTAAAGCATTGGCAGAGAGCGTGTCCTGCCTGCAGCAGCAGGTCGGACAAATCTATTTGAGAAAATAGTGCTTGGAGGCAGTAATTAAAGCCTACCGAGTAACAACACATGTAACAGGGGGTGTCGGCATGGGAGGTTACAAAATGAGACAAGGCAGTACTAAAGAAGGACCACTAAGCCTTTTGACCAATGAACAGACACAGTTTACAGTGGACAATGACACAAGCCAATGAAAAATATGAGTGGAGAGTGGGCGGAGCTTCAAGTCCATACCTGAACCCAGCATGTCTAGCAATGCAGCACATGCGCTGCCCAGGCTCGACCTAAAAAGTACACTTTCTAGATCAAAATCAGGCTTTCTGCCAAATTTGGTGAAATTCCATTCAGCCGTTTCTGCTGCATCACCATTCAGTTTTGCTTCTGAAAATTTAATGGAGGAAAACGTGTTTTGGGATCCCCTTTTTCTCGTCCCCGCTTGACAAATCACTCTGAAACTTTCCAGGAAGAAGCTAAGGTGGATAAGACATTTTTTTGGAAGGTTTTGTGAAGATTAGTCAAAACCGCGCGCCAAAGGTATTGGCAAACCATATGATCCATTTCCTATGATAGATAGATAGATAGATAGATAGATAGATAGATAGATAGATAGATAGATAGATAGATAGATAGATAGATAGATAATCTTTCTTGCCTGATTACTAAAAACCATTGCAACTATAAAGCAATATTTAAAAATGTACAATATGATAAGACCCTTTTTTTAAAATACACTTTGATAAAACAATGATAGCTGAGTTGTTTAAACTTCGAGCCCTTATATGCGTGGTAACTTGTACCGGCCCATAAATCGCAGGTTTTACAAATGATCTGTTAAAAGGAGAGCATTTTTTAAAAGTTTTAAGATTATTGCATCTGTAATGTTGCTGATAGTCCAGGCATTCAAACGCTACATATCTCCCGATAGATGCGACAAGCAGGTACTGATCCTGTTCGGCCCTGGTACCAAGGCAGATAAAACTTAGGTGAATCAGAAGGTGGCCCTACCAAGTGGCTGAAAGTTGGAAGTTAACATTTTTCTGCTTGGTATAGAAATTGGACAAGGCAGCAGGCTAGTTGGAGATCTTCACCTTCGAAGAACGCCTTAACTGCCTGCCTACATGTTCCTATTCCCGTTTTCTTCAAAGCAGGTTTTAATATGCATCTTCGTACATTGTCCAATTTCCTACATATACAAAGCAGGTGTCGGCAGTTATTTGTTGATTGTGGGCGTTTCCACGGGGGCAGATGATACAGTGATTAAAGGATGCCCAACCTTAGTTGAAGGTATTTCTCCTTTGTAGACCGCGTGAAGTCGGCACCTAAGTAGGGTTGAGGCGAGCCTCTAGTGTAGCTCTTTAGAACAAACCAACTGTATGCCCTTTTCGTTAGCACTGCCATATCCTCCGCTAATTAAATAATTTTTACTGTTTTGTTCACCAGCTCTTTAAAAGTATCATGGGATCCAATGCTCTGCCAGGGATTTCGTAAAGCCAGGCTGTCTATTGAATTCTATAGATAGGTCATTGCCGCACTGCCTTTTTTAGATTCGAGCTCTTTCCAGAGGTAGATGTTCAGAGTCTTCAGGTCTGCTCCCTTTATTTTGTGCCAGCATTTGGCGTAGGCACCCTTCCGCGCTATTTATTGGTTCCTTAGGCCGAATTCAAGCCTTATTTGAGCCAGAGATGTATATTTGGGAAGGCTAAATATAATTCTCATTGCCCTGGTTGTTGTACTGTCCAGTATCCACGCATCACCTCCTCGTAGGCATTCGCTTCCGTAGGTGATGGAGGGTATGAGTTTTACTTGGATCACCTGTAGCAAAGGGGTGAGGCTTGGTCCCGCTATTTTGAGTTTGAGGTTTTTTAGTGCTACCGCCGTTGCATTGCCTGTCCTTACTATTGCTTCTTTCTGTTGCTGGAACATGCCTTTGCTGTCCACTATTACGCCCAGATATACTTGTATTCTTCCACAGTTTCCAATGGGGAGCCTCCTAGTAGCCAACAGTGTCTGTGTGTGGACCTCCGCTAGTTTATTCCCATCACCTTAGTTTTCTCTAAGTTTATACTTAATCCATTTGTAGTCAAGTAGCTGTACGCTGTGTTAATCAGATGTCATAGGCCAATCGGCGTACAACTGATTAGGGCAATATCGTTGGCGTAGAGTAAGTTTGAGAGGTTAAAACCACCCAGTTTAGGCACATGGGAGTTGCAGTTGTCTAACTCGGGGAGAGCCTTGTTTGAGGCCCTTGGTCATCTGAACCTTTCTCGACAGACAGTCTCCGGCTCCCAGCTTGATTTGAACCCACTTGTCAGTGTGGAATCGAATCAGCTGAGACAGTAAAGCCGAAGGAATTTTTCTTTTCGATAGCCTATCCCGTAATTTGTTCCTACTGATATTATCGAAGGCAGATGAATAATCAATGAAACAGATGAAGAGAGGGTGGTTGGCAGATTTGGCAGCGTCTATTAAAAGAGATAGGGCGAGTATGTTTGTTGTTGTTCCAGTGTGTTTGCAAAAGCCCGTTTGATTAATAGGAGTTACTGCCTTTTCTGCTGCCCAGTCAGTGAGTTCCTCCAATAAGAGGCCAGCATAATATTTGGCATTGTTGTCTATTAAGACAAGCCTGTAGTTTTTTGCGTAGTTTTTGCTGCCTTACTTGTGGATTGGTGATATAATTGACCCCTTCCACGAGTTTGGTATGATTCCCACTCCTAAGATCTGTTCATACAGTGGCAATAGAGCTGCTGCCCAATATGCCAGGTCTTGCTTATACAGGATAGGAGGGATGCCGTTGGGACCCGGTGCACCCTCTGTCTTTCCTTTCGCTATCCTTTGAACAATCTGTTTGTCTGTGAAGGCCATGGGTTCTGGCTCCGGTAGTGCAGGCCGGTCTAATATAACTACTTGCTTCTTGAGGCTCATTCATAATGTCCGATGGTGTTATATTGAATTGATGCCAGAGATAATCGACCCATGCTTCTTCTGTCAGATGTGAGTTGATACAAGGTGCTCTTGAGTTCTGGAGACTGTTCACTCTATGCCAAAACCTTGCACTGTTATATGCTTTTGCATCGTGCAATAGTTTGGCCCATAGCCTGTCCTCCCACTCCCTTTTTATGTGCCAAGTGAATTTCTTTTTAGTGATTTCTAGGTGTCTTAATTCCTCTTGGATGGCCTCGTCGGGACCCGTTTGACGTAGCCTTCGCAGTAATCAAATTTATTTTTCTCTTAGGCTTAGGCTGGATTTTTGCTTGTTTGTCAAATCATTACCTTGGACACTATAAGATTCAGGGGTTGGCCTTCTTTGTGATTGTCCTTCAGTTGTTACACGGGCATCTTCTCTTTTTGAGTGGGCTCACCCAAGGCTGTTAGTGAAGGTTTCCCAGCGGCTTAAGATACTAACATTCATCATTTTGCCTTCTTCCCAAAGTATTTTCGCCTCAGCCCGAAGCCTTCCAGGTTGCAGATATCGCATTTTATTCTTTTGTGTTTGACTGTGCAAGTTACACTCGGGTTCCCTACTGGCTGGGTTGGCATTACACCTTGTATATTTAGCGTGGTCTCTTGAGGTAATTGGTCGCTAGCATCCATTGTTCCTATTCGGAAATCAGCGATTTTATTGACCAGCGGCAATGATGAAAATGTATAGTCTATTGTTGTGCTAACTGATGGGTTATGAAAAGCTGCTGCCTGCGGACAGTCCTTTGGAAAACGACCATTTAGTGCCACCAGGTTCAGGTGTTCTAAATCCTTTAAAAATTCCTTTGCTTGCCTAGATTGTTTGCCCCATTTACTCTCTTCTTGATGTGGGATACCCCATGCCAAAAACTGCTCTTCCAATATGGGGTCCCTGACCATGGACCTCAAGAGGTGCATGTTGAAATCCCCTGTTATGATGATGTTCGGGGTTGCCTCCTCTGATATTAACCTTGTTAGTTCCAAAACAAGAGTTTCATCCCTGCTTTTTTCTCCCGGGGATGAATGTATATATTTAATAGTATTAGTTTGTGATTAGGTTTTTTGCCTCCTAGATCCAGTTCAATAGCTTTTATGCCGTTGTTCATTGACTGTTTTATGTCCAATTCCTTTGTTGCATTTATACTCCTTATTGAAGTGTAAATCGTTTGTCTGCCTTTTAAATGCCCAAATTTGGCGTTCCGGACCGCCGGCAGATGGTATGCTTTGAAGCCCTGTAGTTGATGCGGTTGGTCTAGCCAGGTCTCTTGGAGAGCTATAAGATCAAATGTTTGAAAATACAATAAAAGTTGTATATCATTGATTTAGTTTTCTAGGCCATTTATGTTTCAAGAACAAAGTTTTAGATGGTGTTTTAATGTAGCATTTTGTTGCAGGCCTTGTCAGGTTCTCTTGTCGCGTGTGTTAATTGTCCTTGCTATCCAAGTCCAATCATTTGCTCTTGTGTTTCCTTGTGTTTGCCTGGAGTTCCAGGCTTTGAGTTCAGTCTGCAGAAGGGAGGTACTTTGAGCCCCTTTGAGGACAGATGGGGTCTTTCCTGTTGTTCGCATGTTTGTCGACCTACAGTCTTCCTGCTCTTCTTGTGTTATAAACAGAGGGTCTGGGTATCCAGTTTTTTGATGGAGTTTTAGTCAGATCCCCGAGGCATAAAATCGATTCTCCTCCTTCAAGATTTTCGGAGCTATTTCCTGCGTAGCCCAGGTTGTCTTGGTTACCTACTGATCCGACAGGTGTGTGAAGTCTTTGAACTCAACATATTCTAACTCGCTTGTGCATATGTCTGTCAGGTTGCTGATTGAAGATAATAATTGTAATATGTTACCTCGATTGAGAGTATCTCCCGGCCTCTTGATTTATACTCTGGGATGAGCATAATGGTGCGATTATTGGGGCCCTCCTGGTTACTGCTCCTTGCCTTGTTTTCAGCAGTGGGCGCTTGTTCCTGGGTCGGAAAAACCCTCTCTGTTCTGGTTGGCAATGCTTCCACCTGAGATGCCTTTTGGGCAGCAGCTGGTGCTGCAGACAGGGCTGGTTTCAGTCCCCTTTATTGGGCTGGTGGAGATGTTTGCCTTGGAGTTGCTCACGATATTTCCTCTGAGCCTTGTGCCTTCTTCAATTCTTTGCCCCTTCTGAGTAGAGGGAGTCTCCATGGCCGGTGAGGTTGGTGGTACCCGGGTTGCCTTATGTGTTTCTTCTCACCCTTTTGAGGTCGCTGTACTTGCTTTGAAATATTCCCTTATATTGGTGATCTTTTTTCTCCCTTTCCGCCTCTGCTTCTGGAATTTTTTAGTTTCTTGCCGTGTTTTTTTCGGACTTTCTTTGCCCACAGGCCACCCCCTCGGACTGTGGTGGCTGGTATCTACTAAGTCGCTTGCCTGCTGCTTTAGGGCATTACCAAGCTGCAAGTCGCTGCTTCCATCAAGCTGTTTCCCGCTATTCGGCTCCCGGCCTCCTCCTACAGCTGCCGCATGAGGTCTTTTCGTTGGTGCAGTCAGATAGGTTCCTGCTATTCCCTGAGGGATTTTGGTACAGTGCTCCTTTGCCGTCCGAGTCCTTTTTAAAGATTTTTTGGTTCTGACTCTGCTGCTCCCTTGCCCCCATACTACTAGAGGTTAAGCCTAACCTGTCCTTTCCTTCGATGATGTACTGTTCATCTATTGCGGCATAGATCATTTCGCCTATAGAATCAAATTGTTTGCTGCTATTCCCTAGTGATTTTTTATTTGTTGTCCCTTTGCCATTGCAAGGTATATTGGTGGTTTCTTGTTCTTGATCTTGACTCTGCTGCTTCTTTCCCCCTGTGCTGCTGGGATTTAGGACATTCAAATCTTCACCTTGGCCGAGATTGTGATCATTGCTTGTATTTCTTGTTACCTTTTTCAGGTTGAACAAGAGGTCCCCCAATAGTGATGGAATAGTTACGAGTTTGTCCACAATGGTGTGGCAGGTGCAACTCGGCTGAATTATTTTTGTTTCCGCTTGGACCCTCTTAATCATGCTGCTAATGTCTGATAGTTTGTTGTCAATGTTCGATACGTGTAGTGCCAAAAAGTTTAGGAGAGATAGTTGGATATCCATTTTGTCTGAATGATACTGCATGGCTTTTATTGAGAGTTGTAGAGTGTTTAATAGGGAGGACCAGAGATTTTCTACTTCCATTGGAGTCTTCTCTGCTGCCCTATTTTGCTCAGGCTTACTGCAGTCCTCTTGAGATATGACCGGGGAGAATGATGCTACCAGCCTTTCCCACTCTTCTGTTGTAAGGTATGATGTATTTTCCGGTTTAGTAACTATCGTTATTTCGTTATCTGCACCCTCTATTTTTGCAGTTTCTGCCGGTTTTTTATCTGTCCCAACTGGGCCACCATCCATTTGGTCAAACTGATTTTCTGCTTGGGGTTCTGTAGTACTTGCAACCAGGCCGCTATTACTAGTTGCTGATCTTACTCCCTTCCAGTCTGGGTCATCTTTTTCCTTGAAGTCGGACTGTGTTTGGTTTTGTGGGTCAAAGATGGTCTGCGAACAGGGTGAATTATTTATTTTGTGGTTGGTTGTCTGGTGACTGTTTGGTTCTACTTCTGCATTGGTTGTGGATGCTGTTGACGACACTGTTTGGAGTGTAGGGGGTTTGTTGCCGGAGGCGGGTCTAATTTTAATATCGGGTTGGGCAGGATTGTGATCTTTGGTTCAAGCGGGAGATCCCACTTGGTGCAAGGGGTTACTCCTTTAGAATCAGGGTTGTCCACAGGCAGGCTGGTGGGCTAACTTCCTGCTTGCGTAAATCAATTTGTAGTGCCCTCTGTCTGGTCGCCGCCTCCTGTTTTGCACCCTTGTCCTGCCCCTGCACAGCTGCTCCTTATAGCTCGCACCTCCTCATTGCCTTTCAGAGCCTCCTTTGCATACTGATGGTACAATCACAGCTGCCGCTTCTGTTTGTATTGTCACCTCGGGAACCAGGGGAGAGGGAAGACCTCTAAGGTCTCTGATGGAAGAGCTCAAAACTGACCCTGCCTCCTTCATAAAAGAAAATGTTGTGTAAATCTTTGATGGGTAGCCTGTAATTGCCACTCTGCTTGGGGTGGCGGAGTCAATCTCTGCCAACGGTTGGTGGTCCAATGTGTCGCGGAATCCTGTCTGGTCGTTTTTGGGTTCTGTGTTTGTTTCACTTGGCTCATTGCACTTTCTGTTTCCTTTCCTTCTGGCCGGCGCTGCGGCGGTTGGTTGCCTTTCTCTACCCGACCTCATGATGCACCTGTGAGCTGTAAGCTGTGGGCTCTTGAGCGATTGACTGAGTGATTGATCGACTGTTTTGACTTGTTGCTTGCTCGCAGCCTGTTTGTGCTGGTAGTGAAAGGGGAGAGCAAGGGGAGAGCAGACAGAGTTGGGCACATGTACAGGTACTAGGCAGTGGGGGGCCCCCGAGTGGGAAACTCATCAGGCCCGCACGCAAGCCACACCCAGACCTAGCTGGACCGCTACTGTGGGGGAGCCATGCTCGCTCTTCACGGTACAGGCGCTACACCCACGCACTCAGTGTACCCTCCGCTGTTGACTGTTTGCTTAATTTGCTTAGTTCGCCTTGCTGTTTGGTGTACCCATGTGGCCGGCGGCCAGTGGTGGTTCCTGGTATCCACCACGAAGGGCTGGGGCTGTGTCTGTGGCTGTCCCTGGTGGTTGGATAGCCCCTTCCACTCTTCCCCCTCTCCACAACTTTCTTTTCCTCACCTAAATCCCTTCGGATTCCCTCTTCGTTGCCGTTAGCCATTTGGCATTGATCCTTATTCATTAACTTTGGCGTGTTTTGGTATTGATGCGACCTAGAGCGGCATGTTATTGAAGCAGCCACAATTTACACTTTTGCGCTGCAATACTGTGCCAAGAGAGGCGGCTGCTATTGCTTAGGAAAGTGGGGGCTTACTGGTCGCTGGCTGCCTTCAAGATGACCTTGTGTCACCCCCAGCAGCCACCCTCTATCGGCAGTCACGGCTGCGCACCACATTCACCGCAGGGAACCAGGGCGTCAAGAGCAGGGCGTCTTCAAGCGTGTCTTCCAGCGCCGATCCAGAGCTTGGAGCTCAGTTCAGAGTGGCTCCCAGATCGGCAGGGCAGTAGAACAGTTCCCACACTTCTCTGGTCCGGTCCGGGCTGAGCCCCCGGGGACTCTCGAGAAGCTACTTACAAGCACTGCAGGGTTTGAAAGGCCGGGACCGCCCCCACTCTGCTTGCTCCCTCGCTCGCTGCTCAGAGTACGCAGCATCTGACCAGTCCTGCAGGAAACACCGCAATCTCAGCAAGCAGCTTGCAGCACCCACTGGTCAACAATACTGCATGACCACTGGTGTCCTATGGAAACATGGTCCTAACTATTACTGTCCAGCAGCGACTATATATATATATATATATATATATATATATATATATTCACTGAAAAACCCATAGGTGTTAGGGACAGTTATAGTTAGTTGGACATTTCACTCGTACAAAACCCGTGAAATTCCCCCGTTATAGTTAGTTCAGCTAACTATAACTCGCGCCCCGCAATGCACTGCTGATGACGTCACATATTACATCACTCATGACATGGTCAGTGACATCACTGATGACATCACTGATGACATCTCAAATGACATCACTGATGACATCATGCAGTGACTGTGTGTTTCTGTAAAGTTTAAATATTTTTAATATATATAGGGAAGGCGTATTGAAGAATGAGTGGGTGTATAAGTGTCTGTATGGATGATTTAGTAGGTGCGTGACTAACTCTATAAGTGAGTGATTAAACGTATCTTACTGAATGCATGGGTTAGTGACTAAACTGGGTGAATGTCTGAATCCGTCTGTCTGTTGCTGTGTAAGTGGCTGCATGGGTTTGTGAATAGCTTCATGAGTGTCTATATGAGTTATTGATTGGTTGTCTGAGTATCTGTATGGGTGCCTGAGTGTTTGTGTGGGTGGGGTGTGTGCGACTCTGTGCATAGATGTGTGAGTGGGCGATTCACTGGGTGGATGGTTTCAAGAGTGCATCTGTGATAGACTGTATGGGTGGGTAAGTGTGTGTAAGAGTGTGTTAGTGAGTGAATGTATGTCCCAGTGGTACATGTGTGAGTAACTACATATGTGAAAGGAAGTATATATGTGTGTTGGAGTATATAAATAGCTATAAGCGAGAGTGTGTGATTGTGAGAGTGACTGTATGGATGAGTGTGTGCTTGTATCAGTGATAGTATAAGAGCGTAAGAATGTGCTAGTATTTGTATGAGTAAGTGAGCTGGTGTGTGTATAACTGTATAGGTGAGTAAATGGCAGTGTGTTTAATTATGTGCATGACTGACTAGGTGTGTGAGTACCTCTATGGATGAGTGGCGGTGTTTGAGTGTCTATATAGGAGTATGAGTGCATATGATAGTCCTGTACTGAGTGACCGTAAGTATGAGTGACTGTACGGGTGAGTGAGTGGATGTGTGTGTAGACCTAAGAATCAGTGAGTGGGTATGTAGTTATTAATGTTGGAGTGTCTATGGTTTTGCGAATGGCAGTCTGTAATTTAGAGTGGGTGTATCAAAGGTTATATTAGGGTGTGAGGAGGTGCATCAGATTATCACATGGATGATGTCATCAGTGATGTCATCAGTGATGTCATTTGAGATGTCATCAGTGATGTCATCAGTGATGTCACTCACCATGTCATGAGTGATGTAATATGTGACGTCATCAGCAGTGCATTGCGGGGCGCGAGTTATAGTTAGCTGAACTAACTATAACGGGGGAATTTCACGGGTTTTGTACGAGTGAAATGTCCAACTAACTATAACTGTCCCTAAAGCCTATGGTTTTTTCAGTGAATTTCAAAGGCTTTTTAAATGCTAATTTCTAACCATAACGTGTCTGAAACCTATGGTTTTTTCAGTGAATTTCAAAGGTTTTTTAAATGCTAATTTCTAACTATAACGTGCCTGAAACCGATGGTTTTTTCAGTGAATTTCAAAGGTTTTTTAAATGCTAATTTCTAACTATCAGTCCTGGGACATCTCCTGTAAACAGTTGAGTAAAAGCGTTTTGGTTACAGTAGTGATTTTTAAGGAATATTATTGTATTTTAAAAGTTGACACTTAGAAACTTTTTCACATAGAATCACCAATGTTATCCTATGGGAGGAAATTCACTTAGCAGGTAAGTAGTGTTATCGTTACTTTTTCTTACTCAGTGGTGGATCCTGGATCCAGCACTGGTGCATCTCCTGTAAACAGTTGAAAGAATGCGTTTAAGTCATACAGGCGATTTTTAAGGAATATTTGTAGTTTGTGAAAATCGACACTTTGAAACTTTTCTGCTGAAAACCAGACAATGGATTCCTATGGAAGGAAATACAAGTTACTGGTAAGTACGGTTAGAATTACTTTTCAGGGTCAGTGCTGGGCTAAAAGATGCAGCACTGGGTTCTCTCCTGATAACAGGTGAGTAAATCGGAATTCGTAGTTCGGCTGATTTTAGAGGACTATTATAAAGTTCCAAAACTCCACACTTAGAAGAATTTCCAAGTGAAACCAGTCAATGTTAGCCTATGGAAGGAAATTCAAGTTACTGGTAAGTACGGTTAGAATTACTTTTCAGGATCTGTACTGGGCTCAAAGATGCAGCACTGAGGTCTCTCCTGATAACAGGTGAGTAAATCGGAATTCGTAGTTCTGCTGATTTTAGAGGAATATTTATATGTTTCAAAAATCGACACTTCGAAACTTTTTCAGCAAAAAGCAGGCAATGATATCCTATGGAAGGAAATTCAAGTTACTGGTAAGTACGGTTAAAATTACTTTTCAGGATCAGTACTGGGCTCAAAGATGCAGCACTGAGGTCTCTCCTGATAACAGGTGAGTAAATCGGAATTCGTAGTTCTGCTGATTTTAGAGGAATATTTATATGTTTCAAAAATCGACACTTAGAAACTTTTTCAGCAAAAAGCAGGCAATGATATCCTATGGAAGGAAATTCAAGTTACTGGTAAGTACGGTTAAAATTACTTTTCAGGTTTAGTACTGGGCTCAAAGATGCAGCACTGTGGTCTCTCCTGATAACAGGTGAGTAAATCGGAATTCGTAGTTCGGCTGATTTTAGAGGAATATTATAAAGTTCCAAAACTCCACACTTAGAAGAATTTTCAAGTGAAACCAGTCAATGTTAGCCTATGGAAGGAAATTCAAGTTACTGGTAAGTACGCTTAAAATTACTTTTCAGGATCAGTACTGGGCTCAAAGATGCAGCACTGAGGTCTCTCCTGATAACAGGTGAGTAAATCGGAATTCGTAGTTCGGCTGATTTTAGAGGAATATTTGCACAATGGTGAAGGAAGGGGGTGGGGCCTGAGGTGACATGTCTGCAAACACACCCTGTGGCGCGTTTTAAGTTGGAGAATTAATTCCTCCTCAATCCCGAGGGTCCCTAGGGGACAACTAGCCCACCAGGTACCTCCAGTATGCGCCAGAGAGCTGCGCTGCAGAGAGGTGTTCAGAGGCCACGCCCTTTTTACACCTCTCTGCAACGCAGCTCTGTGGCGCTTTCTGGACGTATCTGGTGGGCTAGTTGGCCCCCAGGGACCCTCAGGATTGAAGGGGATTTAATTCCCCATCTTAAAACGCGCCACGGTACCTGTTTGCACACATGCCACCTGAAGCCCCGACCCCTCCCTTCACCACGGTGCAAACTCGCCCCGTGGCGCGTTTTAAGTTGGGGGATTAAGTCCCCTTGAATCCTGAGGGTCCCTGTAGTCCAACTAGCCCACCATGTACCTCCAAAAAGCGCCACAGAGCTGCGTTGCAGAGAGGTGTAAAAAGGGGCGTGGCCTCTGTACACCTCTCTGCAGCGCAGCCCGCTGGCGCATACTGGAGGTTCCTGGTGGGCTAGTTGGCCCCCAGGGACCCCCAGTATTCAAGGGGAGTTCGTTCCCCATCTGCAAACGCGCCAGGGGACGCGTTTGCAGACTGCTGCAGCGAGGGGGCGGGGCCTCCGGCACGATGCCGGTCTTTTTTTTTTGTATGGGAGGGGGGCTGCGTGGCCCCCCTTCCCTCGGCCACTTTTGGCCCCGGGGACCCCATCCCCCGGGGCCTGAGCAATTTTTTTTTTTTCTTTAAACGGGAAGGGTGCCGCGTGGCCCCCTTCCCTGGGCCTCTATTGGCCCCGGGGACCCCATCCCCGGGGCATGCCCTCTTTTTTCATTTTAAAAATATTTGGAGGGGGCTGCGTGGCCCCCCTCCTCAGGCCAGTTAAGCCCGGGGACCCCATCCCCCGGGGCCGGCCTTGCCCTTTTTTTTTTCTTTATTACATTTTTTTGGGGGGAGGGGGCTGCGTGGCCCCCTCCCAGACCACTACTTGCCCCGGGGACCCCATCCCCCGGGGCTGGCCCTATCCTTTGGGGACCGTGGGGGACCCCAACTCCCCCACGGTCCCGCCGGCTCCCCACGTCCTGCGGGAGCCGGCATTGCTTTTCCACATGGGGAGCTGCTAAGATGCAGCTCCCCGTGTGGAAAAGCAATTTGCTTTGGATTTTGGAAGAGAGAGCAGGTTTCCTGCTCTCTCTTCCAAAAACCAAAGCAGTTTGCTATGACAGGACGGGAGCCGCGAGGCTCCCGCCCTGTCATAGCAAACTACAGTGTCCCGGTGGTAGGCACCCCGGGACACTGCAGGAGCCGGCCCTGGGGGGTGGTGGTCCCCAGGGACATCATGGGCTCCAGGAGGGGGGCCGCGCGGCCCCCTCCCAACAGGTTGAAAGCCCCAGGGAGGTGGTGGTTCCCGGGGCTCTGGGGGTCCGTAACAGGACCCCCATATTTAACAATTTAGTGCCCCGGGGAGGTGGCGGTCCCCGGGGCATGTGGGGGGCTGGAGCCCCCCACACAACTAATTATAATTTTTAAAAAGAAGCCCCGGGGAGGTGGCGGTCCCCGGGGCTGCGGGAGGGCTCAGAGCCCTCCCGCACCATTTTGTTTAAAGCCCCGGGGGTGCTGGTCCCCGGGTCTTGGGGGGCCTTAGAGGCCCCCCATATAATTATTAATGATCCCCCGCATGCCCTCGGGACTTGGCCCACCCGGGGCCAATTAACAACGAGCGCGGGAGCCCGCGCTTCGTTTTTTTTTTATCGGCAGGATCCGCGCACCCAGCGCGTTTTATTGCCGATTTATTTTAAAGGACCCCCTTGTACGAGGGACCTTTTCTACTATATAACAGAAACCCCAAAGTATCACCCTGCTCTGCTCAGGCAGCATGACACTCCCAGATAGGCCCCACCAGCCAGGCCCTGATGGATGATCTAAGTTGTCCATTTCTTTTTCAGCCTTTTTTAGTACCTGTCACAGTGGTCCACACCCCCTTTACATACATGCACTTAGGCCCCAGTCAACCCCCTTAGATGAACACACATGTAGGCCCAAGCATTCCACTTTAGGTACATACACATAGGCCCAAAAAAAAAACAGTGCCTCTTGCTATTATTTTTTTAATATAAAACAGATCTCGTAGGCTTCACTAATCTGACAGTAGGGACCTGTGCCATCCACCGCGACACCAGCCCCCCTTGTAAATTTCAACAATTCCGAGAATGAGGTCAGCCCACATGTAGGTGACACTCTGCAGGTACATCTGGCGGTTTCACAAGCAATGTTTGCAATATTTTTACTTATGAAGCCTTCCACGCTTGCTCAAACCGAAACTGGATGGCGGTTACGTGACAGAGAAATGATATATAAAATATTACTTTCTGAGCATTTTACAGTAAAACTTATTTTTTGTTTTTGTGTGTTTACTGTTTGCGGTCAAGAGCACTGAACACCTGCGAAAAACACCTGCATTCTCATGACACCACTTCCGTGCTCTCAAACGTTTTCCGATGTAACCATAAGCTTGTGGTCAAAGGCCCACGTCAAAGGTGGTTGACAGCTCTGCAGTAAACCATATAAAAAATCTGCACCCCTGTCAAGCCCCGAACTCTTCAAACCAGTGCCTAGTTGCATGATGAGGGTTCCCGGTCGACCGTTATCCTGATTGGGCCTAGAACTTCCACTCTCAAGGTGGTAATGCTCTTGTCGAATTATTAGCTTATTGGCTTTATCAGCCTCTTTATTTTAGCTCATCCAAACCCAAGCCATTGCATTTGTTTTAGTTTAAATTGTGTAGCCTTGGATGGTTTTGCCTTCTCATTTAAGATTTGCCTTCTAGGCGCTTCTAGGCGCCTGCCTATTCATCTTCTCTAAATTCAGGGTTGCCCTTTAGGCAGCTGTGTATTAAATAATCTCTATCTTTGCTTCATTTTGAGCAACTGATTTATAACATTGTCGATGCTTTTATCCTGCTCATGTGTTGATGGGCAGCTTTATATGAACAATTTTCTGTGTTACTGAATTGCTTAATAAAGTGTCACTGTATTTCACACCGTTGTTCCTTCCTTTCAAGTGAACGAGCAGAGTGCGGGTCAGGCTCTCAGGGGCTGGTAAGCAGAAGGGTGTGGCCACCATTTACCCTCTATCACCCTGAGCAGGCCTAGGGGGTCAGGTTGTTTCTACCCTGCCCCCTTTTTGCGTTTTGCGCAGTTTTTTTACTGCTTTCTTGTTCCTCGGTTCTACCGAGGAACAAGATGGCTGCCAACACTTCCTGGTTTGGAGTGTTGACAGCCAATTAGCATGCAGCGCGTGATCGGAAAGGTGCGCGGATCCACCGCGGCCATAGATATCAAAACATTTATTTTGGATTTTCTCAGCAACTACTGAACGGATTTACACCATTTTTAAAAAGGGTGCTTTCTGAACCAAGCACTACCTTTTTGCCAAATTTGGTGTAATTCCGTTTAGGAGTTTTGGCTGTAGCCTTGCATAAAGTTTCCTATGGGAAATTGATTTTTTCACTCTTATTTTTTTGAATTTCTCCGCAACTACTGAACGGATTTACACCATTTAAAAAAAAGGTCGCTTTCTGAACAAAGCACTACCTTTTTGCAAAATTTGGTGTAATTCCGTTCAGCAGTTCGGGCTGTAGCCGTGGCAAAAATTTCCTATGGGAATTAACATGGAGAAAACACGTTTTGGGACCCCCTTTTTTCTTGGCCCCTGCTTGATGAATCACCCCGAAACTTTCAAGATAGGAGCGGACCGGAGCGCCCCACTAGTTTTGAAAATTTCACGATGATTCGTCAAACGACGCCAAACTTATTGGGAATAGAATGTTATGAATTTCCTATGGATAATAGGTCCTAACTATAACTATCTACTGGCGCCCGCCAGTAGATAATATATATATATATATATTCACTAAAAAAACTACAGGTTTCAGGGACGTTATAGTTAGTTGGATATTTCACTCGTTCAAAACCAGAGAAATTCGGCTGTTATAGTTAGTTCAGCTAACTATAACTCGCGCCCCACAATGCACTGCTGATGACGTCACATATTACATCATTCATGACATGGTCAGTGACATCACTGATGACATCACTGATGACATCTCAAATGACATCACTGATGACATCACTGATGACATCATCCAGTGACTGTGTGTTTATATAAAGTTTAAATATGTTTTATATATATATGCCAAGGTGTATTGAAGAATGAGTGGGTGTATAAGTGTCTGGATGGATGATTTAGTCGGTGCCTGACTGACTGTATAAGTGAGTGATTAAATGTGTCTTACTGAATGCATGGGTTAGTGACTGATACAGACATTAACACAGTTTAGTTTGTCAGTTGGTGTGTAAGCGGTTGCATGGGTTGGTGAGTAGCTAAATGAGGATCTATATGGGTTATTGATTGGTTGTCTGAGTATCTGTATGGGTGCCTGAGTGTCTGTGTGGTTGGGTGGGGGGTGTGACTATGTGCATAGATGTGTGAGTGGATGATTCACTGGGTGTATGGGTTCAAGAGTGCATCTATGAAGGGCTGTATGGGTGGGTGAGTGTGTGTATGGGTGTGTTGGTGAGTGAATGGATGCCTCAGTGGAACATGTGTGAGTAACTGCATATGTGATAGGCAGTATATGTGAGTGTTGGAGTGTATAAATGACAATATGTGATAGTGAGGGATTGTGAGAGTGGCTGTATGGATCAGTGTGTGCTTGTATTAGTTATTGTATAAGAGTGTAAGTATGTGTTAGTATATGTTTGAATAAGTGCGGTGGTGTGTGTATAACTGTATAGGTGAGTAAATGGGAGTGTGATTGATTCTTTGCATGACTGACTATGTGTGTGAGTAACGCTATGGATGAGTGGCGGTGTGTGAGTATCTGTATAGAAATGTGAGTGCATATGATAATGCCGTATTGATGGTTGACTGCATGTATGAGTGACTGTATGTATGGGTGAATGAGTGGATGTGTGTGTAGACCTAGGAATTAGTGAGTGGGTATGTACTAACTGGTATGGTGTGTCTACGCATCAGATTATCACGTGGATGATGTCATCAGTGATGTCATCAGTGATGTCATCAGTGATGTCACTGACCATGTCATGAATGATGTAATATGTGATGTCATCAGCAGTGCATTGCGTGGGCGCGAGTTATAGTTAGCTGAACTAACTATAACGGCCGAATTTCTCTGGTTTTGTACGAGTGAAATATCCAACGAACTATAGCGTCCCAGAAACCTGTGTTTTTTTTAGTGAATTTCTAAGGTTTTTTAAATGCTAATTTCTAACTATAACGTCCCTGAAACCTATGTTTTTTTCAGTGAATTTCAAAGGTTTTTTAAATGCTAATTTCTAACTATAACGTCCCTGAAACCTATGGTTTTTTCAGTGAATTTCAAAGGTTTTTTAAATGCTAATTTCTAATTATGCCTACAAAGGTAGGACATGTGAAGAAAGAGGAAGAAAAGCGCAGAAAGAAGCAAGACAAATGCAGAAAGAGGCAACAGAAGTCCAGAAAGACGAAGAAAAGTGCAGGAAGAAGAAAGAGATGTGCAGAAAGAACCAACAGAGGAGCAGAAAGTCCTCCTGTGCCCCCAACTTTTTGCTGACGGGTACTGGTGGTAACTGACTTTGACTAACCAGGCCTAGAGCCAGTGCTATGATAAAAGACACTTGGAATACAGTGAAAACACCTACATGCACTAGGGAACACTATGCGTTTGGGTACCCCTGTGATTAGCATGACCTCCTCTGTATTTGCCATGAGTTAGTGCCTGGGTCATTTCATGAGTACATGGGTACTGACTAGATGATTACAGTACTGCAAGGAGAGTGCATGGTGAATTTATAAGTGCTTGTGTTTTGGCGCAGTGATTAGATAAGGACATGGAACTGGCTGGGTGATTGGAGGAGTGCATGGGTAGTGACAAGAAGATGTCTGAACTGCATCAGTAGTGCTCAGGGGATTGTAGCAGTGCATGTGTTAGTGCCTGGGTCATTGCGTGAGTACATAGGTAGTGACTGGATGATTTCAGTACTGCAAGGAGAGTGCATGGTGAATTTATAAGTGCTTGTGTTTTGGCGCAGTGATTAGATAATGAGATGGAACTGGCTGGGTGATTGGAGGAGTGCATGGGTAGTAACAAGGAGAAGGCTGGACTGCATCAGTAGTGCTCAGGGAATTGTAGCAGTGCATGTGTTAGTGCCTGGGTCATTGCATGAGTACATGGGTAGTGACTGGATGATTAGAGTACTGCAAGGAGAGTGCATGGTGAATTTATAAGTGCTTGTGTTTTGGCGCAGTGATTAGATAAGCACATGGAACTGGCTGGGTGATTGGAGGAGTGCATGGGTAGTGACAAGGAAATGGCTGGACTGCATCAGTAATGCTCAGGGGATTGTAGCAGTGCATGTGTTAGTGCCTGGGTCATTGCATGAGTACATGGGTAGTGATTGGATAATTAGAGTACTGCAAGGAAAGTGCATGGTGAATTTATAAGTGCTTGTGTTTTGGCGCAGTGATTAGATAAGGACATGGAACTGGCTGGGTGATTGGAGGAGTGCATGGGTAGTGACAAGGAGATGGCTGGACTGCATCAGTAGTGCTAAGGGGATTGTAGCAGTGCATGTGTTAGTGCCTGGGTCATTGCATGAGTACATGGGTAGTGATTGGATAATTAGAGTACTGCAAGGAGAGTGCATGGTGAATTTATAAGTGCTTGTGTTTTGGCGCAGTGATTAGATAAGGACATGAAACTGGCTGGGTGATTGGAGGAGTGCATGGGTAGTGACAAGGAGATGGCTGGACTGCATCAGTAGAGCTCAGGGGATTGTAGCAGTGCATGTGTTAGTGCCTGGGTCATTGCATAAGTACGTGGGTAGTGACTGGATGATTAGAGTACTGCAAAGAGAGTGCGTGGTGAATTTATAAGTGCTTGTGTTTTGGCGGAGTGATTGGATTAGTACATGGTGCTTGCTGGGTGATTGGAGGAGTTCATGGGTAGTGACAGGGCGATGGCTGGACTGCATCAGTAGTGCTCAGGGGATTATAGCAGTGCATGTGTTAGTGCCTGGGTCATTGCATAAGTACATGGGTATTGACTGGATGATTAGAGTACTGCAAGGAGAGTGCATGGTGAATTTATAAGTGCTTGGGTTTTGGCGGCGTGATTGGATAAGTACATGGTGCTTGCTGGGTGATTGGAGGAGTGCATGGGTAGTGACAGGGCGATGGCTGGAATGCATCAGTAGTGCTCAGGGGATTTTAGTAGTGCATGTGTTAGTGCCTGGGTCATTGCATAAGTACATGGGTAGTGACTGGATGATTAGAGTACTGCAATGAGAGTGCATGGTGAATTTATAAGTGCTGGTGTTTTGGCAGAGCGATTAGATAAGTATATGGTGCTGGCAGAGTGATTGGAAGAGTGCACAGGGAGTGACAGAGGGATTGCTGGACTGCATGGGTAGTGCTCTGGGGATTATAGCAGTGCATGTGTTAGTGCCTGGGCCATTGCATCTGTACATGGGTAGTGACTGGATGATTACAGTACTGCAAGGAGAGTGCATGGTGAATTTATAAGTGCTTGTGTTTTGGCGCAGTGATTAGATAAGGACATGGAACTGGCTGGGTGATTGGAGGAGTGCATGGGTAGTGACAAGGAGATGGCTGGACTGCATCAGTAGTGCTCAGGGGATTGTAGCAGTGCATGTGTTAGTGCCTGGGTCATTGCATGAGTACATGGGTAGTGACTGGATGATTAGAGTACTGCAAAGAGAGTGCATGGTGAATTTATAAGTGCTTGTGTTTTGGCGCAGTGATTAGATAAGGACATGGAACTGGCTGGGTGATTGGAGGAGTGCATGGGTAGTGACAAGGAGATGGCTGGACTGCATCAGTAGTGCTCAGGGGATTGTAGCAGTGCATGTGTTAGTGCCTGGGTCATTGCATGAGTACATGGGTAGTGACTGGATGATTAGAGTACTGCATGGAGAGTGCATGGTGAATTTATAAGTGCTTGTGTTTTGGCACAGTGATTAGATAAGGACATGGAACTGGCTGGGTGATTGGAGGAGTGCATGGGTAGTGACAAGGAGATGGCTGGACTGCATCAGTAGTGCTCATGGGATTGTAGCAGTGCATGTGTTAGTGCCTGGGTCATTGCATAAGTACGTGGGTAGTGACTGGATGATTAGAGTACTGCAAGGAGAGTGCGTGGTGAATGTATAAGTGCTTGTGTTTTGGTGGAGTGATTGGATAAGTACATGGTGCTTGCTGGGTGATTGGAGGAGTGCGTGGGTAGTGACAGGGCGATGGTTGGACTGCATCAGTAGTGCTCAGGGGATTATAGCAGTGCATGTGTTGTCATGTGGTTTGTGGCCTCCTGGTCTGCTTTGCTGCGTTGACTTAGGCCTGGCTGCCATGATGCCTTTTTGCGCACGTTACTCTAAGCCGTTGTTCTATCAGCCTCTGCTCCTGCCAAGTTATTTTAGAACTGTCTGCATTTTCTGTCTTTTACCTTTTCTCCTGTTCCCTTTGGGCTACGTCTGCACAACATGTACAAGGTCGAAAAACAACGTCCCTTGTTCTTGCAGATCTGGCCAGTCCCTCGCACCTTGACATAACACTATGTACAGCTGCCATGGGGAAATTTGTGTGCTTTTAATATTGCGCTTTTCACGCTCTAGGGACACTTGGAGAAATACCTTTCCAGGGAGAAGAGCTGTGATTGTCTGCTGATGTAGACTTTGCATCTAGACACTGAGGTATGGGGGTTCGCTAGACAATGCCCAGAGGTCTTCTATTTTTATAATAAATTAGCTACTAGCACGGGGAGGGTGGTAAGGTCATTTAGCCCTATATCCACTGCTTTATGAAATGCTTTCCCTGTTTGTATTCGATGGTGTTGTAACTATGCTGCTTATATTATTCTTATGCATTATGCTGATAGTACTGACACGTGTACTGTATCTGAGAGCACGTTAGTTGAAATAAACATTTTAAACTATACAGTGTCTCTTCTTACGCACGTTGTGGACAGGTATGAGTGAGTGATGAAAGGGTGTTCTTGCTACTGCGAGTCCTGAGAGAGAGAGATACTGTGTTCTGGGTTGTCTAATCATTGGTAACCTTGTTGCTAATGAGACGCTAAAGCTAGTCGGGTTGGGGTTTTAGGTGCTAAGGTTTATGGTTGGATCACCACTATATTCCGAGGTCCTATCATCCTGTGCTTAGCTCTGTATATGTGCAGAATCCTTACAACAGTGTTAGTGCCTGGGTCATTGCATAAGTACATGGGTAGTGACTGGATGATTAGAGTACTGCAAGGAGAGTGCATAGTGAATTTATAATTGCTGGTGTTTTGGCAGAGCGATTAGATAAGTATATGGTGCTGGCAGAGTGATTGGAAGAGTGCACAGGGAGTGACAGAGGGATTGCTGGACTGCATGGGTAGTGCTCTGGGGATTATAGCAGTGCATGTGTTAGTGCCTGGGCCATTGCATCTGTACATGGGTAGTGACTGGATGATTACAGTACTGCAAGGAGAGTGCATGGTGAATTTATAAGTGCTTGTGTTTTGGCGCAGTGATTAGATAAGGACATGGAACTGGCTGGGTGATTGGAGGAGTGCATGGGTAGTGACAAGGAGATGGCTGGACTGCATCAGTAGTGCTCAGGGGATTGTAGCAGTGCATGTGTTAGTGCCTGGGTCATTGCATGAGTACATGGGTAGTGACTGGATGATTAGAGTACTGCAAGGAGAGTGCATGGTGAATTTATAAGTGCTTGTGTTTTGGCGCAGTGATTAGATAAGGACATGGAACTGGCTGGGTGATTGGAGGAGTGCATGGGTAGTGACAAGGAGATGGCTGGACTGCATCAGAAGTGCTCAGAGGATTGTAGCAGTGCATGTGTTAGTGCCTGGGTCATTGCATAAGTACGTGGGTAGTGACTGGATGATTAGAGTACTGCAAGGAGAGTGCGTGGTGAATGTATAAGTGCTTGTGTTTTGGTGGAGTGATTGGATAAGTACATGGTGCTTGCTGGGTGATTGGAGGAGTGCGTGGGTAGTGACAGGGCGATGGTTGGACTGCATCAGTAGTGCTCAGGGGATTATAGCAGTGCATGTGTTAGTGCCTGGGTCATTGCATAAGTACATGGGTAGTGACTGGATGATTAGAGTACTGCAAGGAGAGTGCATAGTGAATTTATAATTGCTGGTGTTTTGGCAGAGCGATTAGATAAGTATATGGGGCTGGCAGAGTGATTGTAAGAGTGCACAGGGAGTGACAGAGGGATTGCTGGACTGCATGGGTAGTGCTCTTGGGATTATAGCAGTGCATGTCTTAGTGCCTGGGCCATTGCATCAGTACATGGATAGTGACTGGATGATTACAGTACTGTAAGGAGACTACATGGTGAATTTATAAGTGCTTGGGTTTTGGCGGACTGATTGGATAAGTACATTGTGCTGGCTGGGTGATTGGAGGAATGCATAGGTAGTGACAGGCAGATTACTGGACTGCATAGGTAGTCCTCAGGGGATTGTAGCACTACATCTGTTAGTGCCTAGGTCATTGCATAAACACATGGTTAGTGGCTGAATGATTAGAATGCTGCAAAGATACTACGTGGTGAATTTATAAGTGCTTGGGTATTGGCACAGTGTTTGGATAAGTATACAGTGCTGAGAGGGTGATTAGAAGAGTCCTCACGGAGTAACAAGGGATTGCTGGAGTGCATAGGTACTGCTCTGGGGATTGTAGCAGTGAATGTATTAGTGCCTAGGCCATTGCATGAAGAGTGCACAGGGAGTGACAGGGGGATTGCTGGACTGCATGGGTAGTGCTCTTGGGATTGTAGCACTGCATGAGTTAGTGCCTGGGCCATTTCACGAGTACATGGGTAGTAACTGGATGATTTGAGAGCTGCAAGGAGAGTGCATGGTGAATTTGTAAGTACACATGTACACATGCAATGCCCAAGGCACTAATACATTCACTGCTACAATCGCCAGAGCAGTACCTATGCACTCCAGCATTCCCCCTGTCACTCCGTGAGCACTCTTCCAATCACCTTGTCAGCACCGTGTACTTATCCAATCACTGCTCCAATACCTTAGCACTTATAAATTCACCATATACTCTCTTTGCAGTACTCTAATCATCCAGTCACTAACCATATACTTATGGAATGACCCAGGCACTAACAGATGTAGTGCTACAATCCCCTGAGGACTACCTATGCACTCCAGCAATCCCCTGTCAGTCTTTGACCACTATAGGTGTTATAGTTGTTTGGATTAGTACATGGTAGTGGCTGGGTGACTGCAGGAGTGCACGGGGAGTGACAGTGTGATTGCGGGACTGCATGGGTACTACCTGGGGAATTGAAGGAGCAAATAAGAAGTGTGTAAATGGTTAGAGGACTGTATTGGTAGTGCATAAGGGATTGTAGCAGTGATCAGTTAGTGCCTGGATCATTGCATGAGTACATAGCTACTGACTGAAACATTAGAATACTGCAAGGAGAGTACCTGAGTGAATTTATAAGTGCTTGGGTATTGGCAGAGTGTTTGGATTAGTACATAGTAGTGGCTGAGTGACTGGAGGAGTGCACAGGGAGTGACAGGGTGATTGCTGGACTGCATGGGTACTACCAGGGTAATTGAAGGAGTGAATGAGAAGTGTGTAGGTGGTTAGAGGACTGCATGGGTAGTACACAGGGATTGTAGCAGTGCATGAGTTAGTGCCTAGATCATTGCATGGCTACATGGGTAGTGACTGGATGATTAGAGTACTGCAAGGAGAGTGCATGGTGAATTTATAAGTGCTTGGGTTTTGGCGCAGTGATTGGATAAGGACATGGAACTGGCTGGGTGATTGGAGGAGTGCATGGGTAGTGACAAGGAGATGGCTGGACTGCATCAGTAGTGTTCAGGGGATTGTAGCAGTGCATGTTTTAGTGCCTGGGTCATTGCATGAGTACATGGGTAGTGACTGGATGATTACAGTACTGCAAGGAGAGTGCATGGTGAATTTATAAGTGCTTGTGTTTTGGCGCAGTGATTAGATAAGGACATGGAACTGGCTGGGTGATTGGAGGAGTGCATGGGTAGTGACAAGGAGATGGCTGGACTGCATCAGTAGTGCTCAGGGGATTGTAGCAGTGCATGTGTTAGTGCCTGGGTCATTGCATGAGTACATGGGTAGTGACTGGATGATTAGAGTACTGCAAGGAGAGTGCATTGTGAATTTATAAGTGCTTGTGTTTTGGCGCAATGATTAGATAAGGACATGGAACTGGCTTGGTGATTGGAGGAGTGCATGGGTAGTGACAAGGGATTGGCTGGACTGCATCAGTAGAGCTCAGGGGATTGTAGCAGTGCATTTGTTAGTGCCTGGGTCATTGCATGAGTACATGGGTAGTGACTGGATGATTAGAGTACTGCAAGGAGAGTGCGTGGTGAATTTATAAGTGCTTGTGTTTAGGCGCAGTGATTATATAAGGACATGGAACTGGCTGGGTGATTGGAGGAGTGCATGGGTAGTGACAAGGAGATGGCTGGACTGCATCAGTAGTGCTCAGGGGATTGTAGCAGTGCATGTTTTAGTGCCTGGGTCATTACATGAGTACATGGTTAGTGACTGGATGATTACAGTACTGCAAGGAGAGTGCATGGTGAATTGGGAACTACAGAAGATTTGTCAAGGGGTATGAATCAATAGTGACACCCCTGAAAGACTTAACCTCTAAGAAAATGCCCAAAAAGGTTCAGTGGACAGTTAGCTGTCAAAAGGCATTTGATGACCTGAAGCAGGCCATGTGCACCGCTTCCATTCTGAAAAGTCCTGATTACTCCAAGAAGTTCATTGTGCAAACAGATGCATCTGAGTTGGGGGTAGGGGCTGTACTATCACAGTTGAATGATGAAGGTCAGGATCAGCCAGTAGCTTTTATTAGCAGAAGGCTGACCCCCAGAGAGAAACGTTGGTCAGCCATTGAGAGAGAGGCCTTTGCTGTGGTTTGGGCTCTGAAGAAGCTGAGGCCATACTTGTTTGGCACTCACTTCCTTGTTCAGACAGACCATAAGCCCCTCTTATGGCTAAAACAGATGAAGGGTGAAAACCCCAAACTTTTGAGGTGGTCCATTTCCCCACAGGGGATGGACTATACAGTTAAACATAGACCTGGGTGTAACCATGCCAATGCAGATGGACTCTCCAGATATTTCCACTTAGAACATGAAGACTTAACTGGTCAAGGTTAGTTTAATGTCCCTGCATTTGGGGAGGGGGGTTGTGTAGGAGAGTAGGATCTGCCTCTTATGGTTACCCCCACTCGTTTTGGGGAGAGGTCAGATCAGAGTCAACCATGTACTGATGTAGCAACTGATTCTGACAGTTATTAAGAATCTGCTCCCTCATGATTATATTATACAATCCTTTGAAGTCACACACCTTACTGCCAAGTAACCAGCCTTCCAGAGTCTTGGTAGCACAATCTACAAAGTCCACCCAGTCCTGTGTCTGTGCCTTTTGGGTATCTCTGAACTTTAACCTGTATTGCTCAGTGGTTAGGCCAAACCCATCTATTAGGGCACTCTTCGGGACTTGGTAATCATCAGCATCCTCTTTTCTGACAGTGAGGAGCTTGTCTCTACCTTTGTCTGCAAAGGAGAGCCACAAGATTGCTGCCCACTGCTCCTGGGGGACCCTCTGTACTTTACAGGCCCTCTCCAGTGCAGTAATCCATTTGTGGATGTCATCCCCACTCTGGTAGGGAGGGACAATCTTGCTCATGTTTCTATGGTCATAAGACCTTTCCCTACCACTAGGGAAGTTGCTGCCACCATGGGACTCTAGTCCCAACTTTCTTATTTGTCTATGAAGCTCTAGGGACTCCATGTCTATAGCCAACTGCTCTTTTCTGATCCTAAGCTGAGCTTCTTCATACTGGATCAGTCTCTTTTTCCTTTCATGAGAGGATTCCCTCCTATGAGAGGAAACAGAGGTCCCTACTGAGGTGTCAGAATGGTTAGACTCCTGAGAAGGAGATCTGGACCTTCTAGGCACACTCACAACTCGTCCTGGTGGGACAAAGGGGAGGTCATTCTTATCCTCCTCCTCATCTTCAGGAGGAGCTGGATTGTCCAGGGCAAGATCATTTTCATCTTCCTGGCCAGTTTCAGAGGGCAGGTCCTCGGTATTTTCACCCCTGGTCCCTTCCTCATCTTCTGCCCCACCCTCTCTGCCTACCCCTGCAGACCCTATGGGTCTTCTGAGATCATCCAGCAGAAGCATCTCCATGAGACGTTGGGTGTTGGCACTTTTGCCTGTCTTCAGCTTCCTAATCTTGCACAACTCTCTCAATTCCAAGAATGGGAGGTTGTCATATTTGGAGGGTAGGAGCCCACTGGTTCCTGGCAGGGACCTACTGGTTCCTGGCCCTGAAGACATCACTAGTGAGGTGTGGTGTATGCACTACCTACTCTAGTGTGGCCTACTAAACTCTCTTGAGTTGTAGAAAGGGTGTGCTAAGCCCTTGACACACAACTCTAAGTTCAGTAGAACTTACTGTATTTCTAAGCTTGAATTTATATGTACCTTAGGTACCTTTAGTGGTTTTCAGTTAGTCACACACTTGAGATTATCTGGTAAAACAATAGCAAGCTGGAATCCCACCGCTGCCACTAATGTGAGAAGTTGGCCTGGTATATGCTGTCCACTAGTTATAGTGGGCACCTTGCACCAGTCCAAACAATCCATTATGGATGATAGGTTAAAGACAACCTTTAATGAAAGCTATCCTAGTGGTAGCTATGGAGAGCAGCCTTCAGGCTAAGTCCTGGAGGAATGTAAAGCAGCTTGTTTTACCAGTCTATAATCTCTTGAGTGACCAAATGAAAGAGGACCACACCAGGTATATATATAAAATATATGTATTTAGTCTTAAATACACCCCTCTAGTCTCTTTATGAGGCTAGAGTTCGAAGTACATAAGTTACAAGTCAAATATCAGCAGTATTTTGCACAATACACGTTTGAGCCCTAGGGGCGTACCAAACCATATACTAAAATAGTGGTTTAAGAACCACGACTGAGCTAGACACAAGGCCTAGAGCCTGTAGAAGTGCTTGGACCCCAAGGAACCACCCAAGGTAGTGACACAGGGGACCCACTGGGGACACGTGCAGTGTGAGAACACAGCCCCGAATCACCGTTGACTTCTAAGGGAAAGTCGCGGTCGGATTTTTAAAGAAAAAGGACACTTCGGAGAGGACTTCCAGTTAACCCCTTAAAACTTAAGAGTTTCTAGGGCCCACACCCACGTGAGTACCGAAATACTCAAGTTACCTCACCCAGGGAAGCCGGGTGCATACGTGTAAAAGGTGTCGGGAATCGTCGTCGTTTTCATTGGCGACCTCTTGGAAAGTGCTGCTGCCGTGAAGAAGAAGAGTCTCCGGTGCGATCCAAGCCTGGATCGAGGAAGAGGAAGACCTGAAAGCAGAGGGGACAGAGTCTGGGTCACTAGCCAGTGACCAGGGGCACGATAGTCGAATGCCCTCAGATATCGGGTGCTTCAGGTGAGTTGGTGGGTGCCTTGACTCTTCAGCCATGAGGTCCAGGAGGTGTCAACGACAACCAGGAGCTGAAATCGAGCTGCCCACAAAGTCTGTCGAGTGCTGCGGTGTCGGCGACCAGATTGAACCCAACAAGCCTTGGCAACGGCAAGTCATGGGGAAACAAAGAAAAGGCTGTGGTGCAGACCAGCAAGGTCTGAGTGACTCACCCAGCAAAGGTAAGTCAGGGCACATCAGGAGCAACCAGAAAAGCCCAAGCAATTAAAGAGTTGCCTTCGTGGGCACCCACTAGCCAATGGACTAGAGATCGCAAAGGAGCCTCAAGCGGTCGCACTTGGAGCTGGCCCACGGAACACTCGTGGAGTGTAGGCCAGTGATCTTTGCTGCAGTTGGTGCATGGGGCTAGGGCTACTTGGAATCCAAAGCATGACTTCGAGAGATGTCAAGAAGTTGATGCACTTGCAAATGTGCTTGGTGTCCAGGGGTCACAGTTCCACGTTACCCACAATAGCTACGTGCCTCAGCTTTGCTGGGGACTCAGGGCACCCTCGGAGAACTCTGGAAATCCACCTCTGGTGATGCAAAGACTTTGGCGTCCGGCAGGAGCTTCAGTGATGCAGACCGGACAGATGCTTCGTTGGTGCCTGCCAAGCAGGGGAGTCACTCCTTGACCCCAAGGAGATTCTTCAGTCCTCTAATCTTGATGTAGAGCGTCGAAGGTCCAGGATTCAGCTTCAGAGTTTCGTCCAGGGATATCTAAAGTCCTGTTGCCAGGGTTCCCTTACTTATACTAAGGAAGGGGGTTGGACTAACTCTGAGGACCCACCTATGGGAGGGTTTGGAAAGAGGGCGCTACACCCATTTCCTTTCTCCAGTTTCATGCCAGAGCAGGGGCTGGCAGCCCCTGCAACCGGTTTGAACTGGGGTATGAAATGAAATGAAATGAAATTTGTACTTGTAAAGCGCACTGTTACCCTAGGGTGTCCTGGCGCTGTACGCATACCGCTGTGGAACCCTTCCTGTCTTTCCCTGTGAAATGTCCACTCCTGGGCACCCCCAAGGTGAAGCCAGGCATCCCAGCGCTGGTGGGGCCGTTGTGGAGATTAAGCAAGCTATTGCCCAGAGTTGCAGAGTGGGACCCATGATTAGAATAGGCACCGAGGCAAGAATTATCAGGTCCGAGGAAATTGAGCCCAGGACCCGCCGAGGCGGGGATTGAACCCTGGTCCCAGGCCAGATCTCTGCATCAGGGTCTGCCGCTCTAACCATTGAGCCACACTTCTCCACTATGCACGAGGACACCAAATGTGCCCACAGTGCAGGACTTCAAAGCACTCAGAGAGTGCACCCACCCAGCCCCAATCCACTAAGGCCTGTCTGGGAGGTGGTAACACCTCCCTGCAACAGGAAACCTATTGTCCAGGCCTCCCCTGCCGGAGTTTCGGTCAGCAGCAGGAGGCCAGACTCGAGTCTGTGGCTGCAGCATCCATTTTGTGATGCCAGGCTCTGTTTAGTTGGTACCGGGTATACCGGTGCTGTCATGTCTCTCCCTCTAGAAGGGTGGGATCATACTCCACACCAGGTACTGGTGTGGGGGTATGATTCCAAGGTGTTTGACACCAAACACAACATGTTTCCGTGCAGCCATCCCAAAGTTAGCATTTACCGTTTAGATATAATGCACTTAAGAGTATATGGTCAGGCTGCACCACAGACAACCCCGGAGAGGAGATTCCGAAGGCTGCACAGGGGCTCTGCTCATGCATGGGCACCCTCTCACATAAAACCAAGCACCCTGCCTTCAGGATTGATAAGGCCTGCCATAGGGGTGACTGATAGGTTTGTATGTGCAGTGATAGGTGAGGTATAGTGAACCTATATCTCTGTAAGGGGTGCATGCACCACCTTACTCAGGCTGCAGTAGCAGTCCTGTGGTGTCATTTTGGAGGGCCTTCCAGGGGTGGCACAATACATGCTTCAACCCCTGGTAGGCCTCTGGGGTACCTATGCCCTGGGTACATAGTATACCATATACTAGGGACTTACAAGGGCACTCCAGAATCCAATCTGGGATGTACCTAAAGTACATGGAATCAATTTAGAGAGGAATCAGCTAGGCTGGGGTCCTGGATAGCAGGGCCCCAGCCAGACTAAAGTCGAAAAACAGTGATACACCAGCAAAAAAGTGGGGGTAACCATAAGAGGCAGATCCTACACTCCTACACTTGTGTTTTGGCACAGTGATTAGATAAGGACATGGAACTGGCTGGGTGATTGGAGGAGTGCATGGGTAGTGACAAGGAGATGGCTGGACTGCATCAGTAATGCTCAGGGGATTGTAGCAGTGCATGTGTTAGTGCCTGGGTCATTGCATGAGTACATGGGTAGTGACTGGATGATTAGAGTACTGCAAGGAGAGTGCATGGTGAATTTATAAGTGCTTGTGTTTTGGCACAGTGATTAGATAAGGACATGGAACTGGCTGGGTGATTGGAGGAGTGCATGGGTAGTGACAAGGAGATGGCTGGACTGCATCAGTAGTGCTCAGGGGATTGTAGCAGTGCATGTGTTAGTGCCTGGGTCATTGCATAAGTACGTGGGTAGTGACTGGATGATTAGAGTACTGCAAAGAGAGTGCGTGGTTAATTTATAAGTGCTTGTGTTTTGGCGGAGTGATTGGATAAGTACATTGTGCTTGCTGGGTGATTGGAGGAGTGCATGGGTAGTGACAGGGCGATGGATGGACTGCATCAGTAGTGCTCATGGGATTATAGCAGTGCATGTGTTAGTGCCTGGGTCATTGCATAAGTACATGGGTAGTGACTGGATGAATAGAGTACTGCAAGAAGAGTGCATGGTGAATTTATAAGTGCTTGGGTTTTGGCGGAGTGATTGGATAAGTACATGGTGCTCGCTGGGTGATTGGAGGAGTGCATGGGTAGTGACAGGGCGATGGCTGGACTGCATCAGTAGTGCTCAGGGGATTGTAGCAGTGCATGTGTTAGTGCCTGGGTCATTGCATAAGTACATGGGTAGTGACTGGATGAATAGAGTACTGCAAGGAGAGTGCATGGTGAATTTATAAGTGCTTGGGTTTTGGCGGAGTGATTGGATAAGTACATGGTGCTCGCTGGGTGATTGGAGGAGTGCATGGGTAGTGACAGGGCGATGGCTGGACTGCATCAGTAGTGCTCAGGGGATTGTAGCAGTGCATGTGTTAGTGCCTGGGTCATTGCATAAGTACATGGGTAGTGACTGGATGATTAGAGTACTGCAAGGAGAGTGCATAGTGAATTTATAAGTGCTGGTGTTTTGGTAGAGCGATTAGATAAGTATATGGTGTTGGCAGAGTGATTGGAAGAGTGCACAGGGAGTGACAGAGGGATTGCTGGACTGCATGGGTAGTGCTCTGGGGATTATAGCAGTGCATGTGTTAGTGCCTGGGCCATTGCATCAGTACATGGGTAGTGACTGGATGATTACAGTACTATAAGGAGAGTACATGGTGAATTTATAAGTGCTTGGGTTTTGGCGGACTGATTGGATAAGTACATTGTGCTGGCTGGGTGATTGGATGAATGCATAGGTAGTGACAGGCAGATTACTGGACTGTATAGGTAGTCCTCAGGGGATTGTAGCACTACATCTGTTAGTGCCTGGGTCATTGCATAAACACATGGTTAGTGGCTGAATGATTAGAGTGCTGCAAAGATACTACATGGTGAATTTATAAGTGCTTGGGTATTGGCACAGTGATTGGATAAGTATACGGTGCTGAGAGGGTGATTAGAAGAGTGCTCACGGAGTGACAAGGGGAATACTGGAGTGCATAGGTACTGCTCTGGGGATTGTAGCAGTGAATGTATTGAGTGCCTAGGCCATTGCATGAAGAGTGCACAGGGAGTGACAGGGGGATAGCTGGACTGCATGGGTAGGGCTCTTGGGATTGTAGCACTGCATGAGTTAGTGCCTGGGCCATTACATGAGTACATGGGTAGTAGTAACTGGATGATTAGAGTGCTGCAAGGAGAGTGCATGGTGAATTTGTAAGTACACATGTACTCATGCAATGTCCCAGGCACTAATACATTCACTGCTACAATCGGCAGAGCAGTACTTATGTACTCCAGCATTCCCCCTGTCACTCCATGAGCACTCTTCCAATCACCTTGTCAGCACCGTGTACTTATCCAATCACTGCTCCAATAACCTAGCACTAATAAATTCACCATGTACTCTCTTGCAGTACTCCAATCATCCAATCACTAACCATGTACTTATGGAATGACCCAGGCACTAACATATGTAGTGCTACAATCCCCTGAGGACTACCTATGCACTCCAGCAATCCCCCTGTCAGTCTTTGACTATTATAGGTGTTATAGTTATTTGGATTAGTACATGGTAGTGGCTGGGTGACTGGAGGAGTGCACGCGGAGTGACAGTGTGATTGCAGGACTGCATGGGTACTACCTGGGGAATTGAGGGAGCAAATAAGAAGTGTGTAAGTGGTTAGAGGTCTGTATGGGTAGTGCATAGGGGATTGTAGCAGTGATCAGTTAGTGCCTGGATCATTGCATGAGTACATAGCTACTGATTGAAATATTAGAATACTGCAAGGAGAGTGCCTGAGTGAATTTATAACTGCTTGGGTATTGGCAGATTGTTTGGATTAGTACATAGTAGTGGCTGAGTGACTGGGGGAGTGCATGGGGAGTGACAGGGTGATTGCTGGACTGCATGGGTACTACCAGGGGAATTGAAGGAGTGAATGAGAAGTGTGTAGGTGGTTAGAGGACTGCATGGGTAGTACACAGGGATTGTAGCAATCAATCAATCACAGAATTTGTAGAGCGCACTACTTACCCGCGAGGGTCTCAAGGCGCTGGGGAGAAAAAAGGGGGGGTGCTGCTACTGGTCGAACAACCAGGTCTTGAGTAGCCTCCTGAAGGTCAGCAGGTCTTGGGTCTGTCGTAGGCTTAGTGGAAGGGTGTTCCAGGTCTTGGTGGCGAGGTGGGAGAAGGATCTGCCGCCGGTGGTAGTTCTTTGAATGCGAGGGACGGTGGCGAGGGAGAGGTCGGCGGAGCGGAGCTGGCGGTTGGGGATGTAGAAGAGGAGTCGTCTGTTGAGGTAGGCTGGGCCAGTCTTGTGGAGTGCCTTGTGTGCGTGGATGAGGAGTTTGAAGGAGATTCTCCTGTTGATGGGGAGCCAGTGCAGGTTCCTCAGGTGGGGGGTGATGTGTCTGTGGCGTGGTACATCGAGGATCAGGCGTGCGGAGGCATTTTGTATGCGTTGCAGTCGCTTGATGAGCTTGGCCGGGGCTCCCGCGTAGAGGGCGTTCCCATAGTCAAGTCTGCTACTGATGAGGGCCTGGGTGACTGTTCTTCTTGTATCTGTCGGGATCCACCTGTAGATCTTGCGAAGCATGCAGAGGGTGTTGAAGCAGGAGGAGGAGACTGCGTTGACTTGCTTGGCCATGGAGAGCGTTGAGTCGAGGATGACTCCCAGGTTGCGTGCGTGGTCGGTGGGTGTCGGGGCTGCTCCTAGTGTCGTTGGCCACCAGGAGTCGTCCCAGGCTGAGGGGTTGGAGCCGAGGATGAGGACCTCTGTCTTGTCCGTGTTCAGTTTTAGTCGGCTGATCTTCATCCAATCGGCGACTGCCTTCATTCCTTCATGGAGGTTGGATTTGGCGGCGAGGGGTCCTTGGTGAGGGAGAGGATCAGTTGAGTGTCGTCGGCGTAGGAGATTATGTTGAGGTCGTGCTGTCTGGCGATGTGTGCGAGCGGGGCCATGTAGATGTTGAACAGTGTTGGGCTGAGGGATGATCCCTGGGGTACGCCGCAGATGATCTCGGAGGCTTCGGATCGGAATGGTGGGAGGCGGACTCTCTGGGTTCTGCCGGCGAGGAAGGAGGTGGCCCATTCCAGGGCCTTGTCTCGGATCCCTGCGTCGTGGAGGCGTGCGCGTAGAGTGCGGTGGCAGACAGTGTCGAAGGCGGCGGAGAGGTCCAGCAGGATGAGGGCTGCGGTCTCACCGTTGTCCAGCAGGATCCTGATGTCATCGGTGGCGGCGATGAGGGCAGTCTCAGTGCTGTGGTTGCTGCGGAACCCCGATTGGGATGGGTCCAGGATGCTGTTTTCTTCGAGGTATCGGGTTAGCTGTTTGTTGACGATCTTCTCGATGACCTTGGCTGGGAACGGAAGCAGGGAGATGGGCCGGAAGTTCTTGAGGTCTCTCGGGTCCGCCTTGGGTTTTTGAGTAGGGCGTTGATCTCTGCATGTTTCCAGCTCTCTGGGAAGGTCGCGGTCTCGAAGGAGAGATTGATGACGTTGCACAGGTGGGGTGCGATGGAGCTGCTGGCTTTGTTGAAGATGTGGTGCGGGAAAGGGTCTGACGGGGAGCCGGAGTGTATTGTGCTCATGGTCTTGATGGTGTCATCGATGTTCACGCTGGCCCAGGCTGGCAGGGGGTCGTGGTCGATGGTGTGCGGCGGGTCTGGTGCATCGATCTTAGTTGGGGCTGTCTGGGTGTTGAAGCTGTCGTGGATGTCGGCAATCTTGCGGTGGAAGAAGGTGGCGAGGGAATCGCACAGGGCTTGCGACGGCGGGATGTCGTTGGTGTTGGAGCTGGGGTTGGAGAGTTCCTTCACGATGTTGAAGAGCTCCTTGCTGTTGTGTGCGTTGTTGTCGAGGCGGTCTTTGAAGGAGATTCTCTTGGCGGACTTGATGAGGTGGTGGTGGTTATGGATGGCGTCTTTGTGGGCTGCGTGGCTGTCCGGTGTCTTATCACTGTGCCATTTCTTCTCTAGTTTCCGGCAGGTACGCTTGGAAGCTAGGAGTTCCGAGGTGAACCAGCTGGCTCTTTTGGTGGTGTCACTGTAGGTGAGTTTTTCAGCGGGGCGAGGGTGTTGGCACAGTCGTCCATCCATCGTCTGAGGTTGCAGGCAGCGTCGTCGGTGTTGGATGGGTCGGAGGGAGGGCTGAGAGCGAGGTTTGCCCGTAGTTGGTCTTCGGTGACTTTGCTCCAGCAGCGGCGTGGGATCTGTTGGGTGCGGTGGTGTGTGGTGGGTTTCTGGAAGGTGAAATGGATGCAGCGGTGGTCGGTCCAGAGGAGTTCCGTGGTGTGGCTGAAGGAGACGTGGGAGCTTGAGGAGAAGATGGGGTCAAGCGTGTGGCCTGCGGAATGGGTCGGTGTTGTGACGAGCTGGCTCAGACCGAGGTTGGCGAGGTTGTCGATCAGGGTGGTGGAGTTGCTGTCGTTGTTGTTCTCCAGGTGAAAGTTCAGGTCTCCGAGGAGGATGTAGTCGGTAGAGGTCAGGGCGTGCGTGCTGATGAAGTCGGCGATGGAGTCACTGAACTGGGGTCGGGGCCCAGGGGGTCTGTAGACAAGGGTGCCTCTAAGGGTGGTGTTGGGGTCCATGTGGATCTGGAAGTGCATGTGTTCGGCGGTGCTGAGAGTGTCGTCGGTGCTGGTCGAGACCCTGATGGTTTTCTTGTGGACGATGGCGATTCCTCCTCCTACTGCGTTGATGCGGTCTCTACGGGTGATCTTATAGCCGTCTGGGATGGCTATGGCGATGTCGGGGGCGGAGGAGTCGTTCATCCAGGTCTCTGTCAGGAAGGCGACGTCTGGTGATGATGTGTCGAGCAGGTCCCAGAGCTCGACGGCGTGTTTGTGTGCGGAGCGGGTGTTCAGTAGGATGCATCGGAGGTGGTTGAGGTCCTTCTTGGCGGGCGCTTCGGTGGCTCTGAGGCTGGTGTAGCTGCAGTTCCGGCAGGTGAAGGGACCATGGGTGCGTTTCGGGGCGGCCTTGAAGCAGTTGTGCGTCCGTCCGGGGTTGAGAGCTTGGAGTGTGGTGGCATCGTATCGGCGTCGGTCCTCGAGGCTGGAGCGGGGGGCGCACGGCCCAGGGGTTCTGGCACTGGGCACGGTCCAGGCGCGGACAGGCACAGACGGGCTTGCCTTAGGCGCGCCTTCGGCGCGCCAGCGGCGCGCCCCCTGCGCAAGTCCGCTGTGCAGCCGCGCAGCGGCCGCCATATATGGGGAGGTGGGAGGGAGGAGCAGCTGGGAGGCGGGAGGCAGGGGCAGCAAATGGGCAGTCAGGGGGGCGGGGCCGCAGGGGACGCAGCGGCGGGAGTGGAGAGAGGCAACGAGGGGTACAGAAGGCAAAATGGGCACAGGGAAATGGGGGCAACGAGGGGAACAGAAGGAAAAATGGACACAGTGAAATGGGGGCAGCGAGGGGAACAGAAGGAAAAATGGACACAGATAAATTGGGCAACGAGGGGAACAGAAGGAGAAATGGACACAGTGAAATGGGGGCAGCGAGGGGAACAGAATGCAAAATGGACGCAGAGAAATGGGGGCAACGAGGGGAAACAGAAGGCAAAACGGGCACCGAGGCCACAAGCAGAGGGGCGAGCTTACCAGCAGCAGCAGCGGGCAGGACACCACAGGCGGAGCTGTGTGGCGGGGGAGCGACCTACCTGGCAAGGTCAAGGGTCGCTCTCCTCACCGCGCAGCGGCCGCCATATATGGGGAGATGGGAGGGAGGAGCAGCTGGGAGGCGGGAGGCAGGGGCAGCGAATGGGCAGTCAGGGGGCGGGGCTGCAGGGACGCAGCGGCGGGAGTGGAGAGAGGCAACGAGGGGTACAGAAGGCAAAATGGGCACAGGGAAATGGGGGCAACGAGGGGAACAGAAGGAGAAATGGACACAGTGAAATGGGGGCAGCGAGGGGAACAGAAGGAGAAATGGACACAGTGAAATGAGGGCAGCGAGGGGAACAGAAGGAAAAATGGACACAGATAAATGGGGCAACGAGGGGAACAGAAGGAGAAATGGACACAGTGAAATGGGGGCAGCAAGGGGAACAGAAGGAAAAATGGACACAGTGAAATGGGGGCAGCGAGGGGAACAGAAGGAAACATGGACACAGTGAAATGGGGCAACGAGGGGAACAGAAGGAGAAATGGACACAGTGAAATGGGGGCAGCGAGGGGAACAGAATGCAAAATGGACACAGTGAAATGGGGGCAGCGAGGGGAACAGAATGCAAAATGGACACAGTGAAATGGGGGCAGCGAGGGGAACAGAATGCAAAATGGACACAGTGAAATGGGGGCAGCGAGGGGAACAGAATGCAAAATGGACGCAGAGAAATGGGGGCAACGAGGGGAAACAGAAGGCAAAATGGGCACCGAGGCCACAAGCAGAGGGGCGAGCTTACCAGCAGCAGCAGCGGGCAGGACACCACAGGCGGAGCTGTGGTGGCGGGGGAGCGACCTACCTGGCAAGGTCAAGGGTCGCTCTCCTCACCGCGCAGCGGCCGCCATATATGGGGAGGTAGGAGGGAGGAGCAGCTGGGAGGCGGGAGGCAGGGGCAGCGAATGGGCAGTCAGGGGCGGGGCCGCAGGGACGCAGCGGCGGGAGTGGAGAGAGGCAACGAGGGGTACAGAAGGCAAAATGGGCACATGGAAATGGGGGCAACGAGGGGAACAGAAGGAGAAATGGACACAGTGAAATGGGGGCAGCGAGGGGAACAGAAGGAGAAATGGACACAGTGAAATGGGGGCAGCGAGGGGAACAGAAGAAAAAATGGACACAGTGAAAAGGGGGCAGCGAGGGGAACAGAAGGAAAATGGACACAGTGAAATGGGGGCAGCGAGGGGAACAGAAGGAAAAATGGACACGGATAAATGGGGCAACGAGGGGAACAGAAGGAGAAATTGACACAGTGAAATGGGGGCAGCGAGGGGAACAGAATGAAAAATGGACACAGTGAAATGGGGCAACGAGGGGAACAGAAGGAGAAATGGACACAGTGAAATGGGGGCAGCGAGGGGAACAGAATGCAAAATGGACACAGTGAAATGGGGGCAGCGAGGGGAACAGAATGCAAAATGGACACAGAGAAATGGGGGCAACGAGGGGAAACAGAAGGCAAAACGGGCAACGAGGCCACAAGCAGAGGGGCGAGCTTACCAGCAGCAGCAGCGGGCAGGACACCACAGGTGGAGCTGTGTGGCGGGGGAGCGACCTACCTGGCAAGGTCAAGGGTCGCTCTCCTCACCGCGCAGCGGCCGCCATATATGGGGAGGTGGGAGGGAGGAGCAGCTGGGAGGCGGGAGGCAGGAGCAGCGAATGGGCAGTCAGGGGGCGGGGCCGCAGGGACGCAGCGGCGGGAGGGGAGAGAGGCAACGAGGGGTACAGAAGACAAAATGGGCACAGGGAAATGGGGGCAATGAGGGGAACAGAAGGAGAAATGGACACAGTGAAATGGGGGCAGCGAGGGGAACAGAAGGAGAAATGGACACAGTGAAATGGGGGCAGCAAGGGGAACAGAAGGAAAAATGGACACAGTGAAATGGGGGCAGCGAGGGGAACAGAAGGAAAATGGACACAGTGAAATGGGGGCAGCGAGGGGAACAGAAGGAAAAATGGACACAGATAAATGGGGCAACGAGGGGAACAGAAGGAGAAATTGACACAGTGAAATGGGGGCAGCGAGGGGAACAGAAGGAAAAATGGACACAGTGAAATGGGGGCAGCGAGGGGAACAGAAGGAAACATGGACACAGTGAAATGGGGCAACGAGGGGAACAGAAGGAGAAATGGACACAGTGAAATGGGGGCAGCGAGGGGAACAGAATGCAAAATGGACACAGTGAAATGGGGGCAGCGAGGGGAACAGAATGCAAAATGGACACAGTGAAATGGGGGCAGCGAGGGGAACAGAATGCAAAATGGACACAGTGAAATGGGGGCAGCGAGGGGAACAGAATGCAAAATGGACGCAGAGAAATGGGGGCAACGAGGGGAAACAGAAGGCAAAATGGGCACCGAGGCCACAAGCAGAGGGGCGAGCTTACCAGCAGCAGCAGCGGGCAGGACACCACAGGCGGAGCTGTGTGGCGGGGGAGCAACCTACCTGGCAAGGTCAAGGGTCGCTCTCCTCCCGCGCAGCGGCCGCCATATATGGGGAGGTGGGAGGGAGGAGCAGCTGGGAGGCGGGAGGCAGGGGCAGCGAATGGGAAGTCAGGGGGGCGGGGCCGCAGGGGACGCAGCGGCGGGAGTGGAGAGAGGCAACGAGGGGTACAGAAGGCAAAATGGGCACAGGGAAATGGGGGCAACGAGGGGAACAGAAGGAGAAATGGACACAGTGAAATGGGGGCAGCGAGGGGAACAGAATGCAAAAAGGACAAAGTGAAATGGGGGGAGTGAGGGGAACAGAATGCAAAATGGACGCAGAGAAATGGGGGCAACGAGGGGAAACAGAAGGCAAAACGGGCACCGAGGCCACAAGCAGAGGGGCGAGCTACCAGCAGCAGCAGCGGGCAGGACACCACAGGCGGAGCTGTGTGGCGGGGGAGCGACCTACCTGGCAAAGTCAAGGGTCGCTCTCCCTCACGCGCAGCGGCCGCCATATATGGGGAGGTGGGAGGGAGGAGCAGCTGGGAGGCGGGAGGCAGGGGCAGCGAATGGGCAGTCAGGGGGGCGGGGCCGCAGGGGACGCAGCGGCGGGAGTGGAGAGAGGCAACGAGGGGTACAGAAGGCAAAATGGGCACAGGGAAATGGGGGCAACGAGGGGAACAGAAGGAGAAATGGACACAGTGAAATGGGGGCAGCGAGGGGAACAGAAGGAGAAATGGACACAGTGAAATGGGGGCAGCGAGGGGAACAGAAGAAAAAATGGACACAGTGAAAAGGGGGCAGCAAGGGGAACAGAAGGAAAATGGACACAGTGAAATGGGGGCAGCGAGGGGAACAGAAGGAAAAATGGACACAGATAAATGGGGCAACGAGGGGAACAGAAGGAGAAATTGACACAGTGAAATGGGGGCAGCGAGGGGAACAGAATGAAAAATGGACACAGTGAAATGGGGCAACGAGGGGAACAGAAGGAGAAATGGACACAGTGAAATGGGGGCAGCGAGGGGAACAGAATGCAAAATGGACACAGTGAAATGGGGGCAGCGAGGGGAACAGAATGCAAAATGGACACAGAGAAATGGGGGCAAGGAGGGGAAACAGAAGGCAAAACGGGCACCGAGGCCACAAGCAGAGGGGCGAGCTTACCAGCAGCAGCAGCGGGCAGGACACCACAGGTGGAGCTGTGTGGCGGGGGAGCGACCTACCTGGCAAGGTCAAGGGTCGCTCTCCACACCGCGCAGCGGCCGCCATATGGGGAGGTGGGAGGGAGGAGCAGCTGGGAGGCGGGAGGCAGGGGCAGTGAATGGGCAGTCAGGGGGGCGGGGCCGCAGGGACGCAGCGGCGGGAGTGGAGAGAGGCAACGAGGGGTACAGAAGGCAAAATGGGCACAGGGAAATGGGGGCAATGAGGGGAACAGAAGGAGAAATGGACACAGTGAAATGGGGGCAGCGAGGGGAACAGAAGGAGAAATGGACACAGTGAAATGGGGGCAGCAAGGGGAACAGAAGGAAAAATGGACACAGTGAAATGGGGGCAGCGAGGGGAACAGAAGGAAAATGGACACAGTGAAATGGGGGCCGCGAGGGGAACAGAAGGAAAAATGGACACAGATAAATGGGGCAACGAGGGGAACAGAAGGAGAAATGGACACAGTGAAATGGGGGCAGCGAGGGGAACAGAAGGAAAAATGGACACAGTGAAATGGGGGCAGCGAGGGGAACAGAAGGAAACATGGACACAGTGAAATGGGGCAACGAGGGGAACAGAAGGAGAAATGGACACAGTGAAATGGGGGCAGCGAGGGGAACAGAATGCAAAATGGACACAGTGAAATGGGGGCAGCGAGGGGAACAGAATGCAAAATGGACACAGTGAAATGGGGGCAACGAGGGGAAACAGAAGGCAAAATGGGCACCGAGGCCACAAGCAGAGGGGCGAGCTTACCAGCAGCAGCAGCGGGCAGGACACCACAGGCGGAGCTGTGTGGCGGGGAGCGACCTACCTGGCAAGGTCAAGGGTCGCTCTCCTCACGCGCAGCGGCCGCCATATATGGGGAGGTGGGAGGGAGGAGCAGCTGGGAGGCGGGAGGCAGGGGCAGCGAATGGGAAGTCAGGGGGCGGGGACGCAGGGGACGCAGCGGCGGGAGTGGAGAGAGGCAACGAGGGGTACAGAAGGCAAAATGGGCACAGGGAAATGGGGGCAACGAGGGGAACAGAAGGAGAAATGGACACAGTGAAATGGGGGCAGCGAGGGGAACAGAATGCAAAAAGGACAAAGTGAAATGGGGGAGCGAGGGGAACAGAATGCAAAATGGACGCAGAGAAATGGGGGCAACGAGGGGAAACAGAAGGCAAAACGGGCACCGAGGCCACAAGCAGAGGGGCGAGCTTACCAGCAGCAGCAGCGGGCAGGACACCACAGGCGGAGCTGTGTGGCGGGGGAGCGACCTACCTGGCAAGGTCAAGGGTCGCTCTCCTCACGCGCAGCGGCCGCCATATATGGGGAGGTGGGAGGGAGGAGCAGCTGGGAGGCGGGAGGCAGGGGCAGCGAATGGGCAGTCAGGGGGGCGGGGCCGCAGGGGACGCAGCGGCGGGAGTGGAGAGAGGCAACGAGTGGTACAGAAGGCAAAATGGGCACAGGGAAATGGGGGCAATGAGGGGAAACAGAAGGTAAGAAGGACACAGATAAATGGGGAAACGAGGGAACAGAAGGAAAAATGGACACAGTGAAATGGGGCAGCGAGGGGAACAGAAGGAAAAATGGACACAGATAAATGGGGCAACGAGGGGAACAGAAGGAGAAATGGCCACAGTAAAATGGGGGCAGCGAGGGGAACAGAAGGAAAAATGGACACAGTGAAATGGGGGCAGCGAGGGGAACAGAAGGAAAAATGGACACAGTGAAATGGGGGCAGCGAGGGGAACAGAAGGAAAAATGGACACATGAAATGGGGGCAGCGAGGGGAACAGAAGGAAAATGGACACAGTGAAATGGGGGCAGCGAGGGGAACAGAAGGAAAAATGGACACAGATAAATGGGGCAACGAGGGGAACAGAAGGAGAAATGGACACAGTGAAATGGGGGCAGCGAGGGGAACAGAAGGAAAAATGGACACAGTGAAATGGGGGCAGCGAGGGGAACAGAAGGAAAAATGGACACAGTGAAATGGGGCAACGAGGGGAACAGAAGGAGAAATGGACACAGTGAAATGGGGGCAGCGAGGGGAACAGAATGCAAAATGGACACAGTGAAATGGGGGCAGCGAGGGGAACAGAATGCAAAATGGACGCAGAGAAATGGGGGCAACGAGGGGAAACAGAAGGCAAAATGGGCACCGAGGCCACAAGCAGAGGGGCAAGCTTACCAGCAGCAGCAGCGGGCAGGACACCACAGGCGGAGCTGTGTGGCGGGGGAGCGACCTACCTGGCAAGTGCATGTGTTAGTGCCTGGATTTTTCCATGACTACATGGGTAGGGACTGGATGATTAGAGTACTGCAAGGAGAGTGCATGGTGAATTTATAAGTGCTTGAGTTTTGGCGCAGTGATTATATAAGGACATAGGACTGGCTGGGTGATTGAAGGACTGCATAGGTAGTATCAGGGAGATTACTGGACTGCATAGGTAGTCCTCAAGGGATTGCAGCAGTGCATGTGTTAGTGACTGGGTCATTGCATAAGTACATGGGTAGTGACTGGATGATTAGAGTGCTGCAAGGACAGTGCATGGTGATTTTATAACTGTTTGGGTTTTGGCGGAGTGATTGGATAAGTACATCGTGCTGGCTGGGTGATTGAAGGACTGCATAGGTAGTATCAGGGAGATTACTGGACTGCATAGGTAGTCCTCAAGGGATTGCAGCAGTGCATGTGTTAGTGACTGGGTCATTGCATAAGTACATGTGTAGTGACTGGATGATTACACTACTGTAAGGAGAGTACATGGTGAATTTATAAGTGCTTGGGTTTTGGCGGACTGATTGGATAAGTACATTGTGCTGGCTGGGTGATTGTAGGAGTGCATAGGTAGTGACAGGCAGATTACTGGACTGCATAGGTAGTCCTCAGGGGATTGTAGCACTACATCTGTTAGTGCCTGGGTCATTGCATAAACACATGGTTAGTGACTGGATGATTAGAGTGCTGCAAAGATACTACATGGTGAATTTATAAGTGCTTGGGTATTGGCACAGTGATTGGATACGTATACAGTGCTGACAAGGTGATTAGAAGAGTGCTCACGGAGTGACAAGGGGAATGCTGGAGTGCATAGGTACTGCTCTGGGGATTGTAGCAGTGAATGTATTAGTGCCTAGGCCATTGCATGAAGAGTGCACAGGGAGTGACAGGGGGATTGCTGGACTGCATGGGTAGTGGACAGGGGATTGTAGCACTGCATGTGTTAGTGCCTGGATCATTGCATGACTACATGGGTAGTGTGAGAAGTTGGCATGGTATATGCTGTCCACTACTTATAGTGGGCACCTTGCACCAGTCCAAACAACCCCTTATTGGAGATAGGTTAAAGACAACCTTTATTGAAAGCTATCCTAGTGGTAGCTATGGAGAGCAGCCTTCAGGCTAAGTCTTGAAGGAATGTAAAGCAGCTTGTTTTACCAGTCTATAATCTCTTGAGTGACCAAATGAAAGAGGACCACACCAGGTATATATATAAAATATATGTATTTAGTCTTAAATACACCCCTCTAGTCTCTTTATGAGGCTAGAGTTCGAAGTACATATATTACAAGTCAGTTATCAACAGTAATAGCACAAATACACGTTTGAGCCCTAGGGGCGTACCAAACCATATACCAATAAAGTGGTATAAGAACCACAACTGAGCTAGACACAAGGCCTAGAGCCTGTAGAAGTGCTTGGCCCTCAAGGAACCACCCAAGGTAGTGACACAGGGGACCCACGGGGGACACGTGCAGTGTGAGAACACAGAAGCAAGCCGCCGTTGACTTCTATGGGGAATGTCGCGGTTGGAGTTTTAAAGCAAAAGGACACTTAGAGGAGGACTTGGAGCAAACCCCTTTAGAACTAGGTTGTTCTAGAGTCTATACCCACGGGAGCACCGGAGTACTCGAGTTCCCTCACCCAGGGAAGCCGGGTGCATAGGTGTCTTTCGGGTTCGGGTTTCGTCGTCGTTTTCAATGGCGATCTGCTGCAAAGTGCTGCTGGCGACCAAGTCGAAAGTGTTCGGGTGGATCCAAAGGTGGATCGAAGATCTGAAGAACCTGAAAGCAGAGGGGACAGAGTCTGGGTCACTAGCCAGTGACCAGGAAGGCGATGAGCAGATGCCCACCGATGTCGGGTGCTTCAGGTAGGTTGACAGTTGTCTTTACTCTTCAGCCACGAGGTCCAGGAGGTGTCAATGACAACCAGGAGCTGGATTCGAGCTGTCCCACAAGGTCTGTCGATTGCTGCCATGTCGGTGACCGGATTGGACCCAACAAGCCTTGGCAACAGCAAGTCTTGTGGAAATAGAAGAAGGACAGTGGTACAGACCAGCAAGGTCTGAGGGACACACCCAGCAAGGGTTAGTCAGGGCACGTCTGGAGCAACCAGGAAAGCTCTAGCAGAAGAAGAGTTGCCTTCAAGAGGGCCCACTAGCAAACGGACTAATGACCGCGAAGGAGCCTCGAGTGGACGCACTTGGAGCTGGCTTGCAGGACACTCGTGGAGTGGAGGCCAGTGATCTTCAGTGCAGTCGGTGCTGGAGGCAGGGGCTACAAAGAGCCCAAAGCACAACTTTGTGGAAGACCAGGAATAGGATGCACTTGCAAATGTGCTTGGTGTCCAGGGGTCACGGTTCCACGTTACCCACGATAGCTACGGGCCTCAGCTTTGCTGGGGACTCAGGGCAGCCTCGGGGAAGTCTGGAAATCCACCTCTGGTGATGCAAAGACTTCGGCGTCCAGCGGGAGCTTCAGTTATGCAGACCAGACAATTGCTTCTTAGGTGCCTGCCAAGCAGGGGAGTCACTCCTTGACCCCAAGGGAGATTCTTCAGTCCTCTAATCTTCAGGTAGAGCGTTGAAGGTCCAGGATTCAGTATCAGAGTTTCGTCCAGGGTAATCTAAAGTCCTAAGGACTGGGGTCCCATACTTATACAAAGTTAGGGGGTTGGACATACTCTGGGGACCCACCTATGGGAGGGTCAGGGAAGAGGGGTGGTTACACCCCTTCCCTTTGTCCAGTTTCGTGCCAGAGCAGGGGCAGGTAGCCCCTGCAACCGGTTTGAACTGGCATATGCACAGGGACACCAAATGTGCCCCCAGTGCAGGACTTCAAAGCACCAGAGGGTGCTCCCGCCCAGCCCAATACACATTATCCTGTCTGGGGAGGTGGTTACACCTCCTTGAGACAGGAAACCTATTGTCCAGGCCTCCCCTGCCGGAGTTTCAGTCAGCAGCAGGAGGCCAGACCCGTGTCTGTGGCAGCGGCATCCATTTTGTGATGCCAGGGCTCTGGAAAGAAGTTACCGGGTAGCCCGGTGTGTACATGTCTCTCCCTCTAGAAGGGTGGAATGCTACCCCTGCCACCAGGACTGGCGGGGGGGTAGTATTCCAAGATGTTTGACACCAAACACGACATGTTTTGGTGCAGCCAGTCCAAAGTTAGCATTGTACCGCGAGGATATAATGCACTTAAGAGTATATGGTCAGGCTGTACCACAAACAGCATCAGAGGAGGGACTCCGAACGCTGTAGAGGGGCTCTGCTCATGCAGGGGCACCCTCTCACATAAAAACCAAGCATTCTGCCTTCAGGATTGGTAAGGCCTGCCATAGGAGTGACTTATAGGTTTATATGTGTGTGCAATGGTAGTGATATAGGTAGCCTATACCACTGTAAGGGGTGCATGCACCACCTTACCCAGGCTGCAGTAGCAGACCTGTGGTGTCATTTTGGATGGCCTTCCAGGTGTGGCACAATACATGCTGCAGCCCCTGGTAGGCCTCTGAGGTACCTATGCCCTGGGTACATAGTATACCATATACTAGGGACTTATAAGGGCACTCCAGATTCCAATCAGAGATGTGCCTAAGGCACATGGAAACCATTTTAGAGAGGAAGCAGCTAGGCTGGGGTTCTGATTAGCAGGGCCCCAGCCAGACTAAAGTCGAAAAACAGTGAAGCATCAGCAAAAAGTGGGGGTACCCATGTGAAGCAGATCCTACTCTCCTACACAACCCCCCAAACGTAGGGACATTAAACTAACCTTGACCAGTTGAGTCTTCATGTTCTAAGTGGAAGTACCTAGAGAGTCCATCTGCATTGGCATGGTTACTCCCAGGTCTATGTTCCACTGTAAAGTCCATCCCCTGTAGGGAAATGGACCACCTAACCAGTTTGGGGTTTTCACCCTTCATTTGTTTTAGCCATAGGAGGGGCTTGTGGTCTGTTTGAACAAGGAAGTGAGTACCAAACCAGTATGGCCTCAACTTCTTCAGAGCCCAAACCACAGCAAAGGCCTCCCTCTCTATGGCTGACCAACGTTTCTCTCTAGGGGTCAGCCTTCTGCTTATAAAAGCTACTGGCTGATCCTGACCTTCATCATTCAATTGTGACAGTACAGCCCCTACCCCCAATTCAGATGCATCTGTTTGGACAATGAACTTCTTGGAGTAATCAGGACTCTGGAGAATGGGAGCAGTGCACATGGCCTGCTTCAGGTCATCAAATGCCTTTTGACAGCTAGCTGTCCACTGAACCTTTTGGGCATTTTCTTGGAAGTTAAGTCATTCAGGGGTGTCACTATTGATCCATACCCCTTGACAAATCTCCTATAGTACCCAGTCAGGCCTAAGAAGGCTCTCACCTGAGTCTGGGTTGTTGGAGCAACACAGTCCATGATGGTCTGGATTTTGCTCTGCAATCGTTGAACCTGGCCTCCACCCACAAGGTGGCCCAGGTACACAACCTGACTCTGCCCTATCTGGCACTTGGTGGCCTTGATAGTGAGGCCTGCCTTTTGCAGGGCCTCTAAAACATTTCTGAGGTGGACCAGGTGATCCTCCCAGGTGGAGCTAAAGACAGCAATATCATCTAGATATGCTGCACTGTGGGCCTCCAGACCTGTAAGGACTGTATTCACCAACCTCTGAAAAGTGGCAGGTGCATTCTTCAGACCAAAGGGCATTACCACAAATTGATAATGTCCACTAGGGGTTGATAATGCTGTTTCTGGCTTTGCATCATCAGCTAGTCTGATCTGCCAGTAGCCAGCTGTCAGGTCAAATGAGCTTAGATACTTGGCTGAGGCCAAAGTGTCTATTAGCTCATCTGCCCTAGGTATTGGATGGGCATCAGTCCTAGTGACTGCATTGAGACCCCTATAGTCCACACAAAACCTCATCTCTCTTTTCCCACCACTGGTGTGAGGTTTTGGCACAAGGACCACTGGACTAGCCCAAGGGCTATCTGAGGGTTCAATAACTCCCAAATCCAACATTTTCTGGACTTCTGTCCTGATACAGTCCCTGACATGGTCAGGTTGCCTAAAAATCGTATTTTTAATAGGCAGACTGTCCCCAGTGTCCACTTCATGAGTGCACCAGGTGGTCTGACTTGGAGTCAGAGAGAACATATGTCTGTACTGATTGAGCACTTGTCTACAATCAGTTTGCTGCTGAGCAGTGAGGCTGCCTGCCAAGGCTACACCATCCACTGACCTATCATCAGGGTTCTGTGAGAGCAGGTCAGGGAGTGGGTCACTCTCTTCCTCCTGTCCCTCATCAGTAGCCATGAGCAAGCCCATGTCTGCCCTGTCCACATATGGTTTCAATCTGTTGACATGGAGAACCCTGTGGGGACTCCTGGGTGTTCCTAGGTCTACTAAATAGGTAACCTCACCCTTCTGTTCAACAATGGTATGGGGTCCACTCCACTAGTCTTGGAGAGCTGCTGGGGCCACTGGCTCCAGCACCCACACCTTCTGTCCTGGCTGGTAAACAGTCAGTACAGCCTTCTGGTCATGCCAGGCTTTTTGCAGTTCCTGGCTAGCCTCAAGGTTTTTAGTTGCCTTTTTCATGTACTCAGCCATCCTGGAGCGGAGACCAAGTACATAGTCCACTATGTCTTGCTTTGGGGGCTTGAGAGGTAACTCCCATCCTTCCTTCACCAAGCATAATGGACCCCTGACAGGGTGACCAAACAAAAGTTCAAAAGGGCTGTAGCCAACCCCCTTTTGAGGCACCTCCCTGTATGCAAATAAAAGGCAGGGCAAGAGTATGTCCCATCTTCGCCTAAGCTTTTCTGGGAGCCCTTTAATCATGCCCTTTAAGGTGTTGTTGAATCTCTCAACTAACCCATTGCAATGTGGGTGATAGGGTGTGGTGAACTTTTAAGTCACTCCACACTCCTTCCACATTGCCTTCAAGTATCCAGACATAAATTTGGCCCCCCTGTCTGATACAACCTCCTTAGGGAAGCCCACTTTTGAGAAAATTCCCAGGAGGGCCCTTGCACTACAGGTGCTGTAGTGGTCCTAAGGGGAATAGCCTCTGGGTACCTGGTGGCATGATCCACTACCACCAGGATAAACCTGTGCCCAGATGCTGTTTGGGGATCCATGGGACCAACAATGTCAATCCCCACCCTTTCAAAGGGCACCCCCACCACAGGTAGTGGTATCAGGGGGGCCTTTGTAGTGCCACCTGCCTTGCCACTGGCCTGGCAGGTTACACAGGAGCGACAAAACTCCTTGGTATCTTCAGACATGTGGGGCCAGTGAAAGTGAGGGACAAGTCTGTCCCAAGTCTTGTTCTGGCCCAGGTGACCTGCTAGAGGAATATCATGGGCTAGGGTCAATAGGAAGCCCCTGAACTTCAGAGGTATAACCAACCTCCTGGTGGCACCAGGCTTGGGGTCTCTACACTCTGAGTACAAGAGTCCATCATCCCAAAAACTTTATGGGGACCACTAGCATTCCCAGCAGCCTCAGCAGCTGCTTGCTGTCTGAGGGGTTCAAGAGAGGGGCAGCTCTGCTGCTCCTGGCTCAGATCTGCCCTGGAAGGGCCCCCTGTCCCCAAGAACTCAACCTGGTCAGGTTCAAGCTCCTCTGGGACAGTTCCTTCCTCAGGACTGAGATCATCCACCTCAAGAGACTGATCTTCCTTCTGAGCCAAGGGGAAGGCACTGCCTTAACCCTACTACTCCTCCTCTTGGATGGCACTTGGTCCATTTTTCCAGGATCCAAGGCCTGTTCAGTGTTAGACATTTTGCTCTGTGACCTGGTCACAGCAAACACATCTGCAGGGATCCCCAGCATTTCTGCATGGGTCCTGAGCTCCACTTCTGCCCAAGCTGAAGTTTCAAGATCATTGCCAAGCAAGCATTCAACTGGTAGGTCTGCACTTACCACAACCTTCTTAAGGCCAGTTACCCCTCCCCAGGAGAAGTTAACAACTGCCAGAGTATGGTCTGTTCTGACATTGCTAGCATTGGTCACTTGGTACATCTCACCAAGTATAATCTGCCCAGGATCCACAAGGTCTTGTGTCACCATGGTGACACTTGCCCCTGTGTCCCTGAATGCCAAAGCCTCTTTTCCATTGATCAATGGCTGTTGCCTGTACTTGCCCAGATTACTGGGACTCACAGAGGAGGTCACATCCATGCCTCCATCACAGACTAGGACAGCCTGAGTGAGTTCTCTGACTAGGCCAGAGCTCATCTCATTACCCAGGGTCAACCCTACTAAACCCTTGGCTTGTGTACTCCCAACACCAATTGTAACTGCACTAGGGGGAACAGGTGCCTTAGGGGCATTGGTGGGGGCTGGAATAGAGTCTTTGGACTTGGTGCAATCACTGGTCCAGTGTGTCTTTTGCTTACAGACTTTGCACCATGGTTTCTTTTGGCCTTTTCCCTTGTTAGACTGTGAATCCCCACCTAAAGAAGATTTTTGGGGGCCTTGTGAAGACTTCTGGTCTTTACCCTTCTCTCCACCCTTATCAGAGTTTTTAGAATCTTGCTTCTTAGGGTCACCACCTTGGTTCTGTACTTTCTGCCTCACCCTGGTTCTGACCCATTTGTCTGCCTTCTTTCTCAATTCTTGGGGAGAGGTCAGATCAGAGTCCACCAGGTACTGATGCAACAGCTGATTTTGACAGTTATTAAGAATCTGCTCCCTCATGATAAGATTGTACAATCCTGTGAAGTCACATACCTTACTGCCCATCAACCAACCTTCCAGAGCCTTAGCAGAACAATCAACAAAGTCCACCCAGTCTTGAGTCTGTGCTTTTTGGGTATCTCTGAACTTTAACCTGTATTGTTCAGTGGTTAGGCCAAACCCATCAATTAATGCACTCTTCAAGACTTTGTAATTGTCAGCCTCCTCTTCTCTAACAGAGAGGAGCTTATCTCTACCTTTGTCTGCAAAGGAGAGCCACCAGATTGCTGCCCACTGCTCCCGAGGGACCCTCTGTACTTTACAGGCCCTCTCCAGTGCAGAAATCCATTTGTGGATGTCATCCCCACTCTGGTAGGGAGGGACAATCTTGCTCAGGTTTCTATGGTCATAAGACCTTTCCCTATCTCTGGGGAAATTGCTGCCACCATGGGACTCTAGTCCCAACTTTTTCTTTGCCTTTCAAGCTCTAGGGACTCCCTGTCTATAGCCAACTGCTCTCTTCTGAGTCTCAGCTGAGCCTCTCCATATTTGAGCAGTCTCTCTTTCCTCTCACTGGAGGATTCCCTCCTATGAGAGGAAACAGAGGTCCCTACTGAGGTGTCAGAGTGGCTAGACTCCTGAGAAGGAGATCTAACCCTTCTTGGCACACTCTCAACTCTTCCTGGGGGACAAAGGGAGGTCATTCTGATCCTCCTCCTCCTCCTCAGGAGTAGCTGGATTATCCAGGTCAAGGTCATTGTCACCTTCCTGGCTAGTTTCAGAGGTTGGGTCCTGGTTATTTTCATCCCTGGCCCCTTCCTCATCTTCTGCCCCACCCTGTCTGCCTACCCCTTCGGACCCTGGTAGTCTTCTGAGATCATCCAGCAGGAGTACCTCTATGAGGCGTTGGGTGTTGGCACTTTTGCCTGTCTTCAGTTTCCTAGCAGTGCTTAATGCTCTCAATTCCAAGAATGGGAGATTATCATACTTGGAGGGAAGAAGCCCATTGGCTTCTGACTGGGACCCACCGGTTCCTGGCCCTGAAGACATTACTAGTGTGGTGTGGTGAATGCACTACCTACTCTAGTGTGGCCTACTAAACTCTCTTGAGTTGTAGAAAGGGTGTGCTATCCCTTAACACACAACTCTAAGTTCAGTAGAACTTACTGTATCCTAAGCTTGTTTTATATGTACCTAAGGTACCCTTAGTGGTTTTCAGTTGATCAATTCAATTGAGATTATCTGGTAAAACAATAGCAAGCTGGAATCCCCCCGCTGCCACCAATGTGAGAAGTTGGCCTGGTATATGCTGTCCACTACTTATAGTGGGCACCTTGTACCAGTCCAAACAACCCCTTATTGGATATAGGTTAAAGACAACCTTTATTGAAAGCTATCCTAGTGGTAGCTATGGAGAGCAGCCTTCAGGCTAAGTCTTGAAGGAATGAAAAGCAGCTTGTTTTACCAGTCTATAATCTCTTGAGTGACCAAATGAAAGAGGACCACACCAGGTATATATATAAAATATATGTATTTAGTCTTAAACACACCCCTCTAGTCTCTTTATGAGGCTAGAGTTCGAAGTACATAAGTTACAAGTCAGTTATCAACAGTAATAGCACAAATACACGTTTGAGCCCTAGGGGCGTACCAAACCATATACCAATAAAGTGGTATAAGAACCACGACTGAGCTAGACACAAGGCCTAGAGCCTGTAGAAGTGCTTGGCCCTCAAGGAACCACCCAAGGTAGTGACACAGGGGACCCACGGGGGACGCGTGCAGTGTGAGAACACAGCCGCGAGCCGCTGTTGACTTCTATGGGGATTGTCGCAGTTGGAGTTTTAAAGCAAAAGGACACTTAGAGGAGGACTTGGAGCAAACCCCTTTAGAACTAGGTTGTTCTAGAGTCTATACCCACGGGAGCACCGGAGTACTCGAGTTACCTCACCCAGGGAAGCAGGGTGCATAGGTGTCTTTCGGGGTCGGGTTTCGTCGTCGTTTTCAATGGCGATCTGCTGCAAAGTGCTGCTGGCGACCAAGTCGAAAGTGTTCGGGTGGATCCAAAGGTGGATCGAAGATCTGAAGAATCTGAAAGCAGAGGGGACAGAGTCTGGGTCACTAGCCAGTGATCAGGAAGGCGATGAGCAGATGCCCACCGATGTCGGGTGCTTCAGGTAGGTTGACGGTCGTCTTGACTCTTCAGCCACGAGGTCCAGGAGGCGTCGACGACAACCAGGAGCTGGATTCGAGCTGTCCCACAACGTCTGTCGATTGCTGCGGTGTCGGCGACCGGATTGGACCCAACAAGCCTTGGCAACGGCAAGTCTTGTGGAAATAGAAGAAGGTCGGTGGTACAGACCAGCAAGGTCTGAGGGACTCACCCAGCGAGGGTAAGTCAGGGCACTTCTGGAGCAACCAGGAAAGCCCTAGCAGAAGAAGAGTTGCTTTCGGGAGGGCCCACTAGCCAACGGACTAGCCACCGCGAAGGAGCCTCGAGTGGACGCACTTGGAGCTGGCTTGCAGGACACTCGTGGAGTGGAGGCCAGTGATCTTCGGTGCAGTCGGTGCTGGAGGCGGGGGCTACTCGGAGCCCAAAGCACAACTTCGTGGGAGACCAGGAAGAGGATGCACTTGCAAATGTGCTCGGTGTCCAGGGGTCACGGTTCCTGCTGGGAGACAACATGCATGCCTTATATTTTCTTTCTGCTTTTTTCTAACTAAATGCGAGCAGCTCACACAGCATTGCTTTTGACATTTTCCAACCATATATGCACTTATATTTTTTAAATCGGCATGCCTCAGTCTTTTAATTTTCTTTGGTTAGGACGAGGAGAGCATGCCGAAACTTTAACCCACCCAGTTCCCAAGGCGTCAGCTATACAGCACAATTGTTTACATTTGAACCGAGGGGTCGGCGCTGCAATTACATTGCCACGAAAGCTACGGGCCTCAGCTTTGCTGGGGACTCAGGGCAGCCTCGGGGAAGTCTGGAAATCCACCTCTGGTGATGCAAAGACTTCGGCGTCCGGCGGGAGCTTCAGTGATGCAGACCAGACAATTGCTTCTTAGGTGCCTGCCACGCAGGGGAGTCACTCCTTGACCCCAAGGGAGATTCTTCAGTCCTCTAATCTTCAGGTACAGCGTCGAAGGTCCAGGATTCAGTGTCAGAGTTTCGTCCAGGGTACTCTAAAGTCCTAAGGACTGGGGTCCCATACTTATACAAAGTTAGGGGGTTGGACATACTCTGGGGACCCACCTATGGGAGGGTCAGGGAAGAGGGGTGGTTACACCCCTTCCCTTTGTCCAGTTTCGCGCCAGAGCAGGGGCAGGTAGCCCCTGCAACCGGTTTGAACTGGCATATGCACAGGGACACCAAATGTGCCCCCAGTGCAGGACTTCAAAGCACCAGAGGGTGCTCCCGCCCAGCCCCAATACACATTATCCTGTCTGGGGAGGTGGTTACAGATCCTTGGGACAGGAAACCTATTGTCCAGGCCTCCCCTGCCGGAGTTTCAGTCAGCAGCAGGAGGCCAGACCCGTGTCTGTGGCAGCGGCATCCATTTTGTGATGCCAGGGCTCTGGAAAGAAGTTACCGGGTAGCCCGGTGTGTACATGTCTCTCCCTCTAGAAGGGTGGAATGCTACCCCTGCTGCCAGGACTGGCGGGGGGGGTAGTATTCCAAGATTTTTGACACCAAACACGACATGTTTTGGTGCAGCCAGTCCAAAGTTAGCATTGTACCGCGAGGATATAATGCACTTAAGAGTATATGGTCAGGCTGTACCACAAACAGCATCAGAGGAGGGACTCCGAATGCTGTAGAGGGGCTCTGCTCATGCAGGGGCACCCTCTCACATAAGAACCAAGCACTCTGCCTTCAGGATTGGTAAGGCCTGCCATAGGAGTGACTTATAGGTTTATATGTGTGTGCAATGGTAGTGATATAGGTAGCCTATACCACTGTAAGGGGTGCATGCACCACCTTACCCAGGCTGCAGTAGCAGACCTGTGGTGTCATTTTGGATGGCCTTCCAGGGTGGCACAATGCATGCTGCAGCCCCTGGTAGGCCTCTGAGGTACCTATGCCCTGGGTACATAGTATACCATATACTAGGGACTTATCAGGGCACTCCAGATTCCAATCAGAGATGTGCCTAAGGCTCGTTTTAAATTGGGGGATTAAGTCCCCTTAAATCCTGAGGGTCCCTGGGGTCCAACTAGCCCACCAGGCATCTCCAGTAAGCGCCACAGAGCTGTGTTGCAGAGAGGTGTAAAAAGGGGCGTGGCCTTGGACCACCTCTCTGCTACGCAGCCCTGTGGTGCTTACTGGAGGTACCTGGTGGGCTAGTGGGCTCCCAGGGACCCTCAGGATTGAAGGGGAATTAATCCCCCAACTTAAAATACACCACAGGGCGCGTTTGCACACTTGTCACATCAGGCCCCGCCCCCTCTCTGCACCACTGTGCAAACGCGCCCTGTGGTGCATTTTAAGTTGGGTGTTTTTAACCTGCCCCCTTTTCTTGTGTTTTTATCTTTTTCCTCCCCTTTTCTTTCTCCCTCGGTCTGAGCACAAGATGGCTGCCAACACTTCCTGGTTTGAAGTGTTGGCAGCCAATTAGAGCCAAGCTCGTGCTGGGGGGTTAGGCTCCGCCCACATATTTAAAGATTTTTTTCCTTTAATATCTCAAAAACTCCTTAACGGATTTACACCATTTAAAAAAAAAGGGCTCTTTCTGAACCAAGGACTATCTTTTTGCCGAATTTGGTTTAATTCCGTTCAGCAGTTCGGGCTGTAGCCTTGGCTAAAATTTCCTATGGGAAATTGATTTTCCGACCTCTATTTTTTGAATTTCTCAGGAACTACTGAACGGATTTACACCTTTTAACAAAAAGGACTCTTTCTGAACCAAGGGCTACCTTTTTGCCAAATTTGGTGTAATTCCGTTCAGCAGTTCGGGCTGTAGCCGTGTCTAAAGTTTCCTACGGAAATTAACATGGAGAAAACACGTTTTTGGACCCCCCGTTTTTCTTGGCCCCCGCTTGGCGAATCACCCCGAAACTTTCAAGACAGGAGCTGACCGGAGCGCCCCACTAGTTTTGAAAATTTCACGAAGATTTGTCAAACGACGCTAAAGTTATTGGGAAAACAAAAAATGCTTTTCCTATGGAAAATAGGTCCTAACTATAACTACCTACTGGCGACCGCCAGTAGGTAATATATATATATATATTCACTGAAAAAACCAGAGGTTTTAGGGACAGTTATAGTTAGTTGGACATTGCACTCGTACAAAACCCGTGAAATTCCCCCGTTATAGTTAGTTCAGCTAACTATAACTCGCGCCCCGCAATGCACTGCTGATGACGTCACATATTACATCACTCATGACATGGTCAGTGACATCACTGATGACATCACTGATGACATCTCAAATGACATCACTGATGACATCATCCAGTGACTGTGTGTTTCTGTAAAGTTTAAATATGTTTAATATATATAGGGAAAGGCGTATTGAAGAATGAGTGGGTGTATAAGTGTCTGAATGGATGATTTAGTACGTGCGTGACTGACTCTACAAGTGAGTGATTAAACGTATCTTACTGAATGCATGGGTTAGTGACTAAACTGTGTGAATGTCTGTATCCGTCTGTTGGTGTGTAAGTGGATGCATGGATTTGCGAATAGCTACATGAGTGTCTATATGGGTTATTTATTGGTTCTATGAGTATCTGTATGGGTGCCTAAGTGTTTGTGTGGATGGGGTGTGTGCGACTGTGCATAGATGTGTGAGTGGGTGATTCACTGGGTGGATGGTTTCAAGAGTGCATCTGTGATAGACTGTATGGGTGGGTAAGTGTGTGTAAGAGTGTGTTAGTGAGTGAATGTATGTCCCAGTGGTACATGTGTGAGTAACTAAATATGTGAAAGGCAGTATATATGTGTATTGGAGTATATAAATAGCTATAAGCGAGAGTGAGTGATTGTGATAGTGGCTGTATGGATGAGTGTGTGCTTGTATCAGTGATTGTATAAGAGCGTAACAATGTGCTAGTATTTGTATGATTAAGTGAGCTGGTGTGTGTATAACTGTATAGGTGAGTAAATGGCAGTGTGTTTAATTATTTGCATGACTGACTAGGTGTGTGAGTACCTCTATGGATGAGTGGCGGTGTTTGAGTGTCTATATAGGAGTAAGAGTGCATATGATAGTCCTGTACTGAGTGACCATAAGTATGAGTGACTGTACGGGTGAGTGAGTGGATGTGTGTGTGTAGACCTAAGAATCAGTGAGTGGGTATGTAGTTATTGGTGTTGGAGTGTCTATGGTTTTGCGAATGGCACTCTGTAATTTAGATTGGGTGTATCAAAGGTTATATTAGGGTGTGAGGAGCTGCATCAGATTATCACGTGGATGATGTCATCAGTGATGTCATTTGAGATGTCATCAGTGATGTCACTGACCATGTCATGAGTGATGTAATATGTGACGTCATCAGCAGTGCATTGCGGGGCGCGAGTTATAGTTAGCTGAACTAACTATAACGGGGGAATTTCACGGGTTTTGTACGAGTGCAATGTCCAACTAACTATAACTGTCCCTAAAACCTCTGGTTTTTTCAGTGAATTTCAAAGGTTTTTTAAATGCTAATTTCTAACTATAACGTGTCTGAAACCTATGGTTTTTTCAGTGAATTTCAAAGGTTTTTAAAATGCTAATTTGTAACTATAACGTGCCTGAAACCTACGGTTTTTTCAGTGAATTTCAAAGGTTTTTTAAATGACAATTTTTAAATGCATTAATTTTTATATTAATTTTTTTCATACTGATTGACTACATTTTTAGAAACAATTTCTTTTACATATTTTATTTTTTAAATTACATTGTAATTACATTATACATTACATTACAAAAAATACTTTCTCAGAATGAATTACTTTAGTTTAAATACTTTGTACATAGGCAATAGACTTTTAAGTACAGTAGTTACAGTTGTTGCAATGGGCAACACATTTTCAAACACAATGCAACATTCAGCTCAATGTGAATTTCTAGTTAAATGCAATTAGTTACTTTATGGATTACTTTTCTAACCACAGGACTGGATCCTAGATTCAGTCCTGGTACATCTCCTGTAAACAGTTGAGTAAAAGCGTTTTGGTTACAGTCGTGATTTTTAAGGAATATTATTGTTTTTTAAAAGTTGACACTTAGAAACTTTTTCTCATAGAATCACCAATGTTATCCTATGGAAGGAAATTCACTTAGCAGGTAAAAACTGTTATCGTTACTTTTTCTTACTCAGTGTTGGATCCTGGATCCAGCACTGGTGCATCTCCTGTAAACAGTTGAAAGAATGCGTTTAAGTCATACAGGCGATTTTTAAGGAATATTTGTAGTTTGTGAAAATCGACACTTTGAAACTTTTCTGCTGAAAACCAGACAATGGATTCCTATGGAAGAAAATATAAGTTACTGGTAAGTACGGTTAAAATTACTTTTCAGGACCAGTACTGGGCTGAAAGATACAGCACTGAGGTCTCTCCTTATAACAGGTGAGTAAATCGGAATTCGTATTTCGGCTGATTTTAGAGGAATATTTGTATGTTTCAAAAATCAACACTTAGAAACTTTTTCAGCAAAAAGCAGGCAATGATATCCTATGGAAGGAAATTCAAGTTACTGGTAAGTACGGTTAAAATTACTTTTGAGGATCAGTACTGGGCTGAAAGATGCAGCACTGAGGTCTCTCCTGATAACAGGTGAGTAAATCGGAATTCGTATTTCGGCTGATTTTAGAGGAATATTTTAAAGTTCCAAAACTCCACACTTAGAAGAATTTCCAAGTGAAACCAGTCAATGTTAGCCTATGAAGGAAATTCAAGTTACCGGTAAGTACGGTTAAAATTACTTTTCAGGACCAGTACTGGGCTGAAAGATGCAGCACTGAGGTCTCTCCTGATAGCAGGTGAGTAAATCGGAATTCGTATTTCGGCTGATTTTAGAGGAATATTTTAAAGTTCCAAAACTCCACACTTAGAAGAATTTCCAAGTGAAACCAGTCAATGTTAGCCTATGAAGGAAATTCAAGTTACCGGTAAGTACGGTTAAAATTACTTTTGAGGATCAGTACTGGGCTGAAAGATGCAGCACTGAGGTCTCTCCTGATAACAGGTGAGTAAATCGCAATTCGTATTTCGGCTGATTTTAGAGGAATATTTTAAAGTTCCAAAACTCCACACTTAGAAGAATTTCCAAGTGAAACCAGTCAATGTTAGCCTATGAAGGAAATTCAAGTTACCGGTAAGTACGGTTAAAATTACTTTTCAGGACCAGTACTGGGCTGAAAGATGCAGCACTGAGGTCTCTCCTGATAGCAGGTGAGTAAATCGGAATTCGTATTTCGGCTGATTTTAGAGGAATATTTTAAAGTTCCAAAACTCCACACTTAGAAGAATTTCCAAGTGAAACCAGTCAATGTTAGCCTATGAAGGAAATTCAAGTTACCGGTAAGTACGGTTAAAATTACTTTTGAGGATCAGTACTGGGCTGAAAGATGCAGCACTGAGGTCTCTCCTGATAACAGGTGAGTAAATCGGAATTCGTATTTCGGCTGATTTTAGAGGAATATTTTAAAGTTCCAAAACTCCACACTTAGAAGAATTTCCAAGTGAAACCAGTCAATGTTTGCCTATGAAGGAAATTCAAGTTACCGGTAAGTACGGTTAAAATTACTTTTGAGGATCAGTACTGGGCTGAAAGATGCAGCACTGAGGTCTCTCCTGATAACAGGTGAGTAAATCGGAATTCGGATTTCGGCTGATTTTAGAGGAATATTTGCACAATGGTGAAGGGAGGGGCGGGGCCTGAGGTGACATCTGTGCAAACGCGCCCCGTGGTGCGTTTTAAGTTGGGGGATTAAGTCCCCTTGAATCATGAGGGTCCCTACGGGCCAACTAGCCCACCAGGAACCTCCAGTATGCGCCAGGGGCTGCGTTGCAGAGACATGTACAGAGGCCACACCCCTTTTACACCTCTCTGCAACGCAGCTCTGTGGCGCTTTCTGGACGTACCTGTTGGGCTAGTTGGCCCCCAGGGACCCTCAGGATTGAAGAGGATTTAATTCCCCATCTTAAAACGCGCCACGGGGCCTGTTTGCACACATGTCACCTGAAGCCCCGCCCCCTACCTTCACCACTGTGCAAACGCGCCCCGTGGCGCGTTTTAAGTCGGGGGATTAACTCCCCTTGAATCCTGAGGGTCCCTGGGGTGCAACTAGCCCACCAAATACCTCCAAAAGCGCCATAGAGCTGCGTTGCAGAGAGGTGTAAAAGGGGCGTGGCCTCTGTACACCTCTCTGCAAGGCAGCCCCCTGGCGCATACTGGAGGTTCCTGGTGGGCTAGTTGGCCCCCAGGGACCCCCAGTATTCAAGGGGAATTCGTTCCCCCTCTGCAAACGCGCCAGGGGGCGCGTTTGAAGGGGGCGGGGCCTGCGGTCCCGATCGTTTTTTTTTTTTTGGGGGGAGGGGGCCGCGTGGCCCCCCTCCCGGGCCACTACTTGCCCCGGGGACCCCATCCCCGGGGCTGGCCCTCTCGTTGGGGACTGTGGGGGGTCCCCAATCCCCCACAGTCCCGCCGGCTCCCCGTGTCCTACGGGAGCCGGCATTAGCTTACACATGGGGAGCAGCTAACATGCTGCTCCCCATGTGGAAAAGCAATCGGCTTTGGATATTGGAAGAGAGAGCAGGTTTCCTGCTCTCTCTTCCAATATCCAAAGCAGTTTGCAATGACAGGACGGGAGCCGCGAGGCTCCCGTCCTGTCATTGCAAACAGCAGTAGGCACCCCGGGACACTGCAGGAGCCGGCCCTGGGGGGTGGTGGTCCAGCTAGAATCACAAGTTACCAAAGTAGTTGGTACATGTTTCTCTCTGCTTAGAGCTCTGAGAAGAATTCTGCCGCTACTACCGACTGCCATCAGACCCCAAATTGTGAGGTGTAAAATCCTGAGCAGATTAGATTATTGCAACTCACTATATTTGGGGGGCTCAAAGTCACTACTTCAAAAGCTGCAAAGGATTCAGTCAATTGCAGCTAAGCTGGCTCTAAATAGGCAGCGTAGTTCTTCACTTTCTCTAGCCTTGAAAGATCTCCACTGGCTGCCGATCTGCCAGAGGATACAATTTAAATCCCTGTGTACCGTGTTCAGAGCATTGCACGGAATGGGCCCAAAGCCCTTGCAGAGGAAATTCTTATGGTATGTTCCCGTGAGAGACCTTCGGTCAGCAAATGCTCACTTAGTGAACATTCCAAGAATTAAGAAAATGAAGTCGGGGGGCAGAGCATTCGGTGTAACAGCCGCACGGCTGTGGAATGAACTCCCCCTAGACATTAGGCAAATTTAATCTTTGCCCCTATTTAGAAAGCAGCTAAAAACCTGGCTGTTTCCCAGGTAGGGTCTGGCTGAGTTCCCAATAATGTTTTCCTGGGTAAGATGCTCACAGGCTCTAATGTCTATTTTGTCAGTCACAGCGCCAGGATACCCGTAGGGTGACAGTATGCGCTATATAAGAACTATTTACATTACATTACATTACATTACATCAACAGCCCCTGCAAGCCACCCCACATCCAGGATGACCAGGATGAGAGCCAGGATGCCTCGCTGGACCTGCGTCTGGAGCCTGGATGCCTCGCTGGACCTGCGTCTGGAGACTGGATGCCTCGCTGGACCTGCGTCTGGAGCCTGCATGCCTCGCTGGACCTGCGTCTGGAGCCTGGATGCCTTGCTGGACCTGCATCTGGAGCCTGCATGCCTCGCTGGACCTGCGTCTGGAGCCTGGATGCCTCGCTGGACCTGCATCTGGAGCTTGCATGCCTCGCTGGACCTGCGTCTGGAGCCTGGATGCCTCACTGGACCTGCATCTGGAGTCTGCCTGCCTCACTGGACCTGCGTCTGGAGCCTGGCTGCCTCACTGGACCTGCAACTGGAGCCTGCCTGCCTCACTGGACCTGCGTCTGGAGCCTGGATTCCTCGCTGGACCTGTGTCTGGAGCCTGGATTCCTCGCTGGACCTGTGTCTGGAGCCTGCAAGCCTCACTGGACCTGCATCTGGAGCCTGGATGCCTCGCTGGACCTGTGTCTGGAGCCTGCATGCCACACTGGATGCAGGCCTGCATGCCTCGCTGGACCTGCGTCTGGAGCCTGGATGCCTCGCTGGACCTGCATCTAGAGCCTGCATGCCTCGCTGGACCTGCGTCTGGAGCCTGCATGCCTCGCTGGACCTGCGTCTGGAGCCTGGATGCCTTGCTGGACCTGCATCTGGAGCCTGCATGCCTCGCTGGACCTGCGTCTGGAGCCTGGATGCCTCGCTGGACCTGCATCTGGAGCTTGCATGCCTCGCTGGACCTGCGTCTGGAGCCTGGATGCCTCACTGGACCTGCATCTGGAGTCTGCCTGCCTCACTGGACCTGCGTCTGGAGCCTGGCTGCCTCACTGGACCTGCAACTGGAGCCTGCCTGCCTCACTGGACCTGCGTCTGGAGCCTGGATTCCTCGCTGGACCTGTGTCTGGAGCCTGGATTCCTCGCTGGACCTGTGTCTGGAGCCTGCAAGCCTCACTGGACCTGCATCTGGAGCCTGGATGCCTCGCTGGACCTGTGTCTGGAGCCTGCATGCCACACTGGATGCAGGCCTGCATGCCTCGCTGGACCTACGTCTGGAGCCTGCATGCCTTGCTGGACCTGCGTCTGGAGCCTGCATGCCTCGCTGGACCTGCGTCTGGAGCCTGGATGCCATGCTGGACCTGCGTCTGGAGCCTGGATGCAAAGCTGGACCTGCGTCTGGAGCCTGGATGCCTCGCTGGACCTGCATCTAGAGCCTGCATGCCTCGCTGAACCTGCGTCTGGAGCCTGCATGCCTCGCTGGACATGCATCTGGAGCCTGCATGCCTCGCTGGACCTGCATCTGGAGCCTGGATGCCATGCTGGAACTGCGTCTGGAGCCTGGATGCAATGCTGGACCTGCGTCTTGAGCCTGGAGTGGGATGCGGAGGAGTTGTGGAGTCGATGAGCCGTGGCGATAGACATTGAGGCGCAACGATTGCCCGTATCTGGTGGTGAAGTCTGGCAAGTCGCATGGAGAGACGTTGCTGACCTGTGTGAGAAGACTGCCTTGCGCGCCTTGGAGCTGTTAATAGTAGAGGCGCTCCTGCGCCCAAACGTAGGGAGGTCTGCATCGCATACTACTATCCACCACTACACCGGGGTGCACGGAGGAGATTACCAACGGTGGGTGCTGCCTCTCTGCATCACAGGCCTGTGGGCTGGCTGGATGCTGTGGAGGGTGAGGCCCCTGAGCTGCGCCAAACTTGTGTGGCGGGAGCGCTGCAACTTCACGCCTAAGGGGGCCCTGCTGCATCAACTGCATCTGGAGGTTCACCAGCGGACTTTGCGGCAACTGCTGTACCCAGGCTTGTGAAATCACACCTGGCTGAGGCTCCTGCTGTCTGAGTCACAGATTTGGAGAGAGTGCAACGGAGTGCACCACGGAGTCAATGACCAGGTAAGGAGAAGGTGGGACGCGTAGCGCAGGACGCCTGGGGGTCGAGTCGCCCAGGCCTAGCAAACGTAGATGACGCACTCCCAGTGGCGGCTCATCCGCTTTCAAGCAGTGCAGAAGAGGAACACTCATCACTTGATGATAACTTACTGATGTAACTGTACTATGTTTCCTTTGCAGGTGGGAGGGTGGGTAGGACTGCTCCAAGCACGGGGCAAGGCATGGTCGGATCGGCATGCCCACTCAAGTGCGCAATGACTGTTTGGTCGGCCCACTCCAGACGCCCAAAGCAGTCATGTGCACTTCCCTGTTCGTAATGCAGGCTGCATTACAGCCTGCATGGAGAGCATGCCCACCCCTCCAGCCCCTGGCTGCATGCCTTGTACCGTTGCCAATTATCAATCCCACTGCCGCATCGCAGCATTGTGATTAGCTCAGGGGAGGGAGCCTGGCTGCCTACTTCCTGTTCCTGGAAGCAGACGCAGGAGAGCAGGAGCAACGAAGACACAGGACCAGGCTTTGAGGTAAGACTTCCCTTATTAAAATATTTACAACACCCGCTCACACACACACCCCCTCGTCCATGCCCAATCCTGTGTTCTTTGTGGCATTTACCACCTCCCAGCTGTCCAGCCCCCCGCACTTCTCAATGGCGTCCGCTGAGAGCCCATGCACAGCCGGCGTACCACTCGTGTGCCAAAGGTACATACGCAGTTACGACGCATCCCATTACATGGCATTCCATTCCAATGCATACTAATACTAGGCATATTGCAACAGTAGGGAATGTGTTGCATGCATAGCGGAGACGTAAAAATTACTATTCCCACTTCAGTGAGTGCACCAAAAAACTAACCTTTGTACCCCAAACCAAACCGTGAACCCTAAAATTCCTTTTTGAGCCCCCAAAACACACCCCAATATTCATATTTTACCCCAAAACACACCCCAATTTCCCTATTTTACCCCAATGCACACCCCAATATTCATATTTTACCTCAGAACACACCCCAATTTCCAGATTTTACCCCAAAACACACCCCAATTTCCTGATCAGACATCCGAAACCCATACCCACCCGAAGAACTTTTAATTACCCTATTACTGTCCTCACAATGCGTTGTAATCAAATGCAATGTAAAGGCACCTGCGTTGTCGGAGTTGCGTTGTTAACGATGTACTGCCTGCATTGGAATGGTCGTCTCCCATGCCAAAGGCAACCCATAGGCTACGCCGTTTGCGTCTGTCTGCCCCTGGACTGCGCTCAGCACCAAGGAGCCTTCCTCTTGGACACTCCAACGCTACGACACCAGCACCCTCCTCGCCATCAAACCTGGACGCCAGCTTGCCTGCCAGGACCTACCACTGCTCCGGACTGGACGTCGCCATCGCCATCACTGACGGCTGCAGTATCACCCGCAAGAGCACCCCGACCGTCAAGGAGGAGGCATTGCCATCACCTACAGAATCACACTCCGACTGCCCACGCACTCTAATGACCCAAGGGTGACCATGGACCACCTAAACTCCCAGATCCGGACCAAGCCCAAGTGCATCCTCTGCGGCACCCTCATGTGCAGGCCCCCCGGGCCATGGCCCCCCGTTCTCCAATACCATTGTAGACCTCATTGCACCCCAGGGTCTCCCATCCACTGACGACATCCTACTCGGTGAACTCAAGTTCCACCTGGACAACCCCAGTGACCAGAACACTATCCCCTCCTGGGGAAGGCCCCCTACATCAGACGCAAGCAGCAAGTCACCTCAACAAGCCACATAGCAGGACACACGGTCGAGCACGTCACCTCTGCCAGCGGGAACTTCAACTACAGCCACAACACCGGACTATCCTGGACCGAGCATCATTGGTAACATCACGACTTCACCTTGCCCACCGTTCGCCACCGCCATCATCGCACCCCCTCGCAGCTGGATCAAGGCAACCGAAGAACGTCTCGTCAACTCCCTTCGCACCAACACTCCACCAATGCTTCCAAACGATGACACTGCAGCGTGCAACCACCACCGATGGTTCTCCAACAGCGAAGACATTCGGGCACCCCTCATGAATGGCACTGCGTCAGTGCCTTCCGCCTGCCTGATGGCAGGCGTGAGGGTAACGCAGTGCCACGGGGATAGGCTGGCCCCATGCATTGCTGGAGTTGCGTCATGGTTGTGACACGATTGCAGCAATGCGTGACTTTAGCGCAGACAGATACGTCAGGATTCCTGACATATCTGTCATTACTTGCGTCATGGAGCGCTGTCCAGTGAATACAGCACATCCATGCTGTCGCAAGAAGGGTATAGTGAGAAGTGTTGCAACGCTGTCTTGTCACAGCGCTGAAACACGTTTCATGACTGGGGCACAGGAATGCGCACTATCTTATTGATGGTGCGCATTCCTGCACTGTAGTTTTGTCGCAGGACAGCGCTGCAACATTGCTTGCAGTGCTGTCCAGCATCAAAACCTGCTGAGATTAGGCCCCAAGTGTTATCCCCATTTTTAAGACCAGCTATTTTCTGGTCTTAAGTAACTGGCTCTATCTGCAGTTAGAGACAGTTTTTTTGGTCTTCAGAACTTCAAGGATCCCCTTGTGAATATGGAGTAGTGGAGTTTGCGGCCGTTTTTGCACGGGAACGCCTCTCCTGCATATAATTATTGCTAACAGAAGTTGCGATCTTTACAACAGACATTTTCACCTAAGAACTGTCGCTAACGGCTGTTAGCGATGGCTTGGTAATAGAGCGATAAAATTATTGCCAGATTAGCGGCAGAAAAGAGCCGCTAACGCGGCGATAACTCCTTGTGAATATGCCCCATAGTGTTTTAAACTAACAAAACCACAGAGCTCCATCAGTTTTAGTTATCTCAAGTAACTTTAACTCGTGACTCTAGCAACTATAACTCGCGCCCCCTCCATGCACAGTGTTGTTATCAATGTTTTGTAATTTCAGATGTCATCAGGGATGTTATCAATGCAATCACTAAACATGTCATGAGTGATGTAATATATGAGGGTAGAAGCAGTGCATGGAGAGGGTGCGAGTTATAGTAACTCGAGATAAATATAACTGGTCAATTTCATTCGTTTTGTTAGTTTAAAATGTTAGATTTTAACTTGCATCTTAACCTAACTATAATGGCCATTTAACCTTTGCTTTTTTCAGGGAATTCTCAAGATTTTTTAAATGTAAAGTAAGATATTAATACGGCTGTGTTTGTGGCCGAAATAAAGATTTTAAACAAAGATATTACCCAATTCCTAACTTTACGTCACTTTAACCTTATTTTTCAGTGAATTTCTACTTTCTTTATAACATAAACTAAGATGTCAATCACCGTGCACAGCTTGGGGCTGCGCCTCCTACCCCCTGTGGGTGGCACTGTGCGTGGGGTTGGAGGCCCAACCCCCACACTGTGCACGGTGATAGACATCTTAGTTTATGTTAAAAGAACATAGAAATGTGGGGCTGGGTGCTGGACCTGGCCAAACCCTCTCAGAGATGGATGGGTGTAGAAGTTCATCCAGCCCTGATTACAGCCCCCTCACTCATATAAGGTTTTGGTTTTTCTCTCTCCTTTATGGTCATTCATATCCTGATGGCAAGGGGTGTTTTTTTCCCATGGAGGAGCAGTAATGATCATTTGGTGGCCTGTAGTGCTCATACTACTGATTATGACATTAGGTTATACTAGAGTTTTTAAAATATGAACTTTGAATTTGTGTGTTGTGGCTATAAGGTGGCTGTGATGTGTGTCGGCATTTCCTGGGTGTCTGTGTGGCTGTGTTTCCTGGATGAATGATGCCGCCATTGAACCAGCCGACATGGCAAGGATGAGTCCTGCTTGTGCTGGGGTGACCTAGGAGAGTCGTATTGTGGGATCTGTTCACAGCTTACTCTTGTGTTGGTCTATATCAATCAATCAATCAATCAGGGGTTTATATAGTGCACTACTCACCCGTGAGGGTCTCAAGGCGCTGGGGGGGTGCAGCTCCGGATCAGTCGAAGAGCCAGGTCTTGAGGTCCTTCCTGAAAGTGTGCAGGGTTGGGGAGCGTCTGATGTTCACGGGGAGCTCGTTCCAGGTCTTGGCTGCGATGTACGAGAAGGCTCTCCCTCCTGTTCTGTTTCTGCGGATGCGGGGGACCTCTGCCAGGGTGAGGTCGGCGAAGCGGAGGTTCCTTTTGGGTACGTGGAAGGATACTCTCTCGTTGAGGTATTTGGGTCCGATGTTGTTGAGGGATTTGTAGGTGTGGGTGAGGAGTTTGAAGGTGACCCTCTTCTCGACGGGGAGCCAGTGGAGGTCTGGTAGGTGTTGGGTCATGTGTTCGTGATGCGGAGTCCCGAGGACGAGTCTGACAGCGGCATTCTGGATGGTCTGGAGTCTGTGTAGTAGAGTTCTGTTGATTCCGGCGTATAGGGCGTTGCCGTAGTCCAGTCTGCTGGTTATGAGCACGTGGGTGATAGTCTTTCTGCAGTCGGGGGGATCCATTTGAAGGTCTTGCGGAGGATGCGCAGGCAGTTGAAGCTAGCGGAGGCAACAACGTTGATCTGGCAGTTCATGGAGAGGGAAGAGTCGAGGATGATGCCGAGGTTTCGTGCGTTGTCTGTCGGAGTGGGTGGCTTCCCGAGGGCAGGGGGCCCCCAGGTGTTGTTCCAGGCGGAGTTGCAGGGTCCGAGGATGAGGACCTTGGTCTTCTCCGAGTTGAGCTTCAAGCAGCTGTCTTTCATCCAGGCTGCCGTGTTCTTCATTCCTTCCTGGAAGCAGAGACTGGTGTTTCCGGGATTCTTCGTGAGTGAGAGGATGAGCTGGGTGTCATCGGCGTAGGATACGATGCTGAGCCCATGCTGTCTGACGATGGCGGCGAGGGGGGCCATGTAGATGTTGAAGAGCGTGGGGCTGAGTGATGATCCTTGGGGTACACCGCAGTTGATCTCAGTGGGTTCGGAGAGGAAGGGGGGTAGTCGGATCCTCTGGGTTCTGCCAGAGAGAAAGGATCGGATCCAGTCAAGGGCGGCTCCTTGTATCCCTGCGTCGTGAAGTCTGGTTGCAAGAGTGCGATGAGAAACGTTGTCGAAGGCTGCGGAGAGGTCTAGAAGGATGAGGGCCGCGGTGTGTCCCTGGTCGAGTAGCATGCGTATGTCATCAGTGGCGGTGAGGAGAGCGGTCTCGGTGCTGTAGTTGCTGTGGAATCCCGACTGGGAGGCGTCTAGGATGGATTTCTCTTCGATGAAGGTGGTCAGCTGGGCATTCACGAGTCTCTCTGTGACTTTGGCCGCAAAAGGGAGGAGAGAGATGGGCCGGTAGTTTTTCAGGTCCGTTGGGTCAGCCGTGGGTTTCTTGAGGAGGGGTTTTACCTCCGCCCGCTTCCAGTCGTCTGGGAAGGTGCCGGACATGAAGGAGGCGTTGATGGTCAGTCCCAGTTTGGGTGCAATCGCAGCGGTGGCCCTGTGGAATATGTGCGGTGGGCAGGGGTCCGTTGGGGCTCCTGAGTGTGTTTTCTGCATGGTAGTGGTGATGTTTTCGACGGTAGCGGGATTCCAGGTCATGATGGTTGGCTTATCGGCAGCATTGGGTGGGGATGTGATGTCCTGCGTCGGTTTGCTGAAATTGTCGCAGAGGGCCTTGATCTTCAGATGGAAGTATGAGCTGAGCTTGTCGCAGAGTTGCTGGGAAGGTGTGTCGTTGGTGGCTTCGCTGGGGGGTTTTGTGAACTGCTGTATGATGTTGAGCAGTTCCTTGGCGTCGGTCGCGTGGGTCTGGACTTTGTCTCTTATGAAGGTCCGTTTGGTGTCCCTTATGCACTGGTGGTATTCCTTCAGAGCGCTCCTGTGGATGTTCCGTGCTTCCATAGTTTTCTGGTTTCGCCAGGTTTTCTCTAAGCGTCTGCAGGAGCGTCTGGCTTCCTGTAGTTCAGTGGTGAACCTGGCGGCCTTCAGCGGGCGTTGTATGGCGGGGTGTCGGAGGGGTGCAAGTTTATCGGTGCAGTGGGAGATCCAGCGGTGAAATTTTGTGGCTGCAGAGTTGGTGTTGGTCGTGGCGCTGGGGGGGTCTTGGAGGAGGGTGGTGATGAGGAGTTCCTCTGTGACCTTGCTCCAGTTTTTTCGTGGCGGTCAAGGGGCGGACTTGGGTGCGGTGGTGGTGTTGAAGGTGAAATGGACGCAGTGGTGGTCCGTCCAGGGAGGCTGGGTGGTGTGACTGAAACGGATGTTTGATCCTCCTGTGAAGATAGGGTAGAGGGTGTGTCCAACTCTGTGCGTGGGCGTGTTGACCAGCTCCTTCAGTCCGAGGTTGGCGAGGAGTGTGATGGAGTCGGGGTCGTTGCGGTTGTCAAAGTGGAAGTTCAGGTCCCCGAGTAGGATGTAGTCCGTGGAGGTGATTGCGTGGGGTGTGGCGAGCTCGGCGATGGTGGTTGCGGACTGGGTGCGGGGTCCCAGCGGTCTGTAGAAGAGGGTGCCGCGTAGTGTGGTCCTGGGGCTGGTCTGGATCTGGAAGTTGGGGTGTTCTGTGTTGGAGTGGGGGTCGCTCGTGCTGGATGTGGAGAGGCGGAGGGGGGTCTTGTGAGCGATGGCGAGTCCTCCTCCTGGGCAGTGGGGTGTGGGTCCTTTCTCTGGAACTTGTAGCCTTCGGGGATGGCAGTGGCGATGTCGGGCCGGAGGTGGCGTTGGTCCAGGTTTCCGTGAAGAAGGCGACGTCGGGTGAGAGGGTGTCGATCAGGTCCCAGATCTCTACGGCGTGTCGATGTAGGGAGCGCACGTTGAGTAGGATGCATGTCAGGGTGTTGGTGGTGCGTGCGTCAGGCGGGCCTTTGGCGGTGGTGGGGATATTGTCGATGGTGAAGGATCTGCGGCAGGCTCTGCACGAGAACTCTCCATGGGTGGTGTTCGGCGAGGATCTTACGCAGTCGGTGTGTCTTCCGGGATTGAGTGCGTTGAGGATGGTAGAGTCGTAGCGGTGGGACCTGGGAGAGCCAGGGTTCCTGGCGCTGTTCGCGTTCGGGTGGCGGACGGGCGCAGAAGGGCTTGCCTTAGGCGCGCCCGCTGCACGCGTCTGCTGCGCGACCCCGCAGTGGTCTGCATTATATAGGAGAGGGGAGGGACGCTCAGCTGAGAGGTAGGAAACGGGCGCGGGTAGAGGGGAGGGGCTGGGTCCGCAGTGGTGGGAAGCGGGAGATGGGGACGGCACGAGGGGGCAAAGAACAGTAACGGCAGCACAGGAATGGAAAAAACTGAGGGAATAATTACCAGACAATTACAAAAGAATGACAGAAGAAATGCAGGCAAAAACGCAAATTACAACAGAAGAACAATACTCAGCAGGCAGCAGCCTCGAACAGCCAAGGCAGGGGGGTCAGCGGCAGCGACGGATCGCAGGAGCTGTCGGGGAGAGTGCAGGCCTGTGACCGAGGTCAAGGTCTTACGAGTGCTCCCCTGCAGTGGTCTGCATTATATAGGGGAGGGGAGGGATGCTCAGCTGGGAGGCTGGAAACGGGCGCGGGTAGAGGGGAGGGGCTGGGTCCGCACTGGCGGGAAGCGGGAGATGGGGACGGCACAAAGGGGCAAAGAACAGTAACGGCAGCACAGGAATGGAAAAAACTGAGGGAATAATTACCAGACAATTACAAAAGAATGACAGAAGAAATGAAGGCAAAAATGCAAATTACAACAGAAGAACAATACTCAGCAGGCCGCAGCCTCGAACAGCCAAGGCAGGGGGCTCCGCGGCAGCGACGGATCACAGGAGCTGTCGGGGAGAGTGCAGGCCTGTGACCGATGTCAAGGTCTTACGAGCGCTCCCCCGCAGCAGTCTGCATTATATAGGGGATGGGAGGGACGCTCAGCTGGGAGGCAGGAAACGGGTTGCGGGTAGAGGGAGGGGCTGGGTCCGCAGTGGCAGGAAGCGGGAGATGGGGACGCCGCGAGGGGGCAAAGAACAGTAACTGCAGCAAAGGAATGGAAAAAACTGAGGGAATTATTACCAGACAATTAAAAAAGAATGACAAAAGAAATGCAGGCAAAAACGCAAATTACAACAGAAGAACAATACTCAGCAGGCAGCAGCCGCAAACAGCCAAGGCAGGGGGCTCCGCGGCAGCGACGGATCGCAGGAGCTGTCAGGGAGAGTGCAGGCCTGTGACTGAGGTAAAGGTCTTACGAGTGCTCTGTGAGTGTTTCCAATGTTTCACCAGTTTCACAACCATATAGTCAAGGACGGAGCCGCTCATCTCTTTATCACATATTTACGGACATATTCACATTTTCTCAAGCTTGATTAGCATTTTTAGAAAAAACAGAAACATAAAGTAATTTGTCATGTGGGAAAGCTTGATTATTGATTAGAAGTCATATAGTGTTTATATTTTGTACAACATAACTGCACCCAGGCATATAGTTATGTGCAGCAACGAGTCTAAAATGCCATCTCTTTCACTCCCAAGGCTGCACATTTAACAGATTTTTTATTTTTTTTTATTTCAGGCTTTTGAACTTTGCACTATCTTCTGTACTACTGTGTATTTTGCACATGTGCTGCACTGGGGCAAAACTCCACTTCTCACTGCTGTGATTTCCGTAATGCAGCCTATTGGAAAGGAGCCACTGAAGTCACGAGACACATTTGTGGCAGACTCATTAATTTTTATCGAAACACAGTGCAGCAGCCATAGAATAAATAAGAGCAAAATACAAACAAAATCTGAAACATATTGCAGCAACACAGGAACAAAATACTATGCCTGGGCAAATTCAAAACCATACAACAGAATGGATATGTGCTGTACAGAGCAGCACTTATGCGATGCGTAAAATGTTTGGAGAAATAAAAACATTTCACCAAGTTAGCGCCAGTTTCAAGGAAGCATAACCTCTTGACGCAAGGCCCAGTATCAGCAAAAATGTTTCAAAAACTGTGGGTGTTTCCAATGTTTCACCAGTTTCACAACCATGTAACCCCCTTCTCACAATGTGGCACAAGGAAGGGCAAAGCGCTGTTCGCACCAAGAACACAGCAACCCAGGAACAAAATACTATGCCTGGGCAAATTCAAAAACCAATCAATCAGTCAGGGAATTGTAAGCGCGCTACTCACCCGTGAGGGTCTCAAGGCGCTGGGTGGGGGGACCGAAGTTCCGTTCAGTTCAGCCAGGTCTTGAGCGCCTTCCTGAATGTGTTCAGGGAGGCGGCGTGTCTGATGTCGATCGGGAGCTCGTTCCAGGTCTTGGCCGTGATATAGGAGAAAGCTCTTCCCCCTGATATGGCTCTGGGGATGTGTGGTGTTTTGGAGAGGACGAGGTTGGTGGATCAGAGGTTTCTCTTGGGTACATGGAAGTTTGTTCTCGCGTTGAGGTTTTGGGGGCCGGTGTTGTGGAGGCATTTGTAGGCGTGGGTGACTATCTTGAAAGTGACTCTCTTCTCGATGGGGAGCCAGTGGAGATTTTGTAGGTGTTGGCTGATGTGCTCGTGTCAAGGGATGCCGAGGACGAGTCTTGCAGTGGTGTTCTGTATCGTCTGGAGCTTGCTTGCGGTGTAAAGACTTGTTGATGCCAGCGTAGAGGGTGTTTCCATAGTCAAGTCTGCTGGTTATGAGTGCGTGGGTGACTGCCTTCCTTGACTCGGGGGGGTCCATTTGAAAGCCTTCCGGAGGATGCGGAGGGTGTTGAAACAGCCGGACACAACGGCGTTGACCTGTCGGTTCATGGAGAGGGAGGAGTTGAGTATGATGCTGAGGCTTCTGGCATGGTCTGTGGGGGTAGGAGGGCTGCCGAGGGCGGGGTCCACCAGGTGTTGTCCCATGCTGATGGGGTGATTCCGAGTACGAGGACTTCTGTCTTCTCCGAGTTGAGCTTCAGGCAGCTGTTGCTCATCCAGGTTGCAACGTCCTGCATTCCTTCCAGGAAGTTGAGTCTGGTGGTGGTGGGGTCCTTGGTGAGGGAGAGGACGAAAACATACAACAGAATGGATATGTGCTGTACAGAGCAGCACTTATGCAATGTGTAAAATGTTTAGAGAAATAAAAACATTTCACCAAGTTAGCGCCAGCTTCAAGGAGGCATAACTTTTTGACGCAAGGCCCAGTGTCACTATCTTAGTAGAGCGAAATTGTGTCAAAAACTGTGGGTGTTTCCAATGTTTCACCAGTTTCACACCCATGTAACACCCCTTCTCACAATGTGGCACAAGGAAGTACAAATCGCTGTTCCCACCAAGAGCACAGCACCTTTTGTGATGGAAAGAGAAGCAGGCTTTGCCAGTAGCGGACCTGTCTGCACCGGTCGACAGCACAGGTAAGCGGTGATGGTTGAAGTGCGGGCCTGCAGCAGGGCAGGAGTGCCATCCCATCGCAGCTTCAGCCTGGAGGGGCCACTCCACGAAGCCTCAACCATGCGATGACAGCGATGTTTGCTCGGTTACGTGAAGGGTAGTTTTGCAGCTTGAAGAAGGGTGACCTTCCAAACTCAGCGAATGGCACAGTTTCTGAGAGGCTGGTATGGGAGAATTCTCAGTAAAAAGGCGAATTGTTGGTGCCGTGCCTTGCCCCCATTGGGGCGATGATACGACACTCACCGCGACAGATACTTCTATTGTTTTGAGGTATTGGGTGGGGTGGGTGGGGGAGGGGATGGGTTTTTCGAACTGTTTGATGTTCTTTGCCACTGCCACTAGTCTCTCCGCTATATATATTCCTGGGTTTGCCACTGTCACTCATCTTGTTAGTTTTTTCTATACATGTCACTAATGTCTATGTCGCAGACCTTAGCAGGGGCCGGAAGTAGAGAACTCCGCACCCTTAGTTGGAATGTCAATGGTCTGCTTGATAAGATTAAACGTGGGGACGTGCTGCGCCAAGCAAAGAGACAGAGGGCAGATGTCCTCCTCCCACAGGAGCCCCACTTAGCGGGCACTAATACACTTGTTTGGGTCGCTTTGGTTTCGCTCACACGTATCACGCTGGCTTTACTAGAGGTTCCCGAGGAGTTGCAATCCTCATACATCGCAGCGTCCCCTTCGTTCACAGCCGTGTGTGGTCAGATCCACAGGGTAGATTCATTGTGGTATACGGGACTCTTTATGGGGAACCTATTGTTCCAGGTAGTGTGTATGCTCCTCCCCCCCTCTTATGGTCCCTAGTTGAAAAGTTGACGCTGCTCTGGACTGACCTTCCGTCAGGGTTGACTTTAGTTGGAGGGGACTGGAATGATGTTATGTCCCCATCACAAGACAGATGGCGCGCCATGCCCCGAGCTCAAGAGCCTTCAGACTCCAAATTATTACCCCTGGTTCAGGGCCTAGGGTGGGTTGACTCGTGGAGAACTGTACACCCTGACACACGTGCCTACACATATTTTTCTGGAGCCCATTCCTCCTCTCGTCTAGACTACATCTTCCTCTCGGGGACCCACACTCATAGGTTAATCGAAGCTGTGATCCTCCCCAGAGGGCTCTCTGACCATTCACCGGTGTCCGTTCTCCTGTCCCTAGATCCCAGGCGTTCCCAATTTCGGTGGCGTTTGTCGCCGTGGTTGCTGCGAGACGACGACATTTGCTACATGTGCAACAGACGTACGCCAGTGAACTCCTAAACGAAGCCCGACTTTACTGGCTTGCCACACGTAGCCGGATATACCAATGGGGGACAAATGCAGCGCTCTGTTGCATTGCTTGTGTCAGCAGACACTACGCCCTCAGACGCTCCCGAGTATACCGGGCCCAGAAGGGAAAGCTCCTACAGACCCATCAGTCATTGCAGACCACTTTGCCTTATATTTTGCAGATCTACATGCCCCCCACGAAGTACTTTCTGCTGCCCTGATACAAAAATGTATTGATGACTTTCCCCCCCGGGCAATATCAGATGCAGCACGAGATGCGCTGGACGCTCTCCTGTCGGTGGACGAACTGCTGCCCGCGTTACTAACTATGCGTGCCGGGAAAGCACCAGGCCCGAACGGCTATCCTTGTGAGTTCTTCCAGAAATATCACCCGCAACTGTTAAAGCCCTATCTAGCGGAGGTGGAAGCTGCCTGGGAGAGTGGCGGTCTCCCGCCCGATTGGCAACATGCCGAGATCGTTGTCTTTCTTGAATCCGGGTCGTCCCCCGGAGCACTATTCATCCTATCGCCCGATCTCTCTACTTAATGTGGAAGCTAAGCTCCTGGCCAAGGTGGTTGCAAACCGCCTAGTCCCCCATATTGTGGAGTTGATCCACCCAGATCAGGCTGGATTCATCCCTAACCGTGCTACGCGGCACAATATCAGACGTGCCCACAATGCTATCGCCGCGGTTGATAAGCTCGATACCCCTGCTGCGCTCTTGTTGGCAGACATGAACAAAGCTTTTGATTCCCTAAGCTGGACATATCTCTTTGCCCTGCTTAATTGCCTAAATATCGGTCCCCGGCTATTGAGCGTTATTCGCTTGCTCTACACTGACATAACTGCCACAGTCCATGTGGCCGACTCGGTTTCCCGAAGCTTTCCTATTGGGCGCGGGACGCGCCAGGGTTGCCCGCTCTCCCCTTATCTCTTTGCTCTCGGAGCTTGGATATGCAGAGACGCACAGCTGCGCGGCTTCGAGTGGGCATCGGGCCTGTCTGACCGCATAGCGCTTTATGCGGACCTTGACCGAACTGGTCCATGCCTTCTCCGCATAATGCAGATCTTTGGCGAAACATCCGGCCTTTACATGAACCGTGGAAAATCCTATTTGTGGCCGCTGTGGGGCGGAGACCGGCTGGGCGACTGGTCGCGGGAAGTGGTAGTGGCCCCAGACGGCTTTAAATATCTGGGAGTATATCTCTCCTTGTCTCCAACACTGGCGTGGAACAAGAACCTCGCCCCCTTATGGACACAAATAGGCGACCAGACGCGAGTGTGGTCCCATCTCCCCTTGTCTCTTTTCGGTAGATCTGCTATTTTTAAAATGATTTCCCTAGCTCGTCTCCTCTATCAATTACAAAACCATCCCTACCCGATAAAGCCGACATGGTTTCGTCAATTGAATGCTATCCTGGCCCGCTTTCTTTGGGGGTGTGGCGCATCGCGAGTGGCCCGAGGACTTGTTTCCAGTCCACATACGCCAGTGGAGTGACCACTCCGGACGTCCAGGCTTACTACATGGCCTCTCATCTACTTGTCCTTAATGACTGGTGGTATGGCAGTCGCAGGGACCCAGCATATGCTGTGGAACGTTGGCTACAAGGAAACAACACCCTTCATACAGTCCTCTATTCGGGGGCATTACTTCGAGACTTATGTTCTCCGTGAATTCTGCTTCCCACTTAATAAAACAGAAACCTCATATACTTTTGGTAAAATAACAAGTATCTCTGTCTTTACATGCTAAAATGCATATAGTCATTTCACAAAAGTGAAAATGAAAATTTAGCAAGCAGTGAGAGAGGTGATGATTTTGAGATCCTCCCTAACCTAGGGAGAAAACCAAGCAGATGCCTTGAAAACAAAGAGCACATCTTGCTGAACGATTCAGTGGTGGTCCCATCCTCTTAGGACCACCCCAAGCACAGTTATGGGCAAAAATACAATCCCAACCAAAGGCCCTGCAAAGCATTATGGGACAAGATTAGCAGTGGGCAGTGGATATTATAGTATCCAATATCAAAATAATTCTTCAAAGAGCTGCAGTTCAACTGGTCGTTACTAGGTGTCGCTCACGAGTCAAATGCAAAAGCATTGAAATTATTACATCAAGCTGCAGTTCCACTAGTCGTTACTAGATGTCCCTCACGAGTCAAATGCAAAAGCACTTTTTAAGAGGCTGTGAGACTATTGGGATAGATACAGTGGGGACAGTTGTACGCGGATGCACTCTTAAGTCCTTTCTTGATATCCAGACAGAATATGGTATGCCCCGCACACAATTTTATCGTCATCTCCAATTCCGACACGCCTTTGCCCCGTATATTTCTCATCTCACAGAGATTCCTGAATTTAACCCTATTGAGGCAAAAGTTTTTATGGGTGACCTGGGGATCATAAAATAACCAAAATATACTGCACATTTATCAACAATACCCCTACTACATTGCACAAAACCAGAGAGGCATGGCAGCAGGAATTAGGGCCTTTAGAGGAGGATGACTGGGTGGACGCTCTGGAATCCCCGCGCAGCGTAGCAATCGCGGCCCGCCTGTGTCTTATTCAATTCAAATACCTACACAGAGCCTGTTATACCAGACACAGGCTGTGGCGTGCTGGGCTTATCGCATCCTTACATTGTTTACGCTGTAACTCTATGGAGGGTACCTTCCTACATACTGTCTGGTCCTGCCCAACATTGTCATCTGGAAGGGGGTATTCACATGTTTGTCTGAGGTTTTGGGGTGGGACGTTGCTTCCTCACCGAGGCTCGCCATGTTACACATTACAGAGGATATAGGTGGGAATAGATACAAGCGCCATCTCCTGTTCCTTGGCCTTACTCTGTCAAAACGAGATGTCGCCCGTCTCTAGAAAGACGAGGCACCACCATCACTAGGGGCTTGGAAAAAAGGGCTAGACTTTTGTATGGGCCTGGAACTCCCGGTCTTTGCAGTGAGGGGATGCCCCCGTAAACATTACAAAACCTGGAAAAGGTTGGCCGACTACCGGGGGTTATATCTGGAGCCTCCTCCCCCCCCCGACAGATGCTGAGGAACCACTGCTATGACATCAGTTGACCAATATTTATGTAGTGCTATTATTCAATGTAATTATGGGTGGCAAACATTCTCCCTATCTTCAGAATTGTGGTATTTATTGAACGGAGGCAATGTGGCACAGTTGTTTTCTTTTTTTTTCTTCTTTTTTCTTCAATTCTCATTTTTTCCTGCAATATACCTACTATGTAATCAATTCTCTATTATTGCTGAAAATGTTGACTCTCATGTAACTCACCCTGTATACATACCCTGGGTGCCCTATAAGGCCCTTGTATTGTATCGGCTGTCAACAATAAAATTATGTTATGAAAAAAAAAAGGCGAATTATTTATCAAAGTTACAACAAGGCATGTTGAGTAAATCTTCAGATTTCCGAGTTATAACTCAATAAAGAGCTCCCTTTCTTGACTGCACGCGAAATGCTAAAACTTATGTGCACGAGGAATGAAATGGCATGCGGTTGGTGGGGGGCATGGGCAGCTCTCCTTGTGAGAAATGAAGGGGGTTGTTAATTGCTGGATGCTAAGCCAGAGCACCAGATAGTGGCTTTTAGTCAAATACAAGTCAGAAGGTGGAAAGAGCGCCTCTGTCAGTGGTATTGTCCCCTTCTTCACACGTGAGAGCTGCTCTGCTGCCATTGGACGCACCGAAGCGAAGGCTGCACGTGTGAGGGGGCGAGGGGGCAGTCAGGCCGCTGTCACTGGAGAGAGGGGGGACAGGCGGACAGAGAGAGGATGGGGGGAGTCTGCAAGAGGGAATGTCGGTGAGGGAAAGGCACAGGCAGGTCACCAGTGAAAAGGGGCAGTGTCACTGTTACCGAGGAGCGTGTGACAGGGGCCAGTGTGGAAAGGGGTGACAGGCAGGAAGGCAAGTGTGACAAGGACTATTGGAGAGAGAGCGCCATAGTAAGGAAGACAAAGAGTGATAGAGAAAGATAAGAAACTGAGAAGGAAAAGGAGAGTGAAAAAGAGAGAAAGAAGGGGAGGGCAGAAGGGAGTGGGAGTCTGACAAAGGCGAGAGAGAGAAAGAGAGAGCGAGAGAGAGAGAGAGAGAGAGAACTCTGATGTGCAGTGACAAGGCTAAGAAGAGAGTGTGACCGAGGAGAGGTGGGTGACATAAGGAGAAGCTACAGTGGAGTGACAGAGGAAGGAAGTGACAGGAAAAGAGAGACGAAGAGATTGAAAGAGGGAATGAAGAGAAGAGGAAGGGACTAACCAAAGAAGATGAACGCTGTGTTAGAGGAAAGGTAGAGGGAGACAGACAAGGGTAGGTGTGGCAGAAAAGACTAAGAAAGTGACAGAGGAGAGTCTGGCTGATGAGATGATGTGTGTATCATTGCAGAGGAGAGCGTGTGGCCCTAGAGACTAGAGAGAAAGAGGGTTGCATAGGGTGAGGAATGAGAGAGGGAGTGAAAAAGGAGACTGTGACGAGATAACAAAAGGAATGACCATAGGAGAGTACAGGAGAAAGACACTGATCATGGTATCGGCGCTCCAAGAGCATTCGTTCCATCTCCTTGGTGACTGGGACGTCCATTGCGTAGCAGAAAAAAGGCAATCCTGATACCTGCTATTAGAAACAGGATCAGCGGAAACCCTCCAAAAATGCTTCCGAATACGGAGTGTATGAAGTTAGGAATTACTCCGAGGATTGTCTGCAAGGTGCTTAGCAGTCCAGAACCTATGGTCTTAAACAGGTGGACAATACCCGTCATATCAGACGTTTTAAAGATACGTTGTACCATTTCTGTGAAATGGAAAGGGCAGTTTGTTCGTATCAGTGCCTGTATCTCAGCCGAGGACCTTGCAAGCTGGTGATCATAAGTTTCAGGGCGGAGGTTAAGGGCACGGTTTGCTGTAAAAGCATGGCTTTCATTCGGCTCAAAGTATCAAACTGTATAAAGGAAACATTCAATGAAGGCCATAACCGCGCCTCCCTGATTGTGTGGGTTGGTGGAAACAATACGTGCATACAACAAGTAACCCTGGAACTTACTGTGACCAGATATGCGTTGCCTGGCAGCATCCCACAGCAACCTTGATCATTCAGCATCAAGTAGCTCCCATTCGAAAGCAATTCGAACACCGGATTAATCACTGCAGCTGGGGAACCTTTCAAGTGGCAGGATAAGTTAGCAACTGAACCATTGCAGGCCCCGTGAAGCATTATATCCTGGCATATGAGAGATCCACTTAAGAAATTCTCGCAGTTGGTACCGCTAAGGAACACTTCCATGTCCCCACTCCAGCACCTAAATCTGTATGGTAATTCCCAAGATTCCTTGATGAAGTCCCTGCCCATCGCTTCATATCTGCCTGCCTGTTGTTGTTCTAGGCAATACTGAAACTGGAAAGTTGTGACCGGTAGTGTTATATGGCCATGAATTAACCATTCTGTGGATGGTGACTCTGCCACAGTAAAAGGTAATTTGTCAAGTTTTCAATACGCAGCTATGTATATTTTGCTCCACTTTGTGCTATCGTTATCTGTTTTTCTGTGGGATTGTATGTAGAAAATAAGGACGTACTGTTGATGAATCGCCAAGGCACATAACCAGCATGCAGTGATTGCAGCGTCCAGCTTAATAACATCATAGAACATAGTTCAGATTGTCCGTGTTGTAGTATGGACAAATCCTGTTCCAGTATATCTATAGCAGAAGATACAATGTTGCCCAGTGAATAAATCTTGTATGTTAATGTAGTCATACCATTGTCAACTACAGCTAACACTTTCTCTAGGTTAATTCTATCTATTTCACGAAGTCTCTCTGCTGCTTCTTCTTGAGAGATTTTCCAGATTTCATTATAGACAGCATAATAGAAATGTTTCTGACGTGGCTTTCGGGGACCTAGTAAAAAATCCCTTAGAGCCACCTCATTTGATAGTAAGGATAAGCGCTGTTTCACCTGTGACAGTGTTGAGAATTTTAGCAAATCGAGACACAACTTCCCAACACTGTATGATGTCACTACCCCCGGATGTTCTCTCTGTACATATTGTGGGTCCAGCCAATGGATACTAAACCCTTCGGTTGTACCCCTGAATCTTGATTGACATCTGTTTGTGTCAGTGGGCGAAACTAACCATCCCTTCCAATCGGGGTCTGATGTATTGTACTGCATGATGTCATCTATTGTGTGCCCTCCATGTGATGTAAAATGTATGTGTGAAGGTGTGGGGAACCGTGGTGTGTTCAAATCCTTGTTCTTGGCTAGTCCAAGACAGGAAGTCTGTTGCACAGTTTCATTCAGAAATATTATAGGTTGCGGAATGAGTCACGCTCTAAATAGTGCTTCTGTTCCATGAACTTGCCATTCCTTAGAACCCCAGACGGATTTTGTGTCTATCGTGTCCTTCCATAGGTCGAAACCCTGTTCAGACAGTTGGGAAATAAAGGATGCAGAGTAAATCTGTTTAGTGTTAGTCAGCATATTCTTCTGTGCAGGTGTAGATGCAACCTTATAGTGATATGAGGTCGGGTCAGAAGTGTTAAACCCTGAAAAATATGAACATTTCTGTGCAAACGTTTTCAAACTACCTTTTGGTGGTGTTGGGCAATGTTCCCACTGGTGGTATGTGAAAACATTTCTTGGGATACTGGATTTGTATAAAAAGCGATGACCATAATGATGGTAACAATACATGCTATCAAAGTCAGATGTGTCCTCTAACATTTTATTGTTTGAAAATGCAGTGGATTTTCCTAAATCAGACAACATAATATTCACAGTTTCAAAATTCCAATCATCAGAAAATGTACTGGAGGTAATGATATCATTTAGAGAAATTTTAAATAAATGTGGTATGTTCAAAAGTTCAGTGGGGCCAAATACATCATTATCAACCTTGTCCCAAACTATACCATCAGGAATTGGAACAGCTGTAATGTTCACGGAAAACAGGTCTCTTTGTTCACGAGGAGATGATGTATGAGGTTTCAGGACCAAGTTCACATTGGATACCGCAGAGCGTTCTGGGAGATATTTTCCATTTATGAGTAAGCAAAAGACAGTCACTAGGCCAATCCAGAACAGAAAAAACAATATTCCAGTTATGATCTAGAGCTGGAGCCAAGGTGAAACTAAGTAAGTCTTTTTCAGGAAAGTGTAGAATTCATAAATGTGTTGCCTATGGCAAACAAGCTGGCGTGGTGTCAGGTTCACTGGGATCAAGAGAGAAGGTATCAAAATCGATGAAATAGCCAGATGCAGTTTGATCAATCTTTGGTAGCTCGGCAGGTTGTGTTAAACCGGCAGGTGTCTCTTGTTGAGGCGTATTGATGTAGACATCGGTGTTAGGCCGAATTGATATTTGTCTTTCATTTGTAGTTTGAAGTTCTGTTTCCAGAGGAACGAGTTACATTGCTGGAAATTCCATCACTTCGAATTGGTGACTCTTTGAATGTTATGAGTCTTTCTGTCTGAACTTCCTGTATAGTAGCGAGAGGAGAGCATCGGCTACACAGGAGCTCATGAGGCCTACTATTCAGTATCAGCCACATAGTGTAGTTTGATCAGATCAGTGGAGACAAATCTCTTTTCTTTTTTGCCAGCAAGAGGCGGAAGAAGTACTGTTCTTGTTCCTTCGACAGCCAGGACAGATATGGGTTTTCTGTACGATGGCCCAAATTCTTTCTTGTTCTCGATCTTCTCTCTGACCAGATCCCCGACTTTAGGGATCCAGACAGGTCTTGCTGTGACTGATTTGACTTCCCCAGTGCCAGTCCGTTTTACTTGCACGTTGCTTAGTAGTGCTCTGGATTCATTCAGATCCTGTAAAACAGCCAAACGTTTATTGATGTCAAATGGTTTTTCATCTGCCACTGTGCCTTCACAATCGAGATCAGGTACCCACATTCTCATCCCAAATAGGACTTCATAAGGAGTGACACCCCCTAGAGAACTTCTTGGCATGTTATTGAGGGCACGCTGTACCCCATATAGGTGATTGACCCAACTACCACCCAAGCCTAATACTCTTGCTGTTAAAGACTGCTTTAAGTCCCGGTTTTTCCTCTCCACAACTGAATTTCCATCGGTATGGTACGGAGAGGAGTACCACAATGCTATACCCAAACCTTCCATGGCTTCCTTGTAAGCCCTAGAGCTAAACGCGAGGCTACGGTCAGAATGTAATGTGCCAACTGCGTATGTCCCTATGAAGACTCGCAAATCTTTTATAACATTTCGAGCGTCAGCTGAGCGCTGAGGCCATACCCATAGGAATCTTGAGCATGAATCCACTGCCACCAAGATATACTTTTAAGCCCCATCTGAATGTGGGGGGCCCCAGTGGTCCAAATAGACACACGGAAGTGGTCTATCTGATATCAGTAATGGTGTCTGCGCTAGACGTGCTACTGTGGAACCCTTCATCTGCTGGCAAATGTCACATTTTAAGACAAAATTCTTCATCTGTTTTGTTAAACCAGGCCACCAATAGCGTTGTTTCAGTAAAGAAACTGTTGCGGTAACTCCTGTGTGTGCAGAACCGAGACCCCCGTGTGCAGCTAGTATTAAACCTAATCTGCGATCCATGTTTGGTATTACTCTGTCACCGACTCCAGGAATCTGAGCATATGGAATGTTGTTTGCATCTAACTTGTAGGAGTATTTGAGTGGAAACCCTTTTGGTAAGGCTGTGCTGTTTTTGCGTGAAGCAATGACAGCTGCCATTATCTGTCCGTCTGTTCTCGTTTTTGAACCTTTGATTGCAGCTACGGCAGCAGTACGTACTGCCCCCTTTGCGGCTACTTCAGCCAATGAATTCCCTTCAACGTGAACACCATCACATTGATGACTCAGCGTGTGTATCACATGAGCTCTTGGTAGTTCGTTTTTCAACTCAGCTACCTGTTCCCATAGCATTTTATGCTTAATTGTGCCGCCTTTAGAGTCTTTAAACCCATTCTGACCCCAGTAGTGAAGCTATACATTGTATGACTGGACACAGTAAAAAGAATCGCCAGTAACATGGCTTTTAGTTCTGCCAGCTGAGCCGTGCAGTCTCCTAGAGACTGTGTCTTCGTATCGCTGGGAAGGAACTTGCCATCTCGCATACGACCCTTCACAATCGCACAAGCGGCGCTGTATTCCTGTTTACTTCCTATGGCCGGCTGAGCAGATCCGTCAGTGTAAATAATGTATTCATACTGATCTAGAGACATTATTTCATTTGGTAGAGGATATTCTTGTTCATATTGCAGGAATGCTTGTGTCTTTAGCCTTGGGTCTTATCTGTATTCTACATCTGTTGCAGTGAGAGAATTAGCCCATTGTATCCATCTCGGATGTAAGGCTTTAGCATTAGGAACGCTTGCCTTTGTAGCAGCCTCTAAGGCTGGTACCGGAGTTGCGACAATTATTCGTTTCCCCTGAGCCAGTGCTCTTTCTCTCACTACAGCAGTCTGTACTGCTGTCAGGATTTTCCCTTCACTTGAAAGCTTGGATCCTAAAAATAGGACATTGAGGTGGGTTATTTTCGATTTTTTAAAGTTGAATTTGTAGCCCTCAGAGGCAAAACCCAAAATGATGGTGCTATCCATGGCCAAGTGAGCCTGTAAATCCTCATCCATCAGATAAATATCATCTACATAGGACAATGCCCTTTCATCCAAATTCTGTTACCCTAGCGCTGAACAACCCAGGGCTATTCTTATACCCTTGGGGGAGCTGACAAAATTGACACTGGGAACGTAGAGCTGAGAATGCTGTTAGATACCTGCTTTCAGGCGCTATATTTTGGCAGAAGAATCCATTTGAGATATCTAGAGTTGTTTTGAATTTGTTCTGCACAATACTATTCATCAATGCGGCACTATGTGCATTCTGTACTGCAAATGTTTTTGTGCAAGTGTTCAGATGTCGGTAGTCTAAAACTAGACGGTATGAATTATCAGGTTTCATTACGGGAAACAAAGGATTGTTCATTGGAGAGATGCAAGTTTCTATTAAACCCTGGTATTCAAGTTGATCTAAGATCTCCCTGACTTGTTTTTTCGCTTCTTGTTTTATTGGGTACTGTCTCTGTGGAGATGGAGTCGTTTTTACCAGATTACATGGTGTGGTGACTCAGCATCCCACCCAACATGGTTGCGATAAAGTCCTGGAGCAAGGGCTACCGCCCACTCCCGCGCGTATGTGTGTTTTAGGTAAATTGGAACATGGCGGAAAAAGCTGGTAAAGTTACCGTTTCTCCCTTTGGGCAATCCATAACAATTTCAGGCGACCAATATTTTTCAACTAAAAAGATGTCATAGCCAAAAGTCAGGTTCTCCCAAAAGAAACTTTTAATTTTTCTGGGTTTGCCCCCCTCCATTTGGAGTGTTATTTCATGTAACCGATGTGGGACACTTACTCTTGTATCAGGCGTTTCCATCGTGATATGCTCAGTCAACTCCGCTGTCACCAGAAATTCCATCAGGTTCTGGCGAGCTATTGTTACTTCTGCTGCGCTGTCTGGCATCATCGGAGCCCATTCCCCATTCAGAAGTTGAGTCCTCAGAATTCTGGGCATGTATAACTTTGAGACCTGCTACTTTCTTCTTTTTAAATTGAGGTTTTGATTTTGGCTTGTCTTCTCTTTTGGAAGTATAATCTGATGTGTGTGGGGTGTCTCTGGACTTTGTACACTCTTCCTGTCTGTGTTCTGACCATCCTTCTCTCTTGGAGTTTCTTGGTGAACCCTGAAAGGAACTAGAAGAATGTGTATCAATATCCTGATGCCTGCCAGGTTTTTTCATGTTATCTCTATTCCTAAGGTTGTACCTCCTTTCGGAGGGCTCGTGTTGAGGAGACCCACTCCTGGACTGAGATCTGTTTTTTTGTTTTTTATTGTTATTATCCCATTTCTTCTTGGAATAATCAGGTGCTTGCCTGGTGTTATCCTTTTCAGGACCACCCATGAGTTGAGGTTTTGTTACTCTAGCTCCCAAACTATTGTTCCGGGGATTCTGCACATATTCAGAACTATGAGCAGGAAAACAGGACCTCGGTGTATGGTGGTGTACCAACCATCCACCTTAGTGCCCAAAATCCCAATCCGACTAGCTATAGTGTCTCATTCGTTCTCCGTACTACAGCGAAGCTACCAATGATTAGACATCCCAGAACACGGACTCTTTCAGGAATCGCAAGAGCAAGAACACTCTTTCATTACTCACTCATACTTGTCCACAACGTGTGTATTAAGAGACACAGTATAGTTTAACATGTTTATTTCAACTAACGTACTCTAAGACACAGTACACGTGCCAGTACTAGAAGTATAATGCATAAAGACAAAATAGTGAGGATTGTTACAATTCCATAGAATACAAGCGGGGACAGCATTTTATAAAGACAGTGGATAAAGGAATATAATGCCTTGCCACCATCCCCATTTTAGTAACTAGTTTATTATAAAAATAGAAGACCTCTGGGCTTTGTCAGGGGGACCCCCCATACCTCAAGAACTAGATGCAAGGTTTACATCATCGGACAAGCACAGCTCTTCTCCCTGGAAAGGTTTTTCTCCAAGTGCCTCTAACAGGTATATTGCAATATTAAAAGCACTCGAATTTCAGCAGTGCAGCTGTGCTTGTGTTATGTCTAAGTGTGGGGGGCTGACCAGAACAGAATAACAAGGGACATTGTTTTTCGACGTTGTACATCGTGTGCAGACAAAAACCACAGAGAACAGCAGAAAACGTGAAAGACAGAAATGTAGACAGTTCTCATGAACATAGGCACAAGCAGAGTCTGGAAAAACAAAGTCACGGAGTAACGTGTGCAAAGGAGGCATCATGGCAGCTAGGCCTAGGCTAACTTAGCAATGTCGACATTGAGGCCACAATCCACACTACACCCTCCCCTGGTCAGTCCACAGTTCAAGACATAGAACGAAAACAGATTTCAAATCGATGGAGCAGAATGCAAACGCATATATGTGGGAAAAGTTTTGGGAAAAAATGGGGAAAAAAATTCTAAATGGGGCCAAAAAAAAATAATGGTCACTGAAAGAGAATAAAAAATCCGGATTTGCAGTTTGTTGAGAGCGAACACAACTAATCCATCAGAGTGTATGCACAGAAGACTGCAACACCTTCCAAAAAGACATCATTGTCATCGTTTGAAAAAAGAGATGCCATCCAGTTCAACAAATCAAAACTGCATTCATGTTCCTCATAATAGGGAGCAGTGATCAGCATTGTGGGACAACTTGCGTGATATTCAATATAACTGTGTTGGAGGAGATTCTGAGAAGCTGCACAGAAATCCCATTGTGCCAAGACTCCAAGTGCAGCCGCACGTGCCATTAATCCATCAGCGGAACATTCCGTTCATGGACCATTAGGGGGCCCATCAACTGGTCGAAATCCGGTTCCGAACAAGATGTATTGGAGAGGCAAACATCCAAGGACCATGAGAACGGACATCCTAAACAGGACAGCACAGGTTGCACGCAAGTGCAATACGCAAAGCGAAAAGATAATCCATAAGCCACGCTGAGTGTACCGAAGCTTTCATGCACACGGTCACGGAGCATCCGCAGTCGCCCTGGGCTGTGTAGGACCACAAGAGGTGCAGCCATTGCGCAGCAGGCAGAGCAAAATCAATATTCCAGCAGCCAAGATCAGGATCAATGGGAAGCCACCAAAGACGCTGGAAAAAATGGAATGAATAAAAGCCGGTATTACACCAAATATTGTCTGAAAGGATGTCAGAAGGCCAGAGCCCACAACTTTAAAAAAGTGCACAAGGCCGTTGGTATTAGATGCATTAAATATATGGTGAATCAGTTCACCGAAATGTTGGGGGAGGTTAGTATTTAAAAGGGCCTGTATTTCACTGTGGGCACTGGGCACCTGGAGGACAAAGGTCTCCCATGCGGAAGTTAGCATAACCTCCTGGTTTAATATTAGCGCCTTTATTCTGCTCAATTTATTGAGATCTGCCTTCAAAGTCAGTATGTAAGGCCAAATGGAACTATCTAACTTCCCACGCGGGGTGGAAAAAGTACATTTTTGCAGCATACTATGCGTTGTGAAACTGTTACAATGTAGGGTATGCCAGCTTGCAACCCACAGCAATCTTGATTATTTAAAAGCAAATAGCTTCCATTAGAAAGCATAGTGAAAGTAGGTGATATAGCAGGAACAGGAATACCCTTTAAAACACATGCAAGATTTGGGGCGGAAACATTACAAGCCCTGTGCAATTTAATGTTTTTACAAACAAGGGAACAACCCACTGTAGAATCGCAAGACTCCCCTGTGAGGTACACCTCTTTGTCATCCCTAAGGCATCTGTATGTGAAAGGCAAGGACCACACTTCATGCAGAAAGGTACTGCCCAAAGACTCAAAGTGGCCAATCGGGTAATGTTTCATGCAGGAACTGAATTCAAACAAAGAGAAAGGCAAAGTGATAACCCCGTGTATCAGCCAAACTGCAGAGTCAGTTTCCGCCACAGAGAAAGGTAAAGAATCTATTTTTTCGATATGTAGAAGAGTGTATGTTGCATCTTTCATCGACATGAACTGCGGTTTTTCAGTCAAATTAAACGGAAAAAACAATGCAGTAGCGTTTAAGTAATCCCATGGTACCTTCCCCATTTTCAGAGTTTGCAAAGTCCATGCAAACTGCATCACTGAACGCAGTTGATTCTGACCATGATCTAACACAGACACTTCATCCTGTACAATATCAACAACAGAAGAAACAATATTATCTAATGTGTAAATGCGGGAAGACAGCGTGTTAATACTATTGTCAACAACGGCAAGTACTTTTTCTAGATTTGCTTGGTCTATTTCCCGTAAACGGGAAGCAGCCTCTATTTGTGAAAGCTTTCAGATTTCATTGTAAGTCGCATAAATAAATCTTTTTGGTCCGGACCTCTAGGTTCTAGAACAAAGTCGGCCAGATCAATGTTACCGGATAACAGGGATAATTGTTGTTTCACGGACTCCAGTGTAGAGTGCTGCAACCACTGTTTACTTAATTTATCAACTGAATATGTTGTAATTGAACGTGAATTAGAAAAACATGGATCAGGTCTATCCTGTATGTAACCAGGAGCAGAGTTATGAAAACGCAGTTGGCAGGCATTGGAAGCTATCGGCCATACCAACCATTCTGAGCGACTAATGCAGAGACAATAAATTAATTATTTTGAAATAGAGCTTGCAACTCATCAATGGAATAGTTTAAATGCAAGCTCCAGTTTGGCCATGAAGACAGCGCAGGAACGTTAGGTGCATTCAATTGTTTGGAAGTCGCCAAACCAAAACAGGTTGTTTGGTATATAGTACTATTTAAAAATAATATTTGGGTCGGGATGAGGCAAGCGCGATGTAAGGCCTCGGTACCGCGTACCTGCCAGGATTTAGTACCCCAAATAGATTTCAAATCAATGGTGGTTTTCCAGTGCTCATAGCCACCAACAGCTAATGCGTCCATAAAGGAACTGGAATACAACAATTTGGTGTGGGTTAACATCATGTTTAATTTAAAATAATACGACCCTGGGTTTGACCTATCAAAGTCTGTAAAATAAGTAAATTTATTTATCAGAGTTTGGGAGCTCCCTTGCAGAGGGGTGGGGCAATGTTCCCACTGGGTATAATTAAAACTACCTCTAAGCGTACTTCGATTTATGCAGGAAATGGTTACCATAATGTTGGTAACAATACAAATCAGCATAATTAGCAGAATTTAAATACAAATCCTCAGCATTAAAAGCAGCATAATATTTCAAATCGGAAAACAAGGATTGAATTGCATGCACATCCCAATCATCTGAACGTATGTTTCTTTTTACCACATCACCCATGGAAACACGAAGAACATTTGGTACATTAATAAGCCTGGGCGGTGAACTACGCTACGCTCGCGGAGCTTGCGTAGTCTCGGTAACTTCGCGATTCGCGTAGAACGCGAAGTTACCGTACACTACGCAATTTGCGGCGTAGCGTAGCTGTTTTTCTTCTTCGCGCGCTGAATATACGTTCTCGCGCGCACGGTAACGACATACCGTGATTCTGCGTTCACCGACGCGACTTCCTATCCGTTCGCGGGCGCCACGATATTTGGAATCCGGCCGCACGATCCCGCAAGAGTGTGCGAACACGTCATTCGGACGCGCGATCTGACTTCCGGCGGCAGTGTTGGTAAGATCGCGATCCCGAACACGAAGAAACTACAATCTGGCGAAGAATATCTCTCGAGCATCATAAAACATTCTCGAAAATGATGATTTTGCTCCAAAAACTCCTCAGATTGTGATTTGGCTGTAGTTTTTTGTGCAAGGAGTCCTTTTTCTTTTTTTACTTTTTTTTCCAAGAGGAAGGAAGTGCCCCTGATTCTCAAACTTCCTGTTCCTGTCCAGCAGGCTCCTCCCAGTGCTTTGTCCATGTGCTGTTCACTTTCATTTGGAATTGCAGCTGGAAGGATCACTTTTTGTGTCTGTCTGCTGCATCATATCATTGGATTGGATTTGAGGACTCTTGGATTTGAGATTTTACAAGTAAGTTGGAGAATTGGTGTACTTGTTTGTTTGATTGGGGCTTGTTTGTACCTACATTTTTTGGGGGATTTCCATCTTTTTTTAAATTTATTGTTGTGGCCTGTAGTTTCGGCAGGGGCCTAGTTGTTTTTCTTTGATTGGAATTTCAGCCAGTAGGCCCAGACTAGAGCCAGAGGTACCCATGGGTGCATGTTTCTGTGGTGTCTGTTGAATTTAAACATCATGTAGGGCATGCATGGATGGCATTGGATTGATTTGCAAAATGTGGGTTTTGGGGTGGTATTTCAGTTTTTGGGTGTTTGTTAAATAAATAGGCCTTTTCAGCCAGTAGGTAACCCTGGGCATTCAGCTCGCGGACTTTGGGCAACTCCGCACTGCGCGACAACGCGGACTTACACTTTTTATCTTCTTCGCGCGCTCAATATACGTTTTCGCACGCGATAACGACTTTTTGTGACGATCGCGATGCCGAACACGCAGAATTTACAATCTGGCGAAGAATATCTCTCGAGCATCATAAAACCTTCTCGAAAATGATGATTTAGTTCATTTTGCACAAAAAACTCCTCAGGTTGTCATTTAGATGTAGTTTGGTGAGCAAGGAGTCACTTTTTTTAGTTTTACAATTTTTTTAACGAGGAAGGAAGTTGTTGGGTGGCCTGGCCATGTGGTGGCGGCCATTTTGTGGGACCAGCCACTGTGCTTTTGCCATAGGCCTCCAAGCTTGCGGCCTAGTCTGCCAGTAGGCCCAGAGGTAGTCACCATGGGTGCATAAAAACTGTTTCTGTGTAGTCTGTGGAATTTTGACATCATTTAGGCCATGGATGGCATTGAATTGAATTGCGAAATGTGTTTTTTTTTGGAGGGTCTGACTATTTCACTTTTTGGGTGTGTTAAATAAATGCCGTTTTTGCGTGTGTACTGTGTAATTATAATTGTGTTGTTGTAGTGGTTGTCTAACTTTCAAAAGTGTTTTTAGCCATGTGGATTTTAGTTTTTGCATTAAAGCTGTGTGTGTTTTATAAGGCATCCTTTGTCTGCCCATATATAGGCCTGCTTGAGTTCATTGTTTGCCGTGCCTTGTGCCTGTGAGTCACCATGTTGCTGGGGGCCATTTTGTTGTGGTAGTTAGTAGTGTGCTGTTTTTGCCACATAGGCCTGCGTGTCTTTCCATTGTTCCTCTTGTCTTACTGCTTCCAAATCCATCCCCATTGCCAGCTGCAGCTCCCTGATGCTGCTATATAATACATCCCACGTGATGCACAAATTTAGGCCAAACATGCTCCACTACATTTTAGTTTTTGTTCTTTACTATTCTTATTCTTCCAGAGTGTACACTAGCACTACACAGTAGCCAGGAAAGCCCTGGCCTTGTTGTCAACGTCTCATAAATGGCTACACTGTGTGTTGTTGTTCACAGAGTTTCTGAAATTTAATAATTGAGGCCACCACACACTAAGTTCTATATTATATTTGTTTGATTTGTGCTATGTTTGACTGATGTTCTGGCTTTTTTGCTTTTAGGTGCACAAAGACTGAGGAGGAGGTGTGTCATCATTGCCCGTTGCACTGCCAGACAGACATCCTGCTGCTGTACACACAACGTGACGTGTGACCTGACCAGACATCTCTGCAACTGAGTGCTGCTGACATCTGAAGAAGATGGGCCCAAAGAAAGCAGGTACCAGGTCCTCCAGTACAAAGAAAGTTGCTATTGAGAAGAAGGAACAGAAGAAGGAAGTGACACTTAAGTCTGGTGTGCCGGCCAATACCTTTTTGGTAAAAAAAATTACGCCTGCAGCAGCGGTGTCCGGGGGCAAGCTGGGGGCAGCACCTCCGCATCAGTGGGCCCAACCCACCAACCCAGGGCCAAGCACATGAGTGTGGAAGAGGTAGCCAGCCTAATGGTGGAAAGCAGTGATGCTGAGCCAGAGATAAACTTATCGCTATCTCAAAGTAGTACCCAATCAACGCAGGAGGAAACACAGCAGATAAGTGGTCAAGAACAACAGCCGCAACCACCGCCCGCAATAGTAGTTGTTGTTCCTCCTGAAGTAGGGGCAGTTCAGGAAATTGAGCCTCATGCAGAGGTAGAAGAAGAAGCCACTCATTCAGAAGATCCATTGTCTTCCAAATCTCCAGCAAGGAAAAGGAGGGGTAGTCCAAGTTCTTCGCCAAGCCCCCTTCTGATGATCTAGATGCCACTTGGAAGCCACAAACTGAGTCTGAGAGGGAGCCACGTTCCAAGACCAAGCTAGTGAAAAGGAAGGTTCCAGAAAGCCTTACACTTATGGAGGTCGATGTAGAACAGCAGGATGATGATGATGAGCCAGTCATCACGAACATCACTCCTGGCCCCGAGGAGATGGAGACCAACATTATTACCCTATCCAAAATGGCTGCGAGGGATGTAGCACGCATACCTCCACAGGTAACACCAACACGACCTACAGCTTCCATATTTGCATTAGCAAAGGCCCGGCAGCGACCTACATCCAGCACAACCACCACCTCAGTAGGAGTAGGTAGTGGTACAGCAGCACAGAGTCAAATTCAACACACACCCTCCAGTTCACCCGGCATTGGAAGTGGCACCTCCAGCAGGAGGCCAAAGTTAAGCTCCCCAGTTTGGGACTTCTTTACGGTTAGCGAAAAGGAGGAGAACATTGCTATATGCTCCATTTGTAATAGCTCTGTTAGTCGTGGTAAGCTTGGTACAAACTATGGTACCGGAGGCCAAATGACCCATCTGAAAAAACACCACTTGATCAGCTGGGAGGACCACCTTCGCGGCAGAAAAAAACTGCAACCATTGGTGTTGGTGGGGATAAAGGAGTAGAAGATCCGATCACGGTGGAAGAGGAAGGACAGGGAGACATTCTCTCTGGTAGTGGTACACAAGGTGTCCCTGACCCCAGCAGTGCAGTCTTAACGTCGCACACATCTTCAGCAACATCTCAGTGGCACAAGAGTAAGAGTCAGCCGGAGACACCAAGAAGTACCAGGTCCGCAGTACCAAAAAGTGCGTTGTTGAGCCTAAGAGAAAGGAAAACCATGCAGCCTACCATTATCAGCATGTTTGGGGGTGAGGGGCAGTACGAACGCAACCACCCAATAGCACGTTTGTACAATGCGAAGCTGGCTAAAATGTTAGCACTGGACCTTCTCCCTTTTTCTTTTGTTGAAGGGGTGGGTTTTCTGGAATTTGTGTCAACCATCTGCCCAAAATGGCATGTTCCCAGCCGCTACTATTTTGCCAGAGTTGCAGTTCCAGCACTACATCACGACGTGCTGGAATTGCTAGGAAAGGCCTTGAAGCAGAGTGCTGTTCACAGTATCCACCTGACAACAGACATGTGGACCAGTTGCCAAGCCACAGATTACATGTGCATCACTGCACACTGGATCTGTTTTGCGGGGGTTAGAGAACAGATATCTGCTGGTGTTGATACTGCAGAGATTTTTCATGCCACTCGCAAACATGCAACTGTAGCCATGTTTGCCATGGAGAAATCTCATACTGCTGCAAACATTTTGGAAGAGTTTAACACCAAGGTCTTTGAGTGGCTGCGCCCAAGAGGGCTTACGATTGGTTTTGTTGCCACGGACAATGGCAGTAATGTAGTTTTGGCCATGCGCAATGGTGGCTATTTCAGGGTCCCGTGTTTGGCACACTGCATTAACATTGTTGTTCAAGACTTTTTGAAAAATGAATCCAAAGTCAGCAACTTACTGGTCACCTGCAGAAGAATATGCACACATTTCAGCCATTCTTTTAAAGCCCGGAAGCAGCTGAGGGTCATTCAACGTGAGCATAAAATGCCAGTCAAAGCGCTCATCCAGGAGGTGCCAACACGTTGGAACTCAACTTATTACATGCTTGATCGTCTGTTTGAACTGTACATACCACTCAATGCTTATGTCATGCAAAGATTAGGGGAACCTACTGTGAGAGGCATGACCGTTGAGATGGGTCAATGGGACCTCATTAAATGCCTGACTGAGATGCTACTTCCTTTTGAGATCTTCACACGTGAAGTCAGCAGGGAGGACTGTACTATGGGCCAAGCTATCCCATTGTTGCACATGCTAGAGCAACAGCTGAAGGAGGTGTCTGAAACGTACGCAGGTGTGGATGACAAACAAGACGCATATCATTTGGCGGAGACGTTAGCCGCTCGCTTATCGGAAAATACAAGGATTAAAAATAAAATTTTGTCACAACCACATTACATTAGTGCCACAATTTTGGATCCACGGTACAAAGTATTTCTGAACAGCAAGGCAGTAATTCCTTTTTCGGAAGTGGATGTTGCCAACTACAAAACTTTGATAGCTAAGGAAGCGACTATTTTCGAAAACGAACGGCTGTTAATTACAGGCCCCCCACCCCAGGCCATAACCAGTACTACAGGGCATCCAGAGTCAAGTTCTACTTCGGAGCCTGAGGGCAGTGCGTTTGCCTCCCAGCAGTCACCTACACCAACAATAACATCAACAACAGCAAGAACAGGATCATCCACAGCACAATGTGCAACTGATTGGTTTCTACGGCAGGGGTATGGTAAGTCCAGTGCTGATGCAAAGGCAAAAGAGGCCGAGCACATCAGAGCACCCCTGAACATTGAGCGGACGGTCCAGGCCTATCTGGATGACCCAACAGAGGTCTTCATGGATCGAAACCCATTGGTGTATTGGTATGGGAAAAGAAGCCAATGGACAGTGCTCAGCAGGCTGGCGATAAAGTATCTGGCTTCCCCTGTCGCAAGTGTCTCTTCTGAGCGTGTTTTCAGTGGTGCTGGTGCCATTGTAACTTCGAAAAGGACCAGTCTCTCGGCCAAAAGCGTGGAGAGGTTAACCATGATCAAAATGAATCAGCACTTTATACCACCGGATTACAAAATACGTGAATCACAGCAGGAAGAGGAGAGCGACTTGGATGACGTAAATAGTGCGTTACAGGACCTACTTCTGTCCGAACCACCAGAGTTTGAGGACGAGCTCCTCTTCCCTGACAACTAGGCTTTCAAATTGTTACTTTCTTCCTTCCTTTATGTGTCTTTGTATCTGTCTTTCTGGTTCAAATCAAATCACAACAAATCCATCACCACTGTCTTCTCTTTTTATTTCCCTATTGGAGTTGCACGTCTGTGCATTTAACTGTCCACTCTTCAGAGTCCTGCTTCATGTTCCTGTCTCGCCCTAGTACATTTCCATCAAGCCAGACATTAGTACAAGAAATGTTGCCTTTACCAGTCCCTCCATAAGAAGTGAAACGTGACTATAGCTATCCTCCGTTTTGTTTTCGAGCCGAAACTCATCAGTGTCCGAAGGCTACCGCCTCTGCAGGTGTCCACAACTCTTCACTGTCAGAACTTGGGCAGGCATCCAAAAGTGAACTCATCACTGTCCGAAGGCTACAGCCTCAGCAGGCATCCAAAGGTCCTCACTGTCAGGACAGAAGGTACTTGGCAGAGAAAGACAAGAGACTCTTTGAAGAAACTTGCTGACATTTGTGACTGCAAACTCAAATGACCAGCAATGAGCGCTACCCAGGCCACGGCCCATCATCACAGTGCTGACCATGTGAATCAACTTAAACTGTGACAAAGTGCCACAGATGAATAAGACGAAAACCGAAACAGCGACTAACACTCAAAATGAATGTGGACTGGAGTAATGATGAGGCCACTGCCCCGTAAAAAAACAAAAAACACACCTGTCAGAACTAGGCATCTGATGATCTGACAGCCAAAGAGAAGAGCAAGACAGTAATGATGGAATGCATTGGATGCTTGCAGACTCTGAGCGATTGCTGTTGTTTGTTGTTGATGTTGTGCATGAAGTCGAACTCTACTCTACTAGTTAATCTACAAAGTGACTCAAGTCAGTGACAGTCAATGTTTCCCTTCTTGTTGTTTAATAACCAAATTGTACTCCTACTACTGCAGGTGCAGGCCAATATCTGTTGCAATTTTTTAATATGGAATATGGACTTAATCGGAGTCACTACAGACTGAGTTGTAGTTGGACAACACGTACCACACCATGATGATGACCATACTATCTTTGCACGCAGTCAGTCACTTGGATCGGAGATGATTCAAGGAATAACTGCATTTCATGAAGTGGCATAAGGTAAACATAAACACAACAATTCAACAAGAAAGTAAACACAGCAGACCTACATGTCCATGTAGTGGTGTAGTCGAGTGTAGTCATGATGACTGACAGCGGCGCATTGATTTTGTCACTTAATTAGGAAAATGCTAAGTTGCTGTGTATGCCTTTTGTCTGGCTCTGTCAAAAATTAAGGTAAATGGAGGTTGGGTCACGGGCTGGTGCTGTGGTGGCCTGTTCTGTCCTGTTGTTGTTGTAGCTTAATGCTGTAAACAGAATTTACATGATATATCCAAGCCGCTTCAGTCTGAAAGTGTTCTCTCTTCTCTTCTTGGACTCCACCGTAATTGATGTTTTTTTTTATTCATTGATTTTTCAATACCCCTTTTGTTTTTCCATCTAGACGTTACAGGCCGGCCTTTACCCTGTGCTAATTGCTATACTGGGAGACACAACTCACATTTACCTTACCAATCGGCATCAGGAAGGCCACCAAGATTGATGTGCGGAGCGTCCATGGAACATAGGACCAAGAGGAAGGACTAGATTCAACTCCACAATTTGACCAGGTTAATAGTAACTTTAGTATCATTCATCATTCATCTTTTAATCAATTGGAATCCTTTTTTCTCTTCAATCATTACGACTGTGTGTTATGTGTTGTTGTTTGTTTGCTAATTGATCCCTACAACAGTTTTTTAATTGTCTTTGCTATCTTTACAAGTAAGCCCAGTACAACATGGAATTTGGGTCTCTGAGGGCATATTACAGGCAAGGCAAATTGCATAGAATATACTGCTGCCCTGTACTGTCTAATTGTCTAGTAGGAGTTATTAAGTACTACTCATTAACCATCAAGTTATCTTCATCATCATGCATGCATTTCCCTTTTCTCCCTTTATAGATTTTTTGGATAAGATCATGGTCGTCTGCCAAGATTGCGCTTTGCTTTTGTTGTCCATGCGTACTGTTTTTCTTTCTCAAACCTTTCCCCAAACCCCCTTCCCATCCATTCATCAAACCCTAACCCTCTTCCCCGGGCTGTGATTTATATTGAGGTGTGATGTGACTACATAAAATGTACACCAATTGATCACACGCTTGCTGGGGCAGATGTGGTGAAAGCAACACTAATTCAATTGCAAGGCAGGGCGAGGAGCTTCTTCTGCTTGCCCACCCATGCTCAGTCTATGTGCAAGCCGTCACCGGCTAATAGTAGTACATCATAATTAATTGCCGTCATTGATTGGATTAATCATCAAACTCCTACCACACAGCAGTAAAGGTTACGAATTACGATTGTGTTAAGTTAAGTGACTCACTCGACACAACTACAGTTTGTAACTTCTTGTACTAGGCTGTCCCCGCCACCATTATGTTTTATTTGACTTTAGCAGTTGCAAATGCAATATTGTTTGTTTGGCAGTCTTCTTCTGTACTGTATTTTACTTCGTTCTACTACTCCTCCCACAGTCGCTTTCAGGCAAGTGACTGTCTCTTTTTTATTTTTTTAGCAAATGCTACTGCCAGTGTCTACTCTAGTACTACCACCACAACCATGGCATCTTCTACATTCTCTCTGGAAACCATGCAGCCATCGCTGTGCCGAACGTAGTCATCATCAATCACAGGTAAGATAAGTTTGGTGGGAGGTATAATGGACTAGGAGGAGAGACTGACAGTACTAGTAGGACAAATAACTCAGTGAGGGGTACCGCATCTATCTGCTTGTGTTACATCATCGGCAGATTATTTAAATGAAACACTGGCTGCGGCCCTGCAGCAGCAAGGAAACCAATGTGACGTTAATTCATAAAACAGTAACCCCCCACAAAACATTAACATTGTATGTTTAAGTATAAATATAATTTATTACCCTAACAAAAATAAACTATCCCACACCTGACCCACCCCTCTCCCTAACCCCAACCAATGTCCAAAACGAAAGTCAAGAATGTCCCGAAACGCCCAATTCCCACCCACCAAAAAAGGAATAAAAAGGGGCAATGCAACAGGGTCCTAGATGTTATATTCGGCGGGCTTTGAGGTGTTTGTCCACCAGTATTTTTACCCGCTCCTCCATTTGCTCCTCTAGCCGTGACATCCGGAGGAGAATCTTTCTGCGAAATGCCCTGCAGTGGCATCCAGGATGGGGGACAGCAGTGCTGGCTGCTAGCGAATTGTGGCGGCGGGCGGCGCCGGCTATCAGACCGCGGCGCCGTACCACTCGAGTTGGGGCCTGGCTGGGGCCCGGGGCATCGGACGAGGCTGCAGCTGCTGCCGCCTCCTCCTCCTCCTCCGCCTGAGCCACCAGCCACCGGTACTCCTGACATATGGCCTCCAGTTTCCGGCGCCGGGCCCTGGTTGCCAACTCCTTCCGGGATGGTTTGTCTTGGGAAGGAGTACTATCTATATCAAGAAAGAAAAAAAATATTGTTGTAACCAGTACTCTTAGCAAAACAGTAACACAAAATTAATTCAACACATAATGGCACAGTAGCACTAGCAAGAAGCACAGTACATAACATTTGTGGTAATAATCTATCTATCCTCCCACTTCCTCGGCCTATAACATTTGTGGGAGTTTCAGGCATTATACTAGCACTATGGACTCCAACTAGTACACAGTACATCAGTCTTCTTCTTATCTCTAGTTTAGCGAAATGACATAACCTGGTTGTAGCCGGCATTGCCAGCTCGGTCATCTATGCTTGCACCCAAGACAAACATACGAGTCATGACGCAGACTCACGGTAGGTTGATTTACTACTGTCTGCAGGTGGGGAAGCTCGTATTTTTCTATTACGGGTGGCACTGGCCATACTCTCTCTGTTACATGGAGGGCAATTGCTCAATTTCACAGTGCCCTGGCTACTACAAAAAGGCAGATTATATATCTGATCCAATGATCATTGCTTTTATATGGGACAACGACATAAGGTCAGTAGCGGTCGGTGGTGGGACTCGGGGAGTTCTGCCGGGCGGTGACGATGGGAGGGGCAGGGTGGGGGGTAGTAAACTATGGATTACGGCCAATTACAGGTAAGTAAACATATAAATAAATAAAACTAATTTTGTTGCGCGCACTGCATTGCATTTGGCGGTGCAGTGCGCACAATGAAATTCGCTTTATTTATTTGTATCTTTACAGTAAAGTTACCTGTATTTGGCCGCGTATACATTGTTCACTACTACCCCCCACCCTGCCCCTCCCCACATCGGCTTTGCTACTCTGGCGCAGTTTCTTTTACATTCCCTTAAAACTAAAACTGTGCATCCCGTGACAGTCTCCACCTATGCTGTCTATGATGAATACATGCAGGCATCCATCCATTCTAAGTCAATGTCAATCATTCTTCTTAATCTCTCCACAAACCTTACTTTGTTTCACCAACAACAACGCATGCGTCCACTCACTCCGTTGCTTGCCTTGGCTTTGAGTTTCACCCAAACACCGCTGATGATTCTTGCTATCCACAGTATCCACCCATACTGTGTCGCCCACCCAGGCAGGCATCCATTCTTCTTTCACCTTCCACCCATCCTTCAACAACACATGCATCTGATTCCTATCAGCCACCTATCCATGCTTCCAACATATCCTTCTCTGCCAGTCATCATATTAAATCTTGCCCGCCCTTCCTCCTTCCACCCTTTTTCCCCTTTTTGTTCAACACATCCATCAAGGTCATCTGATCTGACTTTTAGACTTAGTCTCATCCATAAAACTTTCACAGCTGAGTTGGAGTCAGATATAAGAGGCCATTGGTTAATCAAGTCATGCTGGTAATGCTATTGCTACTGCATTGCTCATGCTAAGTAAAGGCTATCTTCTTTAACCGTTGTATAATGTTCACTACAACTTCATACCTAATAAGTCTCAACAACAGTACAGTGAGTGAAGTCCACACACCCTTCCAGCTAGTGCAATGTCAATAAGTCATGAATAATAACTTACCACCGCCCGCTACTGCTGCTGGCTCCCCCCCTGTAGCTCCTGCAGGTGCCGCATCTTCTCCTGCCCCCCTCCGGAATGCTAGAATCGCCGGTGGCCCCGCCGCCACTGGTGGTCGCTAGTATGCCTAGATAAAAACATGACACATTTTTAGATGCCTGTACACCTCCCCCTATTTATTCTTTTTAACTAGCAAGATTGAAAAAAAAGTTAATACATACATATTATTATAAATCACATTCAATAGTCCAAATCGGGTACTAGAGTACAGTCAGTAGACACTAGTAGTGTTATGGTCCATAGGGTCATTATTATACTATACTCTACTCTTTGCAAAGTTAGCCTGAGCCATGCAACCATTTTTCGCTTCATGTCTTTTGCGCATGTTACCTCGCAGCTTGTTGTGCAGTAACAGTAAGACGCCTTTTTGTACCCACATGAGCACATACAGCTACTGTCTGAGCGTTGCGTACAAGAGGTCGAAAAACAAGCCACTTTGTTATGGAGTTCGGTTAGTCCGTATTGCTTAGCCATAGGTAACATGTTAAATTTTTTTGGCAGGACTGAGAAATGCTTGCATTATACTATATAACACGCACCATTTTTCTCAGGCAGAGGATTCCCTTCTACGAACCAGAGATTTGCAGAGCTTATGAATGATGCATGTAACCAGTAATTCTACGTTCTACGGTGAGGAGTCTCCCAGAATTCGCACAGATCTTTTGTCTTATATCATCATGCACTTGTTGTAACAATGTTTATTGTTTTAATCTTATGCATTTTGCTGTTGGAGCTGGCTGGAGTACACTGAATTTTATAGAACAACATACAGAGCTTGTTAGTTGAAAATAAACCTTTTGAACTTACACATAGACTCTGTGGTATTTGGTGTGGTGGTGGTGGTGGACTTACACGAGTGAGTGAGCGAAAGGGTGTTATCTGTTCTGGGTTGTGTAATCATTGGGTATCTTCGGGTGGGGGTTCGGGGACCTAATGAGACACTATAGCTAGTCGTTCAAGGGATTGTGGGTTCACTTCTGACTGAGGTGTGAGGAAGGTCCAAGTTCCAAACTCCCATCACCAACATCCTATTTTCGTGTGCATAGTTCTGCATGGGGCTGTGCAGAATCCCATTCCCCACATCAGTAGTAGTATGTACTATATCCTATCAAAAATAGTCAAATATCTGGTTGGGCTTTTGGTTTGTGGTAATTGTCAAAGCCTCCAGATTAAGAAGCCTAGAAGAGGACAACCGAAAGGACTGGACTCAGCTATTGGTCAATCTGAGTTTTATTCAAAACCGTACAATAAAGAGTGGCAATGCAAACTGGGCAGGCTTAGCGACAGACTAATAGTAGTAGTACAGACATTCATAGCAGAGGCAGTTAGAACTTACAGGCAGGGATAAACAGAATTTAGAAACAGATAGTCAAGTCAAGATCAAAGAATCTTTTGTAAAAAATAGAATTAGGGAGTGGTGAACCATAATTAATAGTTCTGAAAAAATAAGGTGCAGTAAAAGTTAGGGCAATATAAATGTTAATATTAACCACTGGCGGACTTACTGGGACCAGCAGCAGGGCCCTCGGTAGAGGAGCGGTCCTCTGGTGGTTGTCCCACCGAATCGGACCCCGTATTCTTGCCCCTGGGTGCTGCAGATCAGTGATCATGTAAGAGATAATAAAGAAAGACACAAACATTAATGATTGCTGTGAAACAACTAAATTATGTAAAAAAACGCTCAAAAAAATGTTTTAGGAAACAAAAATTGCAATACAATTGACCTATGTAATCCGATCAACTACTGGCTTGCGGGATTCACGGACAGTCTACTTATTTGGGAACACTAATTCAGTGTTCCATTCTGATTGATTCAAATAAAATCCAGAACACTAACTAAGCCTAAGTACCACCTGACCTAGCCCACCTATTCCAGGCGGGCCAATTGTTCATTAAGTCTGCATTTCCATTTTTTTTAGCCCTCAAAAATGCATAGATGAGAAGGAGGACACATGCATAAATTGGTGCATAATGCATACACCAAATTGTTGGTTGGTTAAGTCTGATGTTCTGCAGCTGACTGACACTGCTAAGCTTACCACTAACTAAACAAACTACAAAAGGTTCTACTAAGGACTGGGGTAAGCAGCACTCAGTGACAGAGGATGCGTCACGCAGACCGCTCAAAAATTATCAACTAATAGTAACTAAACCTAGTATCAAAGTATCAATCCATCCACCACTATTTGACACGAGGACAAAGGAAGGACTAGAGTCTCTCTAGCAATAGCATTACCTAACTGAAGTTCTCTAAAGTAAACTCTTACATAATAATAAGGACAAGCGAGCGCAAAGTTGCAAACAAGTAAGAGTAGCGCCCAGCACCTGTGTCCTACAATCACAGAAGATTTTGATTTGAAACGTAATTTACCTGCAATGTAAGCAGCAGTATTCTTGTTATTTGTAAAACATTTATACACAAATCACAATACTTATACTACTATATATATTAGCTACTCACCAAGCCCCACGACCTCGACACCTAGAAGGTCCAACAGGTCCTGCTCCCGGTCGAGGATGTCTGACCACCGGTGGGCCAGCTGGTTATGGGTGCGACGGACCCCTGAGCAGCGAAACACTGCCCGGCTCACCTTCGCCCACCGGCGGTGATGCTCCTGGGTCGGGTACCCGGAGCCTGGCCTGCCGCCTGCTGCCAAGGTCAGGGGGAGGTGGTGCTGAACAAAAAAAACAAGGGCGGCCACCTCCGCCTCAGTAAAAAGCTGGCGGGCTTGCACCCCTGCAGGGCGCAGTCTGCCGCAAGGCAGGCGGCGATTGGGCGCACGCGCCTTGCCCTTCGAGCCGTTACTGCTACCCTTCGCCATGGTTCTGGGGTGGGAGGACGAGGCGGAAAAGAAAAGTTAGAAGGGAAAAATAAAGTTAGGGGAAGAAGTAGGAGCTTAAAGAAGAAAGTTATATAAAACAGTCGAAAAGTAAAAAAACACAGTAAAAAGTAGAAAAAGATGCAAAATATAGACTTAGGCAGAGAGACAGATAGATAAGAAATAAAGAAAAATTGAAAAACAGTGTAAAAAACTAAGGATTCCAAAGATTGAGGGAGGATAGAAAAGCAGGCCCGGAACCATAGCATAGAGTGAAAAACAAGATGGCCGCGCCCATCGCGACCGCGTGGGTAAGTTCGCGTTATATTTCTCCCCGAGCACGCCAAAAACGTCAAGAACACGTACAACGCATTCCCGAACATGGAATGCGCATCGCGAGCATGCTATACGCGACCCGGAACAGGAAATAAGGGATCGCGAACGGGCGGGACAAGTGAAAAACAAAATGGCCGCGCCCATAGGGGACCGCATGGGTAAGTTCGCGCCCCCGAGCACGCAAACAGCGTCCCGAACACGCACAACGCGTTCCCGAAGAAGAAAAACGCATCGCGAACGGGCGCGACAAGCAGCTATGCACGCTCGCGTAGCTACACGTAGCTCGCGTAGCGCCCCGACGTCTTCGCGTAGCTTCGCGTAGCGTGACTACGCGAACTACGCCCACCCTTATACATTAATAATTTCTGTTGGTCCATGAATTTGGAAATTCACTGCATCCCATACGATGCCATCTGCGACTGGAAAGGCGGAAATGTTCACAAATGTCTGGTCACGCTTCATGATGTGTGAAGAAGAGTGCGGAGCCAAAGTTCCAGCAACAGAGTTCACCGCAGAGCGTTCTGGCAAGTAGTGGCCATTGATGAGTAAGAAAAAAACTGTCACAAATCCAATGGACATGAATAGGAAAATCAGAAATAGCACCAACCAGATGTATGTCCATGGAGGGACCCAAAAATTGTCTCTAAACCAGGATACAAAAACACTGAATTTGGTTGGGACCAATGATGAAGTGGAAGTCGAGTCAAAAGAAAAGCGGGACTGGTTCAGTGGTGTTGTAGGCATACCAGCCAATGACTCGCTTGTGGGATAAGCATACTCAGTTTCCTCGTTGCAGGAGGAAGCTGGTGGGTTGAGCAGGTGATCTGGTTGAGAGACCATCTCAATGGCAACATCGTTACACATGGTGAACGGAGGGCCACCAACTGGATTCCTTGAAATGGCTGGACATGATACAGCAGGTGTTACACTATTCAGAATCGCCCAGATGTTGTAGCTTGACATTGTCCACTGAGATGTATCTGTTGTCTTTGCGACCAGGAAGCAGTGGTAAGATGACTGTATGAGTACCCTTCAAGCCAAGGACTGGAACCGGTGCATGATAAGAGGGGCCAAATTCTTTTTTGTTCTCCACCTTCTCTCGGATCATATCTCCAATCTTCGGAAGCCAGCCGGCAACCGGAATCTGCAGCGCAGCGTCCATGGCTGAGGGTAAGTGTTCACTTGCAAGTCTGTCACAGGTCTCTTGTAAGTCCTGTAACATAGTAGAATGATTATTTACATCAAAGGTTGCGGCTGCTGCCACCATGTCTAGACCATCAAGATCTGGCACAAACATCTGTATGCGAAAGAGCATTTTGTATGGGGTCCGCCCACCCAGAGATCTTCTAGGGAGATTATTAAGTGCGCGTTGCACGCCATACAAGTGGGCCAGCCAGTTTCTGCCAGTACCTAAGACTCTAGCTGTCAAGGATTGCTTTAAGTCACGGTTCATTCGCTCCACAATTGAGTTGCCCTCAGGCCTGTATGGAGACGAAAATTGCACCAGCACCCCCAAAGACCTCATCGCATCCTTGTACGCCTTAGAGGCGAACGCTAGACCTTGGTCGGAATGGAAGGTGCCACAGGCAAAAATTCCCACAAAGACACGCAAATCCCTGATGACATTTCGAGCGTCAGCACTGCGTTGTGGCCAAACCCAGATGAAATGTGTACACGAATCAACTGCAACTAAGATATATTTATATGCAGTATCAGAAGAAAATGGACTGCAGTGATCAAGATAGACACATCCAAAAGGTTTATTAGAAATGCAGAGCTGTGTTTGTGGCAGACGTGTAACCGTAGAGGGCTTAATTTGCTGACAGATGTCACAAGAACAGACAAAATTACGGGTCTGTTTATATAAACCATGCCACCAATAACGCTGCTGCAAGATTGAAACAGTTGCAGACACGCCAGCATGGGCCGAAGCCAAGCCTTCGTGTGCGGCTGTTATCAAAGAATTTCTGCGGTCCGCGTTGGGAATTAGCCGATCACCAACGTCTGGAATTCTTACATAAGGAACCTGGTCGGGACTTAAGTGATAAGAGTACTTGGAAGGGAAACCCTGTGGGTAATTAGAACCTTCCTTAGTTGCAGCAATAGCTGCCAAAATCTCATTATCTATTTTTGTCATGGATCTTGTAATGGCTGCTACTGTGCACGTGGCTACTGCTGATTTGGCAGCTTCGTCCGCCAAACTGTTGCCAACTGCGTGTGCGCCCACACGCTGGTGGCCAAGGGTGTGAATCACCTGTGTGAGAGGCAGACATCGTTTAAGGTCTGCTACCCGAACCCAAAGCGTTTTATGCTTAATTGCACTGCCTTTAGAATCTCTAAGGTCATTCTGAGACCAAAAGAATAAGTTGTCACTAAAAGACTGAACACAGTAGTAAGAATCGCATACAATGAGAGTGGTTACATCTGGGTCTGCAAACTCAACTGCGAGCACCAAAGCACGCGGTAAATAGACATAATATCGAAAAAAAAATATAGAATGGACAGAATATCGAATTCAAAATATAGAATGGACATAATATCGAATGGACATAATATAGTTGTTAATAATATCGAAATGAAGGTAAGTAATATCGATTTTCAAAATATAGAAGTACATAATATAGGCATTAAAAAATATCGAATTTTTATAATATCGAATTTTTGTAAGTGTTTTGTATGTTAGTATATGAGTTAAAAATGTATATTATTTTTGTAATGTATGTTTAATAGTTTTTAAAGTTACGAAATTTATGTACAATTATTTTTGCGTAATTTAATTCCGTAGCGGGTTGTGGGTTTATAGGGGAATAGGGTGGGAAGTAATTTAATTATAGTAAATTAAATATTAATTTTTAGGAATTATTAATTATTTTTAATTTAATTTTGCGTTTTAGTTCTGTAGCGGGTTGTGGGTTTATAGGGAATAGGGTGAGAAGTAATTTAATTGTAATTAAGAAAATATTTATTTTTATTTATTGGTATTGATAAATAATTTATTGTTAATTAATTATTAATTGGTAATTAATTTTTATTAATTGGTAATTCATTTTTATTAATTGATTAATTGATAATTATGTTAATTGTATTAATTTATTATTCGGAGCGGGTTGTGGGTTTATAGGGGAATAGGGTGGGAAGTAATTTAATTGTAATTAAGTAATTATTGAAATTCTTTTTGTGTATTGATTAATTTATTGTTAATTAATTATTCATTGGTAATTTTTTTATTACTTATTACATTTTTGGTATTGGAAATTAATTGGTTGTTGTTTAATTATTAATAGGTAATTAATTTTTAATAAATAATATTTATTGGTATTTATAATTAATTAATTATTAAATATTTTGTAATTGGTAATAAATTTTAATACATTTTTTATTGGTATTGATAATTAATTTATTTTTATTTAAATATTAAATCATTACTTTCCCTACTGTTGCACTCACTGGAGTGGGAATAGTAATGTTTACCCCTACGCTATCCAACGCTTTCCCTACTGTTGCAGTCACTGGAGTGGGAATAGTAATTTTTACACCTACGCTATCCAACGCTTTCCTTACTGTTGCACTCTCTGGAATGGGAATAGTAATTTTTACACCTACGCTATCCAATGCTTTCCCTACTGTTGCACTCAGTCGGAATAGTAATTTTTACCCCTACGCTATCCAACGCTTTCCCTACTGTTGCACTCTCTGGAGTGGGAATAGTAATTTTTACCCTCCCGCTAACCAATGCTTTCCCTACTGTTGCACTTACTGGAGTGGGAATAGTAATTTTTACCGTCCCGCTATCCAACGCTTTCCCTACTGTTGCACTCACTGGAGTGGGAATAGTAATTTTTACCCTCCCGCTATCCAACGCTTTCCCTACTGTTGCACTCTCTGGAGTGGGAAAAGTAATTTTTACCCCTACGCTATCCAACGCTTTCCCTACTGTTGCACTCACTGGAGTGGGAATAGTAATTTTTACCCCTCCGCTATCCAACGCTTTCCTTACTGTTGCACTCTCTGGAGTGGGAATAGTAATTTTTACCCCTACGCTATCCAACGCTTTCCCTACTGTTGCACTCACTGGAGTGGAAATAGTAATTTTTACCCCTACGCTATCCTACGCTAAAAATATTGAATATTTTTTATTAATATTAAGTTAATATATATATGTATTAAAAAATAAAAATGTATGTTTATTTTTTTATAACTTACATTAATTATTTATTAATTTTAAGGTTATTTAAGTATTTTTAAGTATGTTTCAGTTAATTATATTTATTATTTTATTAATTTTACATTACTTTTAATACATTTAAAAAATTCGATATTTTAACAAACTATGGGGCATATTATCAAGAACGGCGTTAAAATTATCGCCGGTTTAGCGGCAGAAAACTGCAGCTAAAGCGGCGATAATGGGCTTGATAATATGCCCTGGAGAATTCCAATAGAAGCCCATGTTGACACCAGAACATGGGCTTCTATTGGAATTCTCAAGGGCATATTATCAAGCCCATTATCGCCGGTTTAGCGGCAGTTTACTGCCGCTGAACCGGCGATAATTTTTAACGCCGTTCTTGATAATATGCCCCTATATTATTTACAAACTATGGGGCCCATTACGATACCCGGCGTAAAAAAATCCGCCAGGCATGGAAGCGGCAAAAATCCGCCCGCACACACCGCCTGAACACCGACCACGCCATTACGATTACACAAACCGAAAACCGCCATCGGCGGAAAAATCACACAAAATACCGCCCGCCAACGTCCGAGTCGGAGTCAAACCGCCCGCCACGGACGGAAACACGCACGACAACACAAAACCGCCCGCCCTCACGGCCGACACACCGCACGTGAAATTACGATCGCACCGACATGAGCGCGGAAAAACCACAAATATACCGCCCGCCAGCGCAAACAACGCCGATGAGAATCGACACGGCAGAAGCCATGGCGCCCACGTACCTGCACAGAAACCATCCGCACACAAAACCAATAGCACACAACATGGCCAACAAGTCCACACAGCAAGGCACGCACAAATACACAAGCACAGTACACATCCCGAAAACACCCCCCGGACAAACAAAAAATACAAAGGCCAGAACCCCAGACACAACACACCTGAAAACAACAGACCATGAGGACACACCCACATAGGTGAGTACAAAAGCAGCACTCCCACAGACCACAACCCCTTGCTACATTGCAAACCAGAGAGGAGAGGAGAGGACACAGTGACACAGCAAGGACAGCAGCACACCACAGAAACGCACACATCACTACCACCACCACCACCACCACCACCACCAAACACCGGCACCACAAACCCCCTGCACATTACACAACACACACCGCACCAGCACCACAAACACCATGGCACCACAAAGAATGCCCAAGTACACGCCCATTGAGCTGACGGTCATGGTCGACGAGATCATCAAGGTGTACCCACAAATCTATGGGAACATGGTCCAGCACACACCACTAGCCACCAGAAACAGAATGTGGAACCGGATCGTAGACCAGGTCAATGCAGTCGGGACCCTGCCCAGGAACAGAGGTGAAATAAACAAACGTTGGAATGACGTAAAGAGCCTGGTCAAGAAGAAGGAGGGCAAAAACAGAGAGCTGGCTGCCGTCACTGGCGGAGGGAATCCTGCGCTCTTTAAGACCTTCAAAGCGTGGGAGGAGAAGGTGCGAGTCGTAATACATCCGGAGATCCTCGCCGGATTAGCAGGGGGAGTGGAGGCTGGTAAGTACAAACTAATGTATACCAGCACACCGCTATGTACTCACATGCACTACCACCATGCCACAGCTCCCAGGGACAAACACCCCCATGTCCAGCACACAATACACAACACATCACACACAATTGCAACAGACACCACCACACACAGCCCAAACCGAACAACTGTAACATACGTGGGGACATGTGTACACTCAGCCAGCCACGTAACCACCAACAGGTCCCCAAATATGCCAGAAGCGCCACAACGAGCACCCACCACACCCATGTGTCCGCCACAGCTGCACTAACCGACAAGTAACAGGTAAGTGGCAGGAACACAAAGTGCAGTGGGTGGGAGGGTGGACAGCCCAAGTACAACACACACCAGGCCCCAGTCCCACAGCACAGCAAGGAGGAGCATCCCCCACACCCCACAGCCACGTGTCAGCCACCGCAGTGCACAACGACAGCCGAAAGGCAGACATCACAGTCCACAGCAATCGGTGTCAGTGGGTGCCCAGCCACCCCCACGACCCACAACACCCCCCCACCCCCACAGACCTGCAACATGGAGCACCCCCCGCTTAGAGCCATGTGGCATCCAGTACAGTGCACGCACGAACAACTTGCAGGTGGGAAACTGGACAGGGCTGGATTACTGGAGGCATGAGGACCATAACACGACCAACACATGGGACATGTCACGTAGCAGACGAACACGCAGCACCGCCCACCGTCACGAACAAGTGAACAATGTGCACACGGACATGAACAACAGACTCACACCCCACATGACCCATCACATACATAGCAACACCCAAGGAGCCACGTCTGCATGCACAAGCCACACTGAATATAGTACCACACGGCAGCCACTGTGCAACTCATCACACACAACCGAAACACCATTGAAGTCCTGTCCATGTAGCCCCTACTGCCTGTCAACCACACACCCCACAACTACGCCTATGTAAGACAAACAACACTAGACGCAACAGAGCGGAACAACATATATGCACACGAACACCACTGAACCCATCAAACACACAGACACACCATGCACATACAACATACCATCCATCCGTCAGCCCCAGTCTCATGAAAGGCATGTCATCCGCACAGCTGCCACACATACAGCAGTCACGCTAAGATACATGCCCATGACCAACCATGTGCCAGAAGTCAATGAAGCGCACGACACACTGTGAGCAACAACACACAACATGGGCCACACACCCCCGAGCACTGCAGTGATGCACATGGCACAGGGCAGCACGCACACCAAGGAGATGGGACAACTGCAATACGTTGGCTGGCACACAACCATCACTCACTCATAACGATGCGTCCAATGCCATGTCCAGTAATCACAACAGACAGCAAATATGCAGGCCATGTCAAGCATGCACACACCTCAAACCATGCACTGTCATGCTGCCACAACACATGTCACGTTCGGCACCCATGGCTCACAGCATGTACCCCAAAAGCATATCCCCTCCCAAATGCGAATCTGGGGCATGGCCCCCATGTTGCCATATGCGTTCCTAAGCGTTCCATTTGAACCCCAAAAGCATATCCCCTCCCAAATGCGAATCTGGGGCATGGCCCCCATGTTGCCATATGCGTTCCTAAGCGTCCCATCTGAACACCAAAAGCAAAGTACAAACCAGACCCAGGATGGGCCAGGAGCCCGCATTCACCAGAGTCACAATAAGTAGGGGCACAGCAACACACCCATCGGCATGGCCAATCCGTCCCATGCCACATGTGCACAGCACACAGTCCCATTGCCAAGCACACACAACTACAAATGCTACAGCCACACACACGCCTCCGGGAAACCCATGTACGAGATTGCACGAACTGTTAATGTCAGACGACAACTACATACTTCGCCAGGTGCAACACAATAACAAATCTCATTCTCTCCACAGGTGACGAACTGCTGGATGCTGGGGATGGAGCCAGCAGCCAGCACAGCCAGCCTACAAGCCCCCAACGAGGACACACGGATCTGGAGGATCTGTCCTCCTCTTCGGACACGGACCACCAAGCAGGCCCATCTGGTGTGGCAGGGCCCAGCCGCTCCCCAGGACCCCTCCTACCCACCAACCCATCATCCAGGGCTGCTGAACATTCCCAGCCCCCTGCTGCCACTGTCGTTGCGGACACACCCACAGTCATTGCAGCCACACCCACGGTCATTGCGGCCACACCCACGGTCATTGCGGCCACTACCATTGCCGCAACCGCCACCATCGCCGCACCGACCACCACCGCCGCCACCACCACCACGTCTTCGCTGGCACCAGCCCCAGCGCAGGTGGTGGCCCGGCCGACTGGATCCACCCTGGGAGCCACAGCGAGGACCGTGGTGAGCAATGTGGCTAGTGGGGCAGGGCCGGTGGCAGCAGGACTGGTAGGAGGAGCAGGGTCAGGGAAACGCCAGCCTCCCCTGGGAGCCATGCCCTGCCTCAAATGGCCAGAGTCCTTGGGGCCTATGAAGAGGCCCAAGGACAATGGGTCCGGTCTGCTTCAGACACGCGTGAGGTGCTGGGGGTGCTGAGGTCCATGGACGCCCGTATGGGCCAACTCGTGGACCTCATGGGCCAGCTGGTGGTGGCGGTGAGGTCACTGCCAGGGACAGCAGCTCCCCCTCCGCCACAACCTGCCGGGGCGCAGGGTGGAGCAGCAGTGTCCAGTTCCCCTGTGTCCACAGCCAGTGAGCACACCTCAACCACCAGCATGTCGCAAGCAGGCACCCCCCCTCGCAAACGTGGAAGGGGCCGTCCGAAGTGGAAACAGATCTCCCGGGAGGACTTCGCACGCTCCAAACGCAAGTGAGGCAGCCAGCCAGCCTTCCGCCAGCCTTCCTTGACCAGCCACTGCATTGACTTGGACTACGATCCCACTCCACACAGCCATCTGGATGGCATGTGTGTGTTGGACTATGGACATAGAACCAGTGGGTACACCCTGATCATCACGCAGCCATGACCGACAGCTCATTGTCACTGCACGCACCACTTTTGTCATCACCTTACACACAATCACATGTCACAGTTTGTAATAAATGCACCTTTTTCACTAACTGCTGTTTGTGCCCTGTGTTTTATTTGTACGGAATACAACGGCCACCTTGGGCGGAAAGGCACCTGATGCGTGGCATGGCAATTGAATCCGGAGGGCCTGTAGGGACCTAGGGGTGGGAGACAGAACAGGAGCACATTCAATGAGTGTGTCACACACCCATCACACAGTACATGTCAACAACTACAAGCAATGTACACACATCGCACAGAGCAATAGGGCACAATGCCACAGCCACTAACAGTGGCATACTACCCTGGCCATGGAGCGTTGACACACAGCACGCAGTGAACAAACGGCCACCCTGACACAGCACACACACACCTGCACAGATACAGCCACATCAGCCGTCGTACATGGACACTCACCGTCAAGTGAAGTAGCGGGCGATGAGCTGCTGCCGCACATTACCAGCTTCCTCCTCTCTGCTGTCCTCCTCACTCGAGCTGTCCTGGTCTGCGGGCTGGGGCCCTGGTTGATCTCCGTCATCCACGATGAGGGGGATCTGCTTCCGAATGGCCAGATTGTGCAGCATGCAGCACGCCACCACTATCTGGCACACCTTCTGTGGGAGTACGCCAGCGCACCCCCGGTGCGGTCCAGGCACCTGAACCTGGACTTGAGGAGGCCAAAGGTACGCTCGACCACACGTCTGGTCCTCCCATGTGCCTCATTGTAGCGATCGTCTGCTGGGGTGCGAGGATTCCTCAATGGACTGAGCAGCCATGCCCCATTCGGGTACGCAGAGTCACCTGGGTGTGAGGGACACAGAGAACCGTTGCAATTCCAACTGGACAGGGGACAGCATCGCACAACCAGCACGCTACACCACTCTACATACTCACCGACAATACAGGCACGATCCTGTTGCATATTGGACATCAGTCGTGGCAAGATGCTGTTGCGCATTATGTGTGCGTCATGGGCTGAGCCTGGGAACTTTGCACACACGTGGGTGATCACCATGTCCGCAAGGCACACCACTTGCACATTCAGGAGTGCGTGTGCTTCCTGTTGCGGTACTGGTGCTCAGTGGCCTGTGGTGGAACAAGGCCGACATGTGTGCAGTCAATGGCTCCAACGACGTGTGGGATTCTGCCAAGGGCATAGAATGCACCCTTCACTGCCGCCAATTCACGAGCCCTGGGGAAGCGGATGTACCTGTTTCGGTACAGCATCATGGCTGCCAGTACATCCCTCAGCACCTTGCTGAACATGGGCTGGGACATCCCTCCTCCAATGCCCACTGTGTGCTGGAATGACCCAGTGGCGAAGAAATGCATGGCGGCCATCACCTTAGCCGTGGGGGTGACAGCAGTCGGATACACCCTGCGGGGACGGAGATGGGGTTCTAACATGGCACACAGTCGATGCAGGCTTGGCCTGTCCAGCCGAAACTTCCTAATAACCTCTGTATCGTCCATGTCCGCCAGCAATTGGTATGGGCGGTCAATGTTCGGTCTCCGCCTAGGGACAATGGCAGAGGACACATGTCAAAGCAACACGACACATAGCAATTTCGCATACACATCACTGACATGACTGAGCAAGCACATGAGCCACAGCCCAGCTGTCAAGCTGGGACGGCACGGCCACAATACACTTACACAGGTCTCCCAACAATGGCAATGGCTAGTGATACAAACCACTGCCATGTGCATGCACATGGGGATCTAGGCCCCAATGACTTGCGGGGCGTGCTGATGGGGACTGACTGCATATCCGTCAAGCGGCAACGCCACGGAAACATGAATGTCTGCTGAGCATGGAACTGCTTCCGCGGCTGGATGAGTATGGCACACGACGACGACGATGTGGGCACAGGCTGAGCGGCCAAAACAAGTGGGACCTGTGGCACGAGGGGATATGAGACAGTAGTAGGTGTCAGCACTGCACCCTATGTACAGCACTGTACGGATCACACCTCCCGAAACATTGACAGGTGTCCACATTGACAGCCCCATGCCAAGACGGCTGTGTGCTTGCAGTCACACGTCACAGGTGAGAGGTTACATTGCACGTGCCAGGTGGCAGACGTACATAGTGGGAGCTGGCATGTGTGTGCATGTGTCTCCTGTTCAGGATCCACCAGATGGGCGCTGACTCTGTACTGACCATTGGACACAGCATGTTCCGTGGAAGGCTTGTGTGTGTGGGATGGTGGCACTGGATGTGCCTCCGTTGGGTGGGGGGCCATGCACAGGGCGGGTACGTCGATGATTGCGCATTGTTGGTCACGGTGGGTGCACCAACTAAGATGTGTTGCCCTGTGTTCAATTCCTATGTCCGCATGATGATGGACTGTAGATGTGGGCAGACTACACATTGGTCGATGTGCTGTCTATATGCATGTGCCTTCACACCAGGCACAGCTGCCCCTGCACATGTGACCCCTGCTGGACTCGCTGCTGGGTCTGTGGAGCTGATGCACCTTCTGCGCGTGGGGCGGACAGCTCTCCTCACTTCCCTCATTGCGCATGTCATGACTTTGCCGCAGGTGACATGGATCATGGAGGGCCCACATGTACGCGTGGGTAGGCTACACATGATTGTACACTGGTCGCCACCCCCAGTCAGTGTTTCGAATGGGAAGGTTGTCGTGCTGGTGGTATGTTCGATGTGGCGGATGGGCGGGCCTAGGTGCGGGCTTACATTCCGGACATGGGGGTAGTTGGATTGGCGACTAGTTGCAGTACACACGGGACACGTCTCTTCCTTTCCACATCTGGGTCATCCCTTGTACTAACTGACAGTGATACAGTCATCTTCGCCCCAGCCCTCATGTCCTCCCCTCGCTCCCCCAATATGCATGTGCACCTGCAAGGCTAGCGCTTGCACAGGCAGCCCCAAGCTCGCACCAGAGAGGGCAAGGAGTGTATGTGTGGGTCCAGTTGCACGAGTGGGCTGTCTCAGGGTATGATGTGTTGCGGGACGCCGTCCACCTGCGTGGTGCCCCAAATGGAGACCCGGCCTGCATGGACTATGCATCACAGTCTTCGCCTTCCGGATCCGCCACCTGCGACACCCAGTGGCTGTGGCTGCCCTTGCGGCCATGCCGCGTCCGTCTGTGACTGATGGCCCACACATTCACTCTTTGGCCTCTCTGGGGAGGGCTCGGGGTGGTGGCGCACGCGCTTGCACTTAGTCGCAATGGCATGTGGCGTGGTTGGTATGATGGGCAATGGATGGGATGGTGCGAGCCACCTCCCGTGACGTCAGTGCTGCTCGTGCTGTGGTGCGTCCCCTACACTTCCATTTGACTTGTGCCATGCTAGACGTTGAGGTTCTATTGCCTGCGTGATATGACCAGGAGGAGCGCGAGAGACCTCTCACACACCATGCTCCACTGCCATCCCGTGCCCTGTATCGCCTGTGCGGATTGACTATGTTGGGGTTACACCTGGTCGACTGGGGCTGTGTGTGCCTTGTCAAGGGGCATGGCGGGTGCACAACAGGATCCAGCTTGTCCACAGAGGGTGGGCTGAGGTGCGCCTGGTACCGCTTTGTACGTGTGCCCGGCTGCTGTGCACACACGTGTTCACTCCCCCTCGACAGGTGTCCTCTCACAATGCCCAGGGAAGCGGTGGTGTACTGTTCATGACCCCTCCCAACACGGCGTGCTCCAACTTGGCATGTGCGCATCTACCCGTCGCACCCACCCACCTGAGCACTGCGTCCATACGACTTCACACGACACATGTGTGTCTTCCACAGTAGTGCTACTCATTTGCGTTGACATCCAATACCAGTGGACTACATGGTCATGTCACGACTGCCGTGTACTTCACATACTCTCATCCTCTCTCATTCGTACTTGTGAAATGAGTCAGCGGAGACAGTTTTGGTTTCAAACATTATATTGAGTCTTCTGTCCTCTGTGATGCAGTATAGTGGACACTACTGGCGGCGGAATACATGTTGAGGATATACTGAGCATGATTGCAAATGGGATAGGGTGTGGGGTTACATGTGATTGGCTGTTGCATGTGGGATGTGGGCTTCAGAGTGACATCTGCTTGGCCAAGGCTGTGCTAATGTACATTTACGTATAGCTGCGGAGCTGCGGACTTTGACACAGACGGTATACATGTAGCCTACCAGACCGCTTGGCATCATGGGCACAGTCCATCTCAGTTCCATGTGACAGGTTTGCTGCGGTTGTTCCTCATGCACGCGTGCATGTGAGATGACATCAGGGCATGTGCTTGCGTGCATGCAGCGGCGTGCCACTTGTTGTTGCACTGTGGTGGTTACTGGACATGTCACAGTCACTGGTGTCGTGTTGTTGTTGTATGCACTTGTCGTCCATGCAAAGGTCCTGGTATGGGATTCCCGGGGCGGGGGTGGGAGGGGTGCAGCACCCACAGACTCCAGGCGACCTATTCATGTCCACTGAGCGGTGTGTGTGTCCATGTGCGCTGGATCCATGTCGTGTCCTGGTTGTTCGTGCAGTTCCGTCCATGTGGGTGCGATACACAGAGCCCATGCCACTGCCTCCCACGATGCATGCGGTGTTCCTGGATGTGATGGGGAACAGTGTGCATGTCCCGGTCATATCCGATGTCATGGCGATGTCGTTGATGGTGTGGTTACAGTTGCCGGTCGTTTGGTATGGCTGTTGTGGTGGTGACTGGCCAGTCCGTGCGGAAGCTAAGCATGGGTGCGGGGTTGGACATCATAGGTCACTCGGGAACCTGCGTTGTGGTCCGACGAATTTACAGGTTGTCAGGTATGCGATGCCGTCCAGCAGGGCTTCCATGTCATTGGTGGTGTACATGTTTGCCAGCCAATGTAGCGGATGGTGGCTGTCAAGGTGTTGTTCGTAAGTTGTCCCTTGGAGGACCATGATGGGGCATGCTGGGTGACATTCGATGTAGCTGTTCTCGATGATCCGTCGTGTGGAGGCACAGTGGTCCCATTTCAGTGCGGGTGCGATGTTGGCCACATACGCCATGCCCCCATAGGCAGAGCAGGCCCTGTCGTGTGCGTCCAGAGGGAGGAGTAGTGGTAGCAGGTCCGCCTTCAGACATGCCGGGTTGGAGAGGCATATCTCGACGGGATGCTGGTATGGACACCTCCAACAGTAGAAGACGGGCATGACGCAGCTGAACAATGTGATGCGGTAAGTCAGTCGGTAACTTACGTTCAGCAGGGACAGGAGATCGCATCCCAATGTATGGAACAGGTTGGTTTTGTACAGCTTGAGCTGTTCGGCGTAGTTGGGTAGGTGTGTTGCGGTTGCCATTTCCCAGCGGTGCGTTGTGGTGGCGTGCTCCGGCTGTGTGTGCAGTCTGCAATGTGCACGCTCCGAGGTTGCTGTGAGCTCTGTGTAGTCGTAGGGAGACAGGACTTGTGTTCTGTTTGCTTGTTTGGAGGACACAGGCCCTCTTCCCACATGCTTCTCAGACAGTTCAAGGTCAGTGATGTGTGACTCCTTCCAATTAACTTGCATGTGGCCGACATGGGGGAGTGTTTTCTTCTTTCTTCCCCGTCCGTTGTGTGCTTCTGTGATATGCGCTATCTGCCCTGTGGTCGGTCTCCTCGGCATGCCTGAGTTGGTCTATTCTTGGACAATGGCTGTATTCACCGGCTTCTGTCGTAGGGCTGTGGTTTCGGAGTTGGAATGGAAGGTCATTCAGTGCTGTCTGCTCTCCCTTGTGTGGGCGGCAGGCTGCCTTTCCGCTCTGCGTTGGGCCTTGTGTGTGAATGTTATTCTTGGGCCACCTGTTGTTGGTCCCCGGGCTCTTTGGTGTTCCGTTTAATATGTCTTGTTCATATGTGCAGGGTGATATGGGTGTTTCAGTGTGGTACTGGCGTTCCTCTTCCCGAAGGGGCCCTGCTTCTCCTAGTTGGTGTTGCCGCCGCTGTGTGCTTCGCCATGTTTGTTACACTGGGGTGTGTCCTGCTGTTGCGTGTCTTCACTGACATGTGTGCGTCGGTTGTGTGGCGTTGGGTGTTGTCCGTGAATTGGGCGTTGGGGACATGTCTGTGGCAGGCCTGTCACGTGTCATGTGCGTTCGGGGTGGGGCTGATGTGTGTGCTGCTTGGTTGTGTCCCTGTGTCTGTGTGCGACGCATGCATGGCGCTGCGGTTGGCCTCTGCGTTGTGCGCATGTGTGGCGGCGTCATCGGCGCTTTGGGGCCGTGACGGGGTGGTTGGTTCCTAGTCCCAGGTGGTGTGTACACATGTGTTCCGCGATGTTACGATTTGGCCTGTGTGTCATATGTGGATGCAATGGTGGATGTGTAGTGTACACGCGCTGGTGGGGGTTGTCCGCTTTTTCCGCCCTTGCACTGTGTGCGCTGTTTGCGTGCACTTGTTGTGTGTGTGCCTACCTGCATCTCCGCGGTACGTTGCGTCCTTGGTGGTGCATCAGCAAGAGCATGGGGAGGGCCTGCAGTGCTGGATTCATGCTCGGGGAGCCGCTGCTTCGGTGTCCGTGCTCGGCATCCGTGTTACCGCTCCGGTTTGTCGTACGGTATCTCTTGGCCGTGGGAGCCGTTTGTTTGCGGCATCGTAATTTATGCGCCGGGCGGGACGTGTTTCAGTCGGACGGTGTGTGTCAGTTGAGCTGCGCCGCTACGTGTACGGGCGCACTTTGATGGCGGACGGTGTTTGGCCTACTTTTCGCATCGTAATTGGACGGGCGTGTGGACTGCTGCGTGCCGGCGGTAACTGGTGCTTTTTGCATCCGCCAGCACGGCGGTGGTGCTTCCGCCCGCCATCGTAATGGGCCCCTATATTTTGGATTCGATATTTTTGTACTTACCTGTTTGTAGATAGGAATTCGATATTTTGGCATTCTATATTTTATCCACTATATTTTGGCAGGTCGATATTTTGGCATTCTATATTCTGTCAGTGATCCAAAGCACGCAGCTCGGCCAATTGGGCGGTACTGTCTCCCAATGCCTGCGTGTGCACAACACTCGACTGGAACTCACCGTTCACCATGGTACCTGCCACAATAGCACATGCTGCCTAATAAGCATGCTTAGAACCCGTGGCCGGTTGCGCTGAACCATCGGTGTAAATTATACATTTGTACTCCTCAAGCGGCAGTAAAGACAGAGGAGGAGGATGAACAAATTCATACTGCAAGAACTCCTGTGTCTGAAGAGAGGAATCAAAGATAAAGGTGACATCAGGAGACGTCAAAGAAGTAGCCCATTGTATCCAACGGGGGTGCAAAGCCTTAGAGTTTGGTACACTTGCCTTTGTCACTGCCTCAAGGGCAGGATATGGTGTTACCACCAAAATGCGTTTTCCCTGTGCCAGTGTGCGTTCTTTAAGAATAGCCATTTGCACTGCAGTCAAAACTTTCTCCACAGTTGAAAAGCGCAACTCGGCAGAAGTGTAAAGATGCAACTTGTATGCAATAGGTACTGTGTCACCTTCGTTAAACGTCAAGTATGTGAAACCCACGGCGCCTGGCACGATTCGAATCACCAGGTTTGTGTGGTTATCACGAGTCAACAAGAACTTAGACTCAAGTAAATCAGACTGTAAAGATTGTAGAATAGCTGAGTGTTCCGGAAGCCAGCATGACTTCGAAAAAGTTGGTTGTATCAAGGCATAAAGAGGCTTGATACGCTGGGCATACTCGGGAATATAAGAACGCCCGAAGTTAAAAAATCCCAGCAAAGACTGAAGTTTTTTCAGGGTTGTCGGAGGGCGCAGAAGTGCGCATTTCTCCAGGAAGTGGGGAGCCAAGCCCCTACCTTCATTGTTGAGCTCGTAGCCCAAAAACAACACAGTGTACTCTGCAATTTGTGATTTGGCAAAATTAAATTTGTAACCGAAGACCGCAAATTCAAGAATAATGTGGTCTACTCGGGAAAGATGCGGCCATAGTTAGTCGTCTGTCAGATATATGTCATCCACGTACGAATACGCATCTGGGTGTATGCTGTCCAGCAAAGAGACAACACGTGCGGCGAAGACCCTCGGGCTGTTCTTGTAGCCCATTGGCAATCGCAGGAATTTTCTTTGTTTTCCACCGGAAGTGAATGCGGTCCATTGACTGCATTCAGGGGACAAATTGTGTGTGTAAAAGCCATTGGAAAGGTCACGTGTCTTTTTATATTTTTTATGAACAAGACTGTCTACTAGAGCAGAACTATGGGTATTCTGTACCGCAAAGGTTCGACAATGAGAGTTCAAATGACGGTAATCTAAAACTAAGTGGTACGACCCATCGCGTTTAGAAACTGCAAAAAGGGGGTTATTCATTGTTGACATGCATGTCTCAATCACTCCTTGATATTCTAACTGTGTCAGAATTTCTGAAACGGGACCTTTAGCTTCCCGCCAGAGGGGATATTGGGGTTGTGCCTGTGGCATAGACCGCAATGGTATATCATGGGGGGGGGAGAATCCTCATTCCAGCCCACATGATTACGGTACAGTGCCGGGGCCTGGGCTACAGCCCATTCAGCTGCGAAAGCCTCCGCTTGCTCCTTGGGGACATGATGAGAAAAACTTGGAAGGATTACTTCCTCCCCTCTCGGAGCAGCGAGAACAAATGGTGGTGGCCAATCCACCTCCGCCAATAATATGTCGTAAGAAGAGGTCAGATTTTCCCCAAAAATCCCTTTAATAACACGCTCAATGTCACCTTCAATTTGAAGGACTATATTAAATAGTCTGTCAGGGGGTGCCACTCGGATGTCAGCTGTCTCGACAGTAATGAAAGTGTCAGTTGCTGTCGCCTCCACATGAGGACGTAGTGCCTCCCGCACTATGGTAACTTCTGCGGCGCTGTCTAGCAGCAACACCGCCCACGTCCAATTCAGGAGTCTCGTTCTCACCGTCTGTGGTATATCTCGCTGTTAAAGCTGCAATTTTTTCTTCTGAAACTGAGGGCGAGAACGTGGAAATTCTTCTTGTTTCCCCTTGCCTCCAGGCTGATGAGGTTGGTCCCATCCTTGTGGGGCTTCAGGACCCCTGCCTCTTTCCTGGCGATCTCCTCCACCAGCCTGTGAGCTCGGCGGTGCCTGTGAAGAACGAGGCAAACGCTGTTTAGGGACCTGAAACCTGTCAGGTGACTTAATTCTCGCTCAGTCGCGCAAATCATAAGTGCGTTCAGAAGACTCGGAAGCCGGTGACGCAGCACGCGACCCCGGTTTTGGTTGTTGCTTTCCCTGCCGCTTTAGTTTCCAGTTCTTTTTAGAAAAGAACGGTTTCTCGTCTTTATCAGACTGAGATTTTTGTGGTGTCTGTGTCTGAGTTTGCGTTTTAGCAAAAGGCTTAACTCCCAAACTATTGCGGCCAATGGTTTTATAAGCCTGTACAATAATTTTCGGTAATTCGCGAGGCTTGTCCAGTTCTGGGACCAAAGCCAAAGCGTTAGCTACTTGAAAGTTAACTGCATCACCCTTGACATTTGCAAGGATTAGATCAGCCACTACATCGAACACTCCCACTAGTCTCATCCCCAATTCTACAGCCGCTTCAGTGCCATGTTCGTCTTCAACACGCTTAATCACGGCGGGGAGGACCGTCATTGAGGGAGTGCCAAAACACTTCGCATACACTGCCGCAAATACCTTACCCCAGTTGTTGCATTCTGGCAACTCGGGAATTAAGCCTTTCGGCAAACTGATAGTCAAAATCCTGTGTTTTTCCACAGGAGAGGTATTTGGAAACACCGCCTCCAGCTGGTCAAATTTATCAGCAAGCCAATAAGGCAAATCATCCTTATTCTGCGGGCGCTTGCTGATCATCGAATTAACCATGACGGGACTTATAGTTACACCACCAGGACCAGCTGGTTGCGCTGCAACTCCAGGAGGGGCCATCTGGACGTTGCCTGTGACATATTGTACTAAAGCTCTGTGCACAGGGACCAAAGACGTATGCAGCACGCGCAGTTCATCCACCGGAACCGCTAAATAACGTGGATGCGGGGTGTATCCGGCCAAAATAGGCCAAGCGGCCCCATCTATCGATAAGTGGCCTAAACGAATCGGGGTGACCGGGTGTGGGAGGGCGCCATTAAACCAAATTCTGTGTTGCCATGCCGTGAGCGGAACTTCAAGAGCCTGATAAGGCCAATAAGCATTAGGAAGGGCCGTGGCAGTGTATACATGAAACAAATTATCAGCTCCATCCACCGCCGGAAAAGTGACCCATGAATAAAACACCTCAGAGTGTTAAGCCGGATCAGTTTGCACCACAAAGAGTAGAGCGACACCCGCGTCAGGCACTCCATATGCTGTCAAATGAGCTCGGAGCGCAGCGCAGCTATGTGCCAGGTAATTGATATTCACAGCCATTAAGACCAAGAATAAATAACAACCTAGTGCATGGCAGTGCAATATAGGGTTAATAATAAAGAGAATACCTTTTAATAACTTCAAGCTTGAAAGAACCTATAAAAACATCAATATAGGAGGTTACACCCACACAGCTGTTTCCGGAAACAGAAGTGAGGGGTATTGTGGACAAGCACAAGCACTACTCAAGCGTCTCGCAGATAAGAAGCAAACCAAACGCTGGTGGCGCCATGTTGCGGGGATTCTGCACATATACAGAACTATGCACAGGAAAACAGGACCTCAGTGTATGATGGTGTACCAACCATCCACCTTAGTGCCCAAAATCCCAATCCGACTAGCTAAAGTGTCTCATTCGTTGTCCATACTACAGCGCAGCTACCAATGATTAGACATCCCAGAACACGGACTCTTTCAGGAATCGCGGGAGCAAGAACACTCTTTCAATACTCACTCATACTTGTCCACAACGTGCGTATTAAGAGACACAGTATAGTTTAAAATGTTTATTTGAACTAACGTGCTCTAAGACACAGTACACGTGCCAGTACTAGCAGCATAATGCATCAAGACAAAATAGTGAGCATTGTTACAATTCCATAGAATACAAACGGGGACAGCATTTTATAAAGACAGTGGATAAAGGACTATAATGCCTTGCCACCCTCCCCGTTTTAGTAACTAGTTTATTATAAAAATAGAAGACCTCTGGGCTTTGTCAGGGGGACCCCCATACCTCAAGAACTAGATGCAAGGTTTACATCATCGGACAAGCACAGCTCTTCTCCCTGGAAAGGTTTTTCTCCAAGTGCCTCTAACAAGTATATTGCAATATTAAAAGCACTTGAATTTCAGCAGTGCAGCTGTGCTTGTGTTATGTCTAAGTGCGGGGGGCTGACCAGAACAGAATAACAAGGGTCATTGTTTTTCGACCTTGTACATTGTGTGCAGACGAAAACCACAGAGAACAGCAGAAAACGTGAAAGACAGAAATGTAGACAGTTCTCATGAACATAGACACAAGCAGAGTCTGGAAAAACAAAGTCACGGAGTAACGTGTGCAAAGGAGGCATCATGGCAGCTAGGCCTAAACTAACTTAGCAATGTCGACAATGAGGCCACAATCCACACCACACTATCTCTACCTAATTCAGCATAGGTGTCTTCAATAATTTTGGGTAATTCACGTTCCTGTTGTAAAGGAGTGAAATCCCTCAGGCGTTGGCGTATTGCCACTGCTGCTGCCTCCCCTTTTATGTGTGCTAATATAGCTGATACATGGGCAAAATTACCTAGTAATTTCATACCAAGTTCAGAGCAGGTTCTGCTCCGTACTCAGTCTGTATTTGTCTTAATATGTCTGGTATTACTGCTAATGACGGGATACCATGTGTTCTGGTATATATGGCAGTGAAAACTGTACCCCAAAAGGTACAATCCTCTATCTGGGGAACTATCCCCATTGGCAAGCAGATTGTTAGCATTCTGTGTTTTTCTTGAGGGATGGTGTGTGGAAATACTGCCTCTAGATGTGTTATTTTTTGAGCTATCCCGAATGGCATTTGCACATGTTTAGTGGGCATTTTACCCATAACTGCGAGTAGTGTTTGTGGTGTAATTTTAGTTGTAGAAGCCTGAATTTGACTTGTTTGTGTAGCTCTTGTTGGCTGAAGTGTGAGTGTTCTCATCACAAACTGTGTCAGGTTTCTGTAAAGTTTTATTATTTCTTTATGAAGTGGACGTAGGTCTGCTACTGGCATTGAGTCAATGTCTGGATGCGGTGTGTAAGCCGCAAGGACAGGCCAAGTAGCTCCATCTCTTCCGAGTGGACCTAGTCTTACTTTATCTTTTGTGTGGGGGAGGGCGCCTTTAAACCAGTTTATGTGCTCCTGGTAGTTGAGCGGAGCTTCAATGTCCTCATACGGACAGTATTCTTCTGGTGTTTCATCGGTATGCAGACATAATATCGATGTTTAAATATCGATATACCATTATATCGATTTTTAAATATCGATATGACAGAATATCGACCATCAAGAATATCGTCGACCAGAATATCGACATGCAGGTAAGAAATATTGTTTTAATTAATATCGATGTTAGTAATATCGTTAGTTAAAATATCGTTGTTAATAATATCATTTTTTTGTGTGTTTTGTATGTTAGTATATGTGTTAAAAGTATAGCTTAATTTTGTAATGTATGTTTGAATTTTTACAAGTAATTAATTTTATGTTCATAAATTTTTGTGTATTTTAGTTCCGTAGCGGTTTGTGGGTTTATAGGGGAATAGGGTGGGAAGTAATTTAATTATAATATATGTAATTATAATTTTTTAGAAGTTATTAATAAAAAATATATATATATATATATTGTGTTTTAGTTCCGTAGCGGGTTGTGGGTTTACAGGGGAATAGGGTGGGAAGTAATTCAATTTAAATTAATTAATTAATAATTTTATTAATCAAAATTTTTGTATTGAATAATTTATATTGTCAATTGTGTTAATTAATTTGTTATTAATTAATTATTGATTGGTTATTAATAATTAATAATTAGTTGGTAAAATTGTTAATTGTGTAATATTTTGAGGAGCGGGTTGTGGTTTTATAGGGGAGTAGGGTGGGAAGTAATTTAATTATAATTATTTAATTAATAATTGTATTAATTAATATTTATGTAATTAATATTTAATATTGTTAATTGTGTTACAACATGTTATTAATTAGTTATTAATTGGATATTAATTATTAATAATTAATTGGTAAATATGTTAATTGTGTCATTTTTTATGAGTTGGTTGTGGGTTGATAGGGAGTAGGGTGGGTAGTAATTTAATTTTAATAACATTTTTATTATTATTTTATATACAATATTTATTTAAAGTTATTTTATAGTGTTAATTGTGTGAACTAATTTATTTTTTATTGTTTTTAGTTTGTTTTTAAATTGTTATTACTTTATTAATTAATTGTTAAATAATTATGTTAATTGTGCAATATTTTACAATATTGGTGGTGACGTTTATAGGGGAATATAGTGGGAGGTAAATTATTTTTGAAAAATGTATTATTTGTTAATTAATGTTAATTATTTTGCAGGAGTGGGAATACTAAATTATTCTCCTCCGCTATCCAACACTTTCCCTACTGTTGCATTTGCTGGAGTGGGAATAGTAAATTATTCCCTTACGCTATCCAACATTTTTCCTACTGTTACACTTGGTGGAGTGGGAATAGTAAATTATTCCCACCCGCTATCCAACACTTTCCCTACTGTTGCACTCACTGGAGTGGGAATAGTAATTTTTACATACCCGCTATCCAACACTTTCCCTACTGTTGCACTCGCTGGAGTGGGAATAGTAATTTTTACCCACCCGCTATCCAACACTTTCCCTACTGTTGCACACACTGGAGTGGGAACAGTAATTTTTACTCACCCGCTATCCAACACTTTTGCTACTGTTGCACTTACTGGTGTGGGAATAGTAATTTTTACCCACCCACTATCCAACACTTTCCCTACTGTTACACTTGCTGAAGTGGGAATAGTAATTTTTACATACCCACTATCCAACACTTTCCCTACTGTTGCACTCTCTGGAGTGGGAATAGTAATTTTTACATACCCGCTATCCAACACTTTCCCTACTGTTGCACTCGCTGGAGTTGGTATAGTAATTTTTACCCACCCGCTATCTAAAAGTTTCACTACTGTTACACTCGTTGGAGTGGGAATAGTAATTTTTACCCATCCGCTATCCAATACTTTCCCTACTGTTGCACTCACTGGAGTGGGAATAGTAAATTTAACCCCCGCTATCCAACACTTTCCCTACTGTTACACTCGTTGGAGTGGGAATAGTAAATTATTCCCCTTTGCTATCCAACACTTTCCCTACTGTTGCACTTTCTGTAGTGGGAATAGTAATTTTATACCTTACGCTATCCAACATTTCCCTACTTTTATAGTTAATGTAGTGTAATTTTTTTTTTTAAATAAATATTAATTTTAATATTTTATTTTATTATATATCTATTTTATTTTTATATTTATATTACAGATTTATGTATATATATATATGTATTTATAACTTTTCTTATGTTTCTAACATTTCATAATTAAATAAAATAATTATTTATTAATATTATTAAGTTAATATATATTAAAAAAAAAAATTATGTTTAATTTTTTTATATTACATTTATCATTTATCAGTTTTTAACATTTTTAAATAATTCTAACTAAGGGGCCTATTACGATGGCGGTCGGATGTCGACCGCCCGGCCGGCGGTGGAGATCCGCCCGCACCGCAAGCCAGAAAACCGACGGTCCGATTAGGATGGCGGTGGCGACCGCGGTGGTGAGAAATTCCGACCGCCGCTTTTCCGCCGCTCGCCATCCGCACTCCTGCCTGGCGGGCGGAAAAGGACCGGGATAATGGTGGCGGTGCAGAGCAGGCTCCGCCGTCACGATTATGATGCCGGCGGTAGCCAGCCTTTCCGCAGCGGTCAGACCGCCATGGAAAGGCATGCGGAGATTGTCTTCCGGGGGCCCGTGGTGGGCCCCCGATGTTTGGGGGGGTGAGGGTGCACTGGGGGGGTACCCATGGCCCCCCCCGAAATTCCCCTGTACCAGATGGTAGGCACTGTGCAGTGACTGCCACATAGTGCAGGGAAATGCTGGACATGCCCATTTGGACATCGCGGAGGTGCTGCGGGTAGCAGCAACCGCCGCAATGTTAAGGCCCGCGATCCGACCGCCGCGGTCGGATTTCGAGCGCGGGTCATCGACCGGCGGTGATGCCGCGGACCATGCGAGCGGTCTTTTCCCGCTACCATGGCGGTCGGGGAGGTTTTCCGACCGCCATCGTAATGACCCCCTATGTTTTTATTAATTATATTTATTATTTAATTATTTTTATATTATTTTTAAGACATTTAAAAAAAACGATATTTTAAACAACGATATTTTAAACAACGATATTTTGGTTTCGATATTTTTGTACTTACCATTGTAGAGATAGGCTGTCGATATTCTGTCCATCGATATTGCAGACTTGATATTCCTGTATCTCGATATTCTGTCCGTCGATATTCTGTCAGTGATCCGTTTCATCTTCAGTGTAAGAATGAAATGTCTTTGATATTGCACCTGCCTTGGGAATTAAACCCATAAATAGAATACCTCTGTTCTATATAACTCGTGAGCCTCATTCACGAATACGACTGTCCCACCCCTAGCTGAGACCGCATAGTCTGCTAGTTTTATGGTAAGGGCAGTTCTAACATTTTCTGAAATATTAATTTTCCCTTCTAGTTCTTCCTCAACTATAGCAAGTTGTGATCACACAGCGGCGTCTTCGTCAGCCATTGTTGACAAAGGTTTCTCAAGGAAGAGTTTCAAGGAAACTGAGATAAGGTTTTATGCACAATAGGAACTGTTTGTCCTTCAAGCTTGATAAACCTACAGCCTATACATGGGATATGCCTACTCAGCTGTGGCGGATAGTTCCCTTCCCACTCCAGATGTCTCTGGGGAAATGTGAGTAGGGGTCTCTGAGAATAGCACGACAGAACTACTCAGATTTGACTGTTAAAAAGTACCAAACCAACGTCGGCGGCGCCATGTCGTGTTGTCCCTGTAAACCCATATAGGATCTGCGCGTTTAGACAACATACACTATAGGATTGGTGTCCGGACTGATTCTAGACACCTCCACTGGGTATGTTAGCCTATATACCAGCTAGCTCACAGTGCCACTAGAAACCCCTCTTACCAAGGAGAGAATAGTTCTTGGCAACTATCGAACATGACAACCCTGTCCCATCAGGGATTGTGGAAACTGTGTACTACTTTTTGCTCAGTCACTCATGCTCACTTCGTCTCAGAGAGATACACAGAATAAATGGTGGGGACATTTTTCAATAAGCATTTATTGAACCAGCATCATTCTAGTGTAAAATAGGTGTGCTGAAACAACCATAAGACAGTAACAGATATAAATGATTATAAGTACTAACAGAGTAAAAGGATGGTAGATTTCTACCATCTTGCTAAAACAATGAATACAGGCAAGTATATAAAATACTTGACAGTAAAATGCGTACTTATACGATGCGTCCCTAACTAGATGTACCTAAGTGTACCTAGCATATATGTAGGTGTGTAAAGCCAAGAATCCCTCTAGGATAAAGTCAACCCCATTACCTGAAGTGAGAGACTGTGGGACCCCGCCTTGGTCTCGATATGGACACCCCGCAAGGGATGTCAGACCACTGCGAGCTGGAGTGTCTGTGTGCAGGAACCTCAGCGTCTCGCGTCAGTGTGTCGCCATGAAAGTCCTTTTTTCCTCTGACTATCTCAGCAAGAGATGATGTATATATACCAAAAGTTGTACCCCCTGGGGATATACCTTGCTGTGTCATGTCGGGCTAGGATGACGGAAGGAATGACCCTTGTACATAGTTATTATGCAGAAGTTGGTAGGCCTGCTGTTCTGCTGTGATTCTGTTGTAGGGATTCTGCACATACACAGAGCTATGCACAGGATATTAGGACCTCGGAATATGGTGGTGAGCTAACCATAAACCTTAGCACCTAAAACCCCAACCCGATTAGCTGTAGCGTCTCATTAGCAACAATGCTACCAATGATTAGACAACCCAGAACACGGTATCTCTCTCTCTCAGGACTCGCAGGAGCAAGAACACCCTTTCATGACTCACTCATACCTGTCCACAACGCGCGTAAGAAGAGACACTGTATAGTTTAAAATGTTTATTTCAACTAACGTGCTCTAAGATACAGTACACGTGCCAGTACTATCAGCATAATGCATAAGGATAATATAATCAGCATAGTTACAACTCCATAGAATACAAACGGGGAAAGCATTTCATAAAGCAGTGGATATAGGGCTAAATGACCTTACCACCCTCCCCGTGCTAGTAGCTAGTTTATTATAAAAATAGAAGACCTCTGGGCTTTGACTAGCGAACCCCATACCTCAATATCTAGATGCAAGGTTTACATCATCAGACACAAACAGCTCTTCTCTCTGGAAAGGTTTTTCTCCAAGTGTCTCTAAACGTGAAAATCACAATATTAAAAGCACCCGAATTTCTCCATGGCAGCTGTACATCAATCAATCAATCAATCAATCACAGAATTTGTAAAGCGCACTACTTACCCGCGAGGGTCTCAAGGCGCTAGGGAAAAAAGAAAAGGGGGGGGTGCTGCTACTGGTCGAACAACCAGGTCTTGAGTAGCCTCCTGAAGGTCAGCAGGTCTTGGGTCTGTCGTAGGCTTAGTGGAAGGGTGTTCCAGGTCTTGGTGGCGAGGTGGGAGAAGGATCTGCCGCCGGTGGTAGTTCTTCAAATGCGAGGGACGGTGGCGAGGGAGAGGTCGGTGGAGCGGAGTTGGCGGTTGGGGACGTAGAAGAGGAGTCGTCTGTTGAGGTAGGCTGGGCCAGTCTTGTGGAGTGCCTTGTGTGCGTGGATGAGGAGTTTGAAGGAGATTCTCCTGTCGACGGGGAGCCAGTGCAGGTTCCCCAGGTGGGGGGTGATGTGGCTGTGGCGTGGTACATCGAGGATCAGGCGTGCGGAGGCGTTTTGTATGCGTTGCAGTCGCTTGATGAGCTTGGCCGGGGCTCCCGTGTAGAGGGCGTTCCCATAATCAAGTCTGCTACTGACGAGGGCCTGGGTGACTGTTCTTCTTGTGTCTGTCGGGATCCACCTGTAGATCTTGCGAAGCATGCGGAGGGTGTTGAAGCAGGAGGATGAGACTGCGTTGACTTGCTTGGCCATGGAGAGCGTTGAGTCGAGGATGACTCCCAGGTTGCGTGCGTGGTCGGTGGGTGTCGGGGCTGCTCCCAGCGTCGTTGGCCACCAGGAGTCGTCCCAGGCTGTGGGACGACACATAGTGTTGTGTCTAAGTGCGAGGGACTGGCCAGATCAGCAGGAACAAGGGACGTTGTTTTTTGACCTTGTACATGTTGTGCAGACGTAGCCCAAAGGGAACAGGAGAAAAGGTGAAAGACAGAAATGCAGACAGTTCTAAAATAGCCGGGAAGAAGCAGAGGCTGGAAAAACAATGGCACAAAGTAACGTACGCAAAAAGGCATCATGGCAGCCAGGCCTAAGCCAACATAGCAAGGCAGACCAGGAGGCCACAAACCACAAGACACCCTCCCCTGGGCAGTCCATCGGCCAAGACACTGGACGAAGACAGAGTTCAAAATGACCGAGCAGAACAGACACTTCTGTTGCGGAGCAGTCCCCATGAAGGATAACGAATGGGAGAGGAAGGAAGAAGAAAAAAAAATCCAGCTCGGCAGGCATGCAGAGAGCGAAGGCCCTGTCAGTCCAGCAGAGTGTAAGTGCAGAAAAACGCCACACCCTCCAAGAGGACTTCATTGGAATTGTCGGAGAACAGCGACGCCATCCAGTCCAATAAATCAAAGCTGCAGGCGTGTTCCTCGCAGTAGGGAGCAGCGAATAGCAATGCGGGACAACTTGCGTGGTATTCAATATAACTTCGTTGTAGGAGATTCTGAGCAGCCGCCCAGATATCCCATTGTGCCAAAATCCCCAGTGCAGCCGCACGCGCCATGTAGCCTGCAGCGGAACAGTCTCGTTCATGGGCCTCTAAGGGACCCACCAACTGAACAAAATCCGGAACAGACAAAGACGTATTGGAGAGGCAATAATCCATGGTCCACGAGAATGGACATCTGAGGCAAGACATCACAGGTTGCACGCAAGTGAAATACGCAAAACGAAAAGAAAGTGTATAGACACACTCAGTGTCGCCAACCGCAGGACGCCGAAGCCAGCGAGGATGCGTTCACGGAGCCTCTGGAGCCGACCTGGGTCGAGAAGGGCCCATGGTGGTGCAGCCCAACAGCAGGACACCAGCCACTAAGGCGAGGATCAGTGGAAAGCCACGAAAGACGCTGGAAAAGATGGAATGAATAAAAGCCGGTATTACACCAAAAATAGTTTGAAAAGAGGTCACAAGGCCAGAGCCCACAACTTAAAAAAAGTGCACCAGACCTTCAGTGCGTGACGCATTAAAAACATGGTGAATCAGTTCACCGAAATGTTGTGGGAGGTTAGTGTTCAAAAGGGCCTGTATTTCACTGTGGGTACTTGCCACCTGGAGAATGAACGTCTCCCGGGCAGATGTGAGCATAACCTCCTGGTTCAATAATAGTGCCTTTATTCTGCTCAATTTATTGAAATCCGCCTTCAGAGTAGGAATGGAAGGCCAAACAGAACTATCTATGACGTCGTGCGGGGGAGGAAAAAGCACATTTTTGCAGCAGACAACCCTGTGGGAAACGGTAACAATATAGGGTATGCCGGCCAGCAGGCCACAGCAGTCTTGTTTATTCAAAAGCAAATAGCTACCATTAGCAAGCACAGTGAAAGTAGGAGAAATAGCAGGAGCTGGAATACCCTTTAACACTAACCCTGGGCAAAGCACTACGCTACGCTCGTGTAGTTTGCGAAGTTTGCGCTACTTCGCACAACGGGAATTGCACGTAGCACAGTGCAAACACGCATAGCGTAGCGTAGCGTAGCGTAGTGCAGCGGTCATTTTTTGCTTGCTCGCGGTCCTCAACGTCAAGTTGGCGACCGCGAGCAAGCAAAATGACATCCTGGCGAGACTTTTCCTCGTTCGCGATCAGCAACATCAAGTTGCCGATCGCGAGCGTGGAAAATAAACCTCCCGGCGAGATTCTCAACGCTGGGAGGTCAGGTTTCTCATTGCGAGTGGTCGCGTATGCTCGCGACCGCTCGCGATGAGAAACTACCAGTCCGCGTTGAGAAAGCTGCCGCTCGAGTAAAAATCTACTCGAGCGGCAGTAAAAGACAGCTCGCACTGTGCAAGATGCCGTTTTCAATGATTGCACAGTGCGGACAAGCATCCGGCACTGTGCAATCATTGCGAACAGTGCACTACGCAGTTCGCGTAGTGCTACGCGTAGCTCGCGTAGTGCGAACTGCACTTTGCGTAGCTTCGCGTAGCGCTACTTCGTGAACTACGCCCAGGCTTATTTAACACACAAGCAAGATTCGGAGCCGAAACGTTACAAGCTCCGTGCAATTTAATGTGTTTGCAAATAAGGGAATGACCCACAGTTGAATCGCATGACTCCCCCGTGAGAAAAACTTCCGTCCCGTCTCTAAGGCATTTAAACATGAAAGGCAGCGACCACAGTTCATGCAGGAAGGCACTGCCCAAGGGCTGGAAATGGCCCACAGGATAATGTTTCATGCACAAACTAAATTCAAACAAAGAAAAAGGCAAGGCGATAACCCCATGAACTAGCCACACTGCAGAATCCAATTCCGCCATAGAGAATGGTAAGGGCTCTATTTTCTCGATATGTAACAGAGTGTATGCTGCATCCTTCATGGACATGAACTGCTGTTTGTCAGTTAAATTAAAAGGCATGAATAAGGCAGAGGTGTTCAAAAAATGCCAAGGAACTTTACCCAGCTTAAGTGTTTGCAAAGCCCATGCAAACTGCATAACTGAACGCAATTGATTCTGACCATGATATAACACAGAAACATCATCCTGTACAATATCAACAACAGAGGACACAATATTCTCTAATGTGTAAATGCGGGAAGACAGGGTATTAATACTATTGTCAACAACAGCAAGCACCTTTTCCAAATTTGCTTGATCTATTTCCCGTAGACGGGAAGCAGCTTCAATTTGCGAAAGCTTCCAGAGTTCATTATAAGTTTCATAAATGAATCTCTTAGGTCGTGGACCACGAGGCCCCAAAACAAAGTCGGACAGATCAATGTTGCCTGATAGGAGGGATAAATGTTGTTTAACAGAATCTAGGGAAGAGTGCTGCAACCACTGTTTACATAATTTACCAACAGAATATGTTGTCACAGTACGAGAGTCAGAAAACCTTGGATCAGGCCTATCCTGTTTGTAACCAGGAACTGAGTCATGAAAACGCAGTTGGCAGGCATTAGATGCTATCGACCAAGCCAACCAGGGTGACTGAACAAGCGTAGAGACATTAAACGAATTGTTCTGAAACAGAGCTTGCAAAATTGTAAGGGACACATTGAAATGCAAGCTCCCGTTGGGAGTGGAAGACAAAGCAGGAATGGAAGGGGCATTCAATTGTTTGGAAGTAGCCAAACCCCAACACGTAGTTTGGTAGATGGTATTGTTGAGGAAAGAAATCTGTGCAGGGATAAGGCAAGCACGGTGCAAGGCTTCGGTGCCCTGCACCTGCCATGGTTTGGAGCCCCAAATTGATTTCAAGTCAACAGTGTTCTTCCAGTACTCATAACCACCCACAGCAAAGGCGCTCAAAAAGGAACCCGAATATAGTAATTTGGTGTGGGTCAACATGATTTTCTGAGTGGATGGAGTGTTCAATTTAAAATAATAGGACCCAGGGTTCGATCTATCAAAATCTGTGAAGTAAGTAAATTTGCTTCTAAGAGTTTGGGAGCTACCTGGCAAAGGGGTTGGACAATGCTCCCATTGAGTATAGTTAAAAGGACCACGCAGCGCACTTGGTTTATGGAAAAAGTGGTTGCACCAATGCTGGTAACAATACAAATCAGCATAACTTGCCGAATTCATGTACAAATCTTCAGCATTAAAAGCGGCATAATATTTTAAATCAGTAAATAATGCTTCAACTGCATGCACATTCCAATCGTCAGAATAAATATTACTTCTTACGACATCACCCATTGAAACACGAAGGACATTTGGTACATTATTAATTTCGGTTGGTCCATGAATTTGGAAGTTCACCGCATCCCAAACGATGCCATCAGCGACTGGAAAAGCTGAAATGTTCACAAATGTGTGGTCTCGCTTCATGATGTGAGATGAAGAATGGGGAGCCAAAGTTCCAGCGACACAGCTCACTGGAGAGCGTTCTGGTAAATAGTGACCATTGATGAGTAGAAAAAACACTGTGACAAAGCCAATGGACATGAACAAAAAAATCAGGAATAGCACCAACCAGATGTATGTCCAGGGGGGAATTAAAAAATTGTCTCTGAACCAGGATACAAGAATGCTGAATTTGGACGGAACCAGTGACGAGGTGGAATCCGAGTCAAAGGAATAACTTGTTGGGCTCAGTGGCGTTGTTGGTAGGTGTGCCACCGACTCGTTAGTGGGATAGGTATACTCAGACTCGTCGTTGCAGGGGGAGTCCGGGTAGTCGAGTAAGCGATCTGGCAAATCTACCATCTCGATTGCAACATCAGTGACCGTTCGGGCAGGAGAGCCACGAACATTCGTCCGGGAAATGACAGGAAAAGAGACCGCTGGTGCAACACTATTCAGGATTGGCCAGATGTTGTAGCTTGACATGTTCCACTGAGATGTATATGTTCTCTTTGCGACCAGGAAGCGGTGGTAAGATGACTGTACGAGTTCCCTTCAAGCCCAGGACTGGAACTGGTGCATGATATGAGGGGCTGAATTCTTTTTTGTTCTCCACCTTTTCTCGAACCAGATCTCCAATCTTCGGAAGCCAGCTGGCAACCGGAATCTGCAGCGCAGCGTCCGTGGCTGAAGGTATATTTGCGATTGCAAGTTTGTCTCGGACTTCTTGTAAGTCCTGTAACATAGTAGAATGGTTATCTACATCAAAGATAGCGGATTGCGCCGCCATGTCTAGACCATCAAGGTCTGGCACAAACATTCGTATGCCAAAGAGCATTTCGTATGGGGTCCGCCCACCCAGAGGTCTTCTAGGGAGATTATTAAGTGCACGTTGTACGGTATACAAGTGGGCCAGCCAGTTCCTGCCAGTACCTAAGACTCTAGCTGTCATGGATTGCTTTAAGTCACGGTTCATTCGTTCAACAATCGAGTTGCCCTCAGGCCGATACGGAGATGAAAATTTCACCCGCAACCCCAGTGAACCCATTGCGTCCTTGTAAGCCTTAGAGGCAAATGCTGGACCTTGGTCAGAATGGAAGGTGCCACAGGCGAAAATTCCCACAAAGACACGCAAATCCCTGATGACATTTTGAGCGTCAGCACTTCGTTGTGGCCAAATCCAGATGAAACGTGTGCATGAATGCACTGCAACTAAGATATATTTATACGCAGTGTCTGAGAAAAATGGACCGCAGTGATCCAGGTAAACACACCCGAAGGGTCTGTTAGAAATGCAGAGCTGTGTCGGTGGTGGCCGTGTAACAGTGGAAGGCTTAATCTGTTGACAAACGTCACAAGAAAGCACATAAGTACGGGTTTCTTTGTATAACCCACGCCACCAGTATCGCTGCTGCAATATGGAAACAGTCGCAGACACTCCAGCATGAGCCGAAGCTATGCCTTCGTGTGCTGCCGATATCAAGGAAATTCTGCGGTCCGGGTTGGGAATCAGCCGATCACCAACGTCGGGTATTTTTACATAAGGAGCCTGTTCGGGACCTAACTGATAAGAATATTTGGAAGGAAAACCCCTAGGGTAATTAGCACCTTCCTTTGTTGCAGCAATAGCTGCTAAAATATCAGTATCTATTTTAGACATGGATCTGGTAACTGCTGCGACTGAGCACGTGGCTACTGCTGATTTGGCAGCTTCGTCTGCCAAACCGTTACCGACAGCGTGTGCGCCCACATGCTGGTGGCCAAGGGTGTGAACCACCTGTGTGAGGGGCAGACGCTGTTGCAAATCTGCCACTCGAACCCAAAGCATTTTATGCTTAATTGTGCTACCTTTGGCGTCTCTATAGTCGTTTTGCGACCAAAAGAACAGATTGTCATTGTAAGACTGAACACAGTAGTAAGAATTGCATACAATTAGAGTGGTCACATCCGGATTAGCAAACTCAAGTGCGAGCACCAATGCGCGCAGCTCGGCCAATTGTGCAGTACTGTCTCCTAGTGCCTGAGTATGCACTACAGTTGATTTGAACTTTCCGTTCACAAAGGTACCTGCAACAATAGCACATGCGGCTGAATAAGCATGCTTGGAACCCGTGGCGGTTGTGCCGAACCATCGGTATAAATAACACATTCGTATTCCTCAAGCGGTAGCAAGGACAGAGGAGGAGGATGAACGAATTCATACTGTAAAAACTCCTGAGTCTGAAGAGAAGAATCAAAGATAAAAGTGACATCCGGAGACGTCAAAGATGTTGCCCATTGTATCCAACGGGGGTGCAAAGCTTTAGAGTTCGGAACACTTGCTTTAGTCACTGCCTCTAGGGCAGGATATGGAGTTACCACCAGAATTTGTTTTCCCTGTGCCAGTGCGCGTTCCTTTAGAATCGCTATTTGCACTGCAGTCAAAACTTTCTCCACAGATGAAAAACGCATTTCTGGGGAAGTGTAAAGATGTGAATTCTATGCGATGGGTACTGTGTCACCTTCGTTAAAGGTTAAGTACGTGAAACCCACTGTCCCTGGAATAATTCTAATCACCAGGTTGGTGTGGTTGTCACGAGTCAACAAGAATTTAGACTTAAGACGGTCTGTCTGTAAAGACTGTAGAATGGAGGAATGCTCCGGAAGCCAGCATGACTTCGAAAAGTTAGGTTGTATCAAGGCATACAGTGGCTTGATACGCTGGGCATATTCGGGAATGTAAGTACGCCCGAAGTTCAGAAAACCCAGTAAAGACTGAAGTTTCTTCAGAGTAGTAGGAGGGCACAGAAGTGCACATTTCTCTAGGAAATGGGGGGCTAAGCCCTTACCTTCATTGTTGAGCTCATAGCCCAAAAACAAAACAGTAAATTCAGCAATGTGAGATTTGGCAAAGTTAAACTTGTAACCTAGAACCGCAAATTCTAGAATAATGCGGTCCACTCGAGAAAGATGCGGGAATAATTCGTCGTCTGTCAGATAGATATCATCGACGTACGAACATGCATCTGGGTCTATGCCGTCTAACAAAGAGACAACACGGGCAGCAAATACGCCTGGACTGTTCTTGTAGCCCATAGGTAAACGCCGGAATTTGAATAATTTACCACCGGAGGTAAAAGCGCTCCATTGGCTACTCTCCGGGGCTAAGTTGTGCGTGTAGAATCCATTGGATAGGTCCAGTGTAGTTTTATATTTCTTACGAACAAGACTGTCTACAAGCGCACAACTGTGGGTGTTTTGTACCGCAAAGGTCCGACAATGAGAGTTCAAATGTCGGTAATCCAAAACTAAGCGGTACGATCCATCGGGTTTAGAAACCGCAAAAAGGGGATTATTCATCGGTGACACGCATGTTTCAATCACTCCCTGATATTCTAACTGGGTCAGAATTTTGAAAACGGGACCTTTAGCTTCCCGTTTGATGGGATATTGGGGTTGTGGCTGTGGTAGGGACCGCAGAGGTATTTCATGGGGGGGAGAGTCTTCATCCCAGCCCACGTGGTTGCGGTATAACGCTGGAGCCAGGGACACAGCCCACTCAGCTGCAAGAGCCTCCGCTTTGTCCTTTGGGACATGACGAGAAAAGCTCGGAAGGATTACTTCCTCCCCTTTATGCGCAGCAAGTACGAATGGGGGTGGCCAATCCGCCTCCGCTAACAAAATGTCGTATGAAGAGGTCAGATTTTCCCAAAAAATCCCTTTAATAACACGCTGTATGTCACCTTCAATTTGAATGACAATATTATATAGTCTGTCAGGGGGTGCCACTCTGGTGTCTGCCGTCTCAACAGTAATGAATGTTTCAGTTGCTGTCGCCTCCACATGAGGACGTAGTGCCTCCCGCACTATGGTAACTTCCGCGGCGCTGTCTAGGAGGGTCACTGCCCACGTCCAATTCAGGAGCCTCGTTCTCACCGTCTGTGGCATATCTCGCTGTTACAGCGGCAACTTTCTTCTTCTGAAACTGTGGGCGAGAACGTTGAAATTCTTCTGCTTTCCCTCTGACCTGTTGTCGAGGTTGGTCTCGTCCCTTTGGAGCCTCTCGACCCATTCCTCTATCCTGGTGATCTCCTCCACCAGCCTGCGAAGATGTTGGTGCCTGTGAAGAACGAGGAGAACGCGAATCAGGGACTTGAAATCTCTCTGGAGATTTAATTCTCGCCCTATCGCGCAAATCATATGTGCGTTCAGAAGAGACAGAAACCGGGGATGTGCCTCGCGACCCCGGCGTCTTCTGTTGCTTACCCTGTTTTTTCAACCTCCAGCTCTTTTTAGTAAAAACTGGTTTCTCATCCTTCTCAGATTGAGTTTTTGGTTGTTGTTGCGATTGTGTTTGCGATTTTGCAAAAGGCTTAACTCCCAGGCTATTGCGACCAATGGTTTTGTAAGCCTGAGCAATAATCTTCGGTAATTCGCGCGGCTTGTCTGGAACTGGGACCAAAGCCAAAGCATTAGCTACTTGGAAGTTAACTGCATCGCCCTTGACATTTGCAAGGATCAAATCAGCCACTACGTCGAACACTCCCACCAGTCTCATCCCTAATTCCACAGCTGCTTCAGGGCCATGCTCAGCCTGCACACGTTTAATTACAGAGGGGAGAACTGTCATGGAAGAAGTGCCGAAACACTTCGCATATACTGCTGCGAATACCCTACCCGTGTTGTTGCATTCTGCCAACTCGGGGATTAAGTCTTTTGGTAAACTAATCGTCAGAATCCTGTGTTTTTCCACGGGAGAGGTATTTGGAAAAACTGCCTCCACCTGGTCAAATTTTTCTGCAAGCCAATAAGGAAAATCATCCTTATTTTGTGGGCGCTTGCCCATCACCAAATTCACCCTGACAGGACTTATGGTTACACCGCCTGCACCAGCTGGATGGGCCGCAACTCCAGGCGGGGCTCCCTGGATGTTGCCTGTAACATATTGTACTAAAGCTCTATGTACTCGTATCAAAGACGAATGCATATTACGCAGTTCAGCGACTGCCACCGTCATATAACGCGGATGTGGGGTATACCCGTCCAAGACAGGCCAAGTGGCCCCATCAATTGATAAGGGGCCTAAACGAATCGCGGTAACCGGTTGGGGGAGGGCACCATCAAACCAAACACGGTGTTGCCAAGCCGTGAGCGGTACTTCAAGATTCCTATACGGTCTATAGTGATTAGGAACAACGGTGGCTTCATATTCATGTAATATATTATCAGTCCCATCCACCGCCGGAAAGGTGACCCAAGAGTTAAACACCTCAAAGTGGTAAGCTGGATCTGCTTGTACCACAAAGATCAAATCGACACCCGCGTCAGGCACTCCATACACTGTTAAGTGAGCCCGGAGCGCTGCACGGCTATGTGCAGCAATTTGAACAGCCATGTCAGACTAAAAGTTCTCGACAACCGAATGTGAGGCAGCACAATAGAGGGTATTCTTTAAAAAACCTTTTAACAACTTCAAGCTTGAAAGAACTTATAAAAACATCAATATAGGAGGTATCACCGTCACACACGCTTCCGGAAGCGTCTGCGAAGGGAGTTGTGGACAAGCACAAGTACTACTCAAGCGTCTCGCAGATAAGCAGCCCCACGTTGGGCGCCATGTTGTAGGGATTCTGCACATACACAGAGCTATGCACAGGATATTAGGACCTCGGAATATGGTGGTGAGCTAACCATAAACCTTAGCACCTAAAACCCCAACCCGATTAGCTGTAGCGTCTCATTAGCAACAATGCTACCAATGATTAGACAACCCAGAACACGGTATCTCTCTCTCTCAGGACTCGCAGGAGCAAGAACACCCTTTCATGACTCACTCATACCTGTCCACAACGCGTGTAAGAAGAGACACTGTATAGTTTAAAATGTTTATTTCAACTAACGTGCTCTAAGATACAGTACACGTGCCAGTACTATCCGCATAATGCATAAGGATAATATAATCAGCATAGTTACAACTCCATAGAATACAAACGGGGAAAGCATTTCATAAAGCAGTGGATATAGGGCTAAATGACCTTACCACCCTCCCCATGCTAGTAGCTAGTTTATTATAAAAATAGAAGACCTCTGGGCTTTGACTAGCGAACCCCCATACCTCAATATCTAGATGCAAGGTTTACATCATCAGACACAAACAGCTCTTCTCTCTGGAAAGGTTTTTCTCCAAGTGTCTCTAAACGTGAAAATCACAATATTAAAAGCACCCGAATTTCTCCATGGCAGCTGTACATAGTGTTGTGTCTAAGTGCGAGGGACTGACCAGATCAGAAGGAACAAGGGACGTTGTTTTTCGACCTTGTACATGTTGTGCAGACATAGCCCAAAGGGAACAGGAGAAAAGGTGAAAGACAGAAATGCAGACAGTTCTAAAATAGCCGGGCAGAAGCAGAGGCTGGAAAAACAATGGCACAAAGTAACGTGCGCAAAAAGGCATCATGGCAGCCAGGCCTAAGCCAACATAGCAAGGCAGTCCAGGAGGCCACAAACCACAAGACAATTCCAAGAATCCTCATTCATAATGAATAAGGCTAAAGTTTTTCGGAGAAAACCCCATGTCATCTCTGGACATTACCGTAACTAGGTAAAAGGTCAGTACTAAGAACCATTATGCAGTGTAATGGTAGGGGAGAATATATATGAAAGGTTAGGTGACTACCTGAGCCTATATTGGGGCACCTATATGGAACATAACAGCTTGTGCGTCCCCTTCTATTATACCGATAGCGCTGGCCCACTTAAAATGCCAGTGCTATCAACAGAGTGTGTTCCCTCTTTTGCATAGGGGTGTTCCTTATGCAAATGAGGGAATTCCTTTGACTCTGCGCCGGCGCCATATTACAGACGCGGCCGCAGAGGCAAAGAAGCCCTCAGTAGGCGCACTAAGAGTGCGCCGTTTAAAAGGTGGCGCACTGTCAGTGCACCTCTTGACAGCAGCCCTATGCAGAGGTTAAAGGGGGTCCCATGGACCCCCCAGACATCCCCTTGCAGGTGGGTGCAGTGACTGAGGTGAAAGGTGAAAGGTCGCTTTATGGACTCCAACATTAATAGCAACCCACTTCCACTTGCGTTATATTCAGCTCGCACAACGTTCAGGAGGCCTTATTGGAATCGATGGTAAAACACAGCTACAAGGTGAGCAAAAGTTTAATATGAGATCAATCCACTCGTCAAACAATTAACCAGTTACGACTATCATGAACGAACACGCATCGGGGTAAGTTCGAATGTTTACCTTTTGGAAAAAGCCAGTGTGTTGGCGCCCAAGTCCACTTCCATTGCTCATTATGTCAAAAGCAATGACTAGATTACCCCTTAGTTGATTCCCGATCAGTCTGGGATGCGAGCTACCTACGAGATTGTTTCTTTAAAAAGATGCTACAAAGAACATCTAGGCCTAACTTAGTTTTAATTGTGATTGATTAAGTTAGGGAGGAGAGAGAATTCAATGTATTTATCACCATAATTATCATTCCAAAACAAACAGCAGCATAAAGTCCACTAATGGTCGGCTTATTTATCCAATAAGCTAATAGAACAGCAATGCCGAGAGGGACGCTAGGAACCAAAGAGTGCTGCGATTAGGAGTTTGACTCCATCTTCATAATACATCGAAATGTCACACAGTAAAGCACTTTTTTGAATGTCAAAATGTTCATCTGGCCAAGCCCTCCAGTCTTCAGGTGTAGGCTGTCGCCCTACACCACAACATATTTTATGAAAAAAACAAAAACCACACACGTTTGGTATCACTCTATTACTGCATTAAATGCCGACAATATATTTATGATGAGGCTTTCATTGCGGTACTAAAGAAAACTCCTTTACCAATCAAGAGTGAATGATATCTCCTACATTGCCATAGGTTAATATGGAGAGCCGAGGTGAAGGGGTTAATAATTCAAGTTATGCAATGCTTGCTTATAATCACTTACACAATTTAGCCTTTAAAAATAAAATTACATCATGCATGCTCACTTGAATGATCGAACCCACTGTGTGTAGTAAACGCCACACGATAATGTACCGTTGTGAGATGTGCAAATTGTATATTATAAACATGGCCACTGGAATTATGGGATTGTGCAGCGATTTACGCATAATTATATATATTTGCCGCATAATCTATCAGCTGCTGCATCATTTTTTTTGTTAAAACCTGCAGGTTTGTTTCTAGGTCAAACGGTTTGAAAGTTACTAAAAATGCAGCAACAAGTGTTGCTGTAGGCTGGAAGGCTCTTTGCAAAACTGGTCACCTTTAAGTTGCTTACTGTCTGCCCAAATGACAGATACATAAAGGCGTATGCAACAAACCAATGTGTCTTTCAACAACTTTAATATAGTCACGTGAAATTTCTGCCATACCGGCAAAGAGGCGCTAGAGTCAATCAACCATGGCAATAACCTCAAAATTACCGAAGGGCAAATATAGTGATAAAATACTAACCGCGATTTATTGGCAAGGCGGAAGAATCTGCCAATCTTTGAAACTTGGGTCACAAAAAGGCCACAGGGGACAAAAACCTTGTTTAAACTGTAGGTACCACAATATATTATGAAAGAAAACAAATGTAAGATGTCCAATACACCCCGGTAAGCAAAGTTCTATTTTTAACTAAAGGAGGGCACTTTGGTAAACAGATGCCGGAGGCAGGAAGTGAGTGCAGGCGGGGGAGGGGCTACTTCAAGCAAAGAGGCTGGGGCGCACTGCTGCGCATCCTGAAACAGGATGTGGGCATGCCCAGCTCCATCCACAAGTCACATTCCTGCGGGGGGGGGAAGGGGCGAGGAGCCTGGAGAGACTACGCCGAGAACGTGCACAGAGCAAACCAGCCACATCCCGACCAAGCACGGCCACGTCAAGATAGAAAGTTCGTGGTGGGGGTTAGATATCCCACCTCAGCTGTAGGATATTCAGAAGCTTTCTTTTGCAGCTGTATATAGCCCTAACTCGACCCGAAGGTTTAGGAGCGCTTTACATAAGCACCAGTTACATTACACAAGTATACATTCTTTATTTTTTACTACAGAACCCCTTCAACTCAGCTAAAAGGATCGGGCGGGGTAATTAACAGCAAAAAGGAAGGTGTGGCCGCATGTACAACCTTGCTGGAGTTTTGGGTGGCAGTGAGGGCCCCCGCCGACGTTACTCCAAACCCTCGATCTCCACAAAGATCTCTTTGAGTTACCAGGGAACGTGGGAAGGGGCACGTTCGAAACCCTCTCCGTGGATCCTACAAGAACACCGGTTCCATTACAGATAAGCGTGCACAATTGAGGGAGCAGGGCAGTTTTTACATGGCCCTGTCCACCGGGATTAACTAAGCTTTTCAGACAGAGCTCACAATATAAACACTATCCTGGGAGAAGAACCGGAAACAGTCAACAATAAGGAGCGAGGACTACATCACGGTAACCAACACCACTTCCTGCACCCATAATTCCCCCCCCTTTCCAGTGCCAACAAGTTTACCAGCCGCATGGACTGTAACAACCACCCCCTGCTCCCATTGCCCACCCTGAGCTCCACAGCAGCGGGCAACCCCTCTCGCCCGACCCCCATTTCACCCTGTGAAGCCCGAGAAAAATGTTGCCCTTACCTGAGCTACAGAAGCTCTCTCCGGCCTCCGCCGCAGCACACTTATCCTCCTCTGCCGCCTCTCTCATGGTAAAAAAAACAAGCATTTCCATTGCAATAGGACTCGCATTTACACAAGACCTATTGCATTGCAAACTGGACTGCGGGCGGGCGAGAAGGCATGAACTACAGAGTGGGGGGGCGCGAGAAGGCACGGACTCCAAGTAAAGGGGCCAGTAGCCATGGAAGGATACTAATGATGGCCATCATAAGGAGGGACTAACAAGCCTCAAACCAATCGGAAGGCAGCATTTTGGACCGATAGAGACACAAGCCAATGAAACGATGGGCGGAGAGTGGGCGGAGCTTTTACGGAGCTTCCACTCCATACTGCAGTGGTTCCCAAACTTTTTCAACCGATGGCTCCCTTGGCTTATTGATCGTTGGCCGCGGCTCCCTATTATTATGTGACATTTATTTGCTTGTGGAGTGGACGGATGTAGAATGGGATGGAACGCCTAGTTCAGTTGGGACATTTATCACACACAATAAATGTCAATTCTTTTATATTTATAAGAAGGAAAAATTACTTAATTTACCTTAGGAAGATGTACTTTATAACTTCAGGAAGCCAAATATTGCAGTCTGTTCTCAGAGTAAATGTTTGTGGTTACTTTGTAGCTAAAACTATGCTGTGGGCTGTCTGACCATCAATGACATATATAAAGCCAGTTTTACTAAGGCAGTGTCTAGATCACTGTGATGGTCTTGAGACGCCTTAGAAACTCTGCAGCTCTCCTGAAGGGCCTCTGCCCAGTCACTAGCCAATGCCTTTTTAGCATGCTTGATGCCCATAGCAGCTATTGTGGCAGCGTGTTCTTCCTACGGTGTACCCCTCTGCTAGTGAAAGATTTTAGACTGGGACTGAACGTGTTGAATGACAGTCACATCCTTCCCACAATACACATGCAGATCGGCAGGAATGATTGGCTGCTGTGATGGGCCCTGGCATGTGCGGGTGGGCACCATTCTCCTGCACTTGCAGTGGCTCGGGGTCTCTGTTTATGAGTACCTTAAGCTCCAAATGCTTTCAAAGGCGAGCCTCGAAAATAAATGGGCTTGTTTTGCCCCTGGATGTAGGCAGGCCTAAGGCCTGATTCAGAGCTGAACTTCAATGGAAGAAAGAATACCACCCAAAACCAGGGGGCAATAGGCCTTTGACACCAATCCCCACCATACAGTGCCTAAGTGAAAGAATCTCAATGGGTAACCCCGCATTACCCCAGATTGAGCACTTCTACGGGAAACCAGAGGACTTGCCTCTAGCACACAGCTTCAAACCAGGCGCCAGACTGCTTGAGTGCAAGAGCACTTATCCGGCGCTCTGCAGTGACCAAGGCGGTAACTCAGGACTAGATAAATCTCTGTCAAATATATTGACAGAATTGCGTGAGTGAGACCTTAACCTTCCCTCCTTTGTTGTTACAGACAGAAAACTTTTGATATCCTTCCCTTTTTTCTCTTTGTGCTTTAGACACTCTCCCAAAATTCGCTTCCCACCTTCCTCCCTTTTCTCTCTCCCTATCCTGTCCCATTATCCCCCATTCACGCCAGGTTTCATAATCTTTCCACTCAGCTTTTCCTCGCATTTGGTTGCTGGCTTCTTAAGCAGGAAATACGAGAAATCCATCTCAATCAGTAACATTAGGTTCTGCACTCTCAATAAGGAATGCTCTGCTGCCATCTGGTGGACAGAGGTGTTATGCTTTTACTAAATAACTGCACATTTCAAAGATGTTACCAGCAATTTATGACGAATTCGAAAATCTGAAACCTTGAAGAGCGGCGCCCCTGGCTACTTTGGAGGGCGCACCAGGGCGCTGCGGCGCACAGATTGGGAACCACTGCTTGAATACTGCATGCCTCGCAAAGCGAGCAGCGCATGCGCGCTGCCGCTATAGGCTCGACCTAAAAATGCAGAAATCTGTTCCTGCTGCACCGCACAGTAAATCAGGTTGAGCACCTACCCAGCTACTCGCAAAGGCTTTTCGTCTTCATCCGGCAACCAAAACAGGATAAAACAACAATCCCTGGCAATTGTTCCTCTACAATTGATTTCGGTACAAATTAAAGACTGTGATTACCCATCATCGTCGCCAGTATTAAGGGGGTAAAGGGTCCCACAGCAAGAATGAGCCCACAGCGTAGATGCTCCAAATGTTTATTCCTCAGTTCAAACTCTACAACTACAGCTCCCAGATCATGAACGCCGTTCAAAGTTCAATCCCCTCTATTTATGACCTCAGGATATTCTCTTGCTCGCGAGCACATAATTCATTTGACAATAATCAACCCCCAGCTGTTCAAGTAGCAACATGTGTGTGTTACATATACAACACCCAACATGTAGTGTGTTACTTATACAACACCCAACATGTAGTGTGTTACATATACAACACCCAACATGTAGTGTGTTACTTATACAACACCCAACATGTAGTGTGTTACTTATACAACACCCAACATGTAGTGTTTTACATATACAACACCCAACATGTAGTGTGTTACTTATACAACACCCAACATGTAGTGTGTTACATATACAACAACCAACATGTAGTGCGTTACATATACAACACCCAACAGTTCAAATAACAACATATGTAACAGTTACGTCATCAGTAAGCCAAATCTAAACATGGCTGGTAGAGTTATGGCTGTGTTAACTCCATTTGTCATGTTCGGCTGATAACTCTGTCAATGGAGGAGGGGAAATGCTTTGGAAGCAGCGGGGGTTTGACAGACTTTAGTCCCTCAAACCACCAAACTCTTAGTAGGGAGAACAGACCTCAACAGTTTTACAGATGAATGTTGACAGGACTCCTGCATCTGCCAAACTGTAAATGAGTCCAAGTGGGCAGAGGCGTAACGGAGGTCCCGCAGCCCCAGCGATGTGGGGGGGCCCACACAGTTCACCTCAAAGGGGCCCCACTTGGGTTGGCCAGTTGCAAACAAATAATACACTCAGAAGCAGCAAGGCAGTAGGTGAATAGTTAATGGGGTCCTCTCACCTTAGCTTGCAGGTGGGTCCCCTGAGTTTTTGTTACACCACTGCCAGTGGGTTAAATGTTTGACAGAGAGTATTGTCAAACATTTTTAACTTTATTTTTGGTTTAATTACAGTATTAGATATACTATTTCAACAAGTCCAGGGCACTGCGGAGGTAACTAACAAATACAGTGTAGAGTTTACAAAGTACAATGCCAGTGCCTGTCAAACTTTTAATAGGTTTTCCCATTTTTAAAAACCAAAACTAATAATTTAATGACCATCTGAGTTGTTTCTTGTGGTGTGGGGGTTATATCGTTTTATTGCACCTCATATTCCACAAAGGCCAAACCTCTACAACAGGCTTCTGATACTGTTGTGCAGTCTGTTGTGTTTCAAAAAACAAAAGAACTGACCATCTTCATCCAGCCCCATTCCTTTCGCTCAACTTCATTCAGGGAGCGGAGCATTGCACGATGGATAAGAAATTATTATTGATAAAGGACCCGGAGCTTCACATCAGGCAAAGCAAGGTCCACACTGTACCTAAGGGCATGGCGTGCGGGACCGGTCCCAGAGCTTCATGTCACGTAGTCAGAGCAGCACTCACTGCCTTGGGCCTCAACCCGTGGGGCTGGCCAGACCCAGAGTGTCCCCTCAGCGAGCTATGGGGCTTGCGGTGATTAGGGATTTGGCACATGGGGCCAACCAGCATCAGCGCTCCACATGAAGCGCACTGAGAAGCGCACTCTGGCAGGAGCCACCTTGTTGCGCTGTGCTCTGGTAAAGGGAAGGGGCAGGAATACACCATATCTACCATTAAACACACATTCCTGTCCTTTCCTTGTTCTGGCACACTAGCGCCAACGCAGTCACCCTTGCGTCATGGTGCAAGGGTGCCTGCATTGTTGGCAGGATTGTTTTTGTTCTGGAAGGGACACCTTCCTGCACAAAAACAATCCAGAAAAGCATGTTCCTCTTTTTACATGTGCTGCAGAATGCAGTCAATGCAGAAAGAGGAAAAAACAAGGAGAAATATCTTCTCTTTACGCCTCACCTGAGAGCTGGAGCATTTTGACGTATTCCCAGGTCTATCACTAATGGTAAATGTGAAAATGTGCCAAGATCCACAGAGGGAGGGAACAAGGCAACACAGATAGAGGGAGGGAATGAGGCAACACAGAGGGGGGAGCGAGGCAACACAGAGGGAGTGGGGAACAAGGCAACACAGAGGGAGGGAGGAAATGAGGCAACAGAGAGGGAGGTAACGAAGCAACACAGAGGGAGGGAATGAGGCAAAACAGAGGGAGAGAGGGAGGGAACAGGGCAAAACAGAGGGAGAGAGGGAACAAAGAAACACAGAGGGAGGGAATGAGGCAACACAGAGGGAGGGAGTGAACGAGGCAACACAGAGGGAGGGAGCAAGGCAACACAGAGGGAGGGAGGGAACGAGGCAACACAGAGGGAGGGAACGAGGCAACACAGAGGGATGGAGGGAACAAGGCAACACAGAGGGAGGGAACGAAGCAACACAGAGGGAGAGAGGGAATGAGGCAACACAGAGGGAGGGAAGGAATGAGGAAACACAGAGGGAGCGAGAGACAGAGGGAGGCAACACAGAGGGAGAGAGGGAACGAGGAAACACAGAGGTAGGAATGGAGGGAACAAGGCAACACAGAGGGAGGGGGGAACGAGGCAACACAGAGGGAGGGAGGGAATGAGGCAACACAGAGGGGAGAACGAGGCAACACAGAGGGAGGGGGGAACAAGGCAAGACAGAGGGAGGGAGGAAACACAGAGGGAGGGAGGGAACGAAGCAACACAGAAGGAGGGAACGAGGCAACACAGAGGGAGAGAGGGAGGGAACAAGGCAACACAGAGGGAGAGAGGGAACGAGGAAACACAGAGGGAGGGAAGGAGGCAACACAGAGGGAGGGAGGGAACAAGGCAACACTGAGGGAGAGAACAAGGCAACACAGAGGTAGGGAGGGAACGAGGCAACACAGAGGGAATGAGGCAACACAGAGGGAGATAGGGAACATGGCCACACGGAAGGAGGGAGGGAACGAGGCAACACAGAGGGAGAGAGAGACGGAGGGAGGCAACACAGAGGGAGAGAGGGAATGAGGAAACACAGAGGGAGGAATAGAGGGAACAAGGCAACACAGAGAGAGGGGAACGAGGCAACACAGAGGGAGGGAGGGAATGAGGCAACACAGATGGGGGAACGAGGCAACACTGAGGGAGGGGGAACAAGGCAACACAGAGGGAGGGAGGAAACAAGGCAACACAGAGGGAGGGAGGGAACGAAGCAACACAGAGGGAGGGAAAGAGGCAACACAGAGGGAGAGAGGGAGGGAACAAGGCAACACAGAGGGAGAGAGGGAACGAGGAAACACAGAGGGAGGGAATGAGGCAACACAGAGGGAGGGAGGGAGGGAACGAGGCAACACAGAGGGAGGAAGGAAACACAGAGGGAGGGAGGGAACGAAGCAACACAGAGGGAGGGAACGAGGCAACAGAGGGAAAGAGGGAGTGAGAGAGGGAGGGAACAAGGCAACACAGAGGGAGAGAGGGAACGAGGAAACACAGAGAGAGGGAATGAGGCAACACAGAGGGAGGGAGGGAACGAGGCAACACAGAGGGAGAGAACAAGGCAACACAGAAGGACGGAGGGAACGAGGCAACACAGAGGTAATGAGGCAACACAGAGGGAGAGAGGGAACGTGGCAACACGGAGGGAGGAAGGGAACGAGGCAACACAGAGGGAGGGAGGGAACGAGGCAACACAGAGGGAGGGAACGAGGCAACACAGAGGGAAGGAGGGAACAAGGCAACACAGAAGGAGGGAGGGAACGAGGAAACACAGAGGTAATGAGGCAACACAGAGGGAGGGAGGGAACGAGTTAACATGGAGGGAGGAAGGGAACGAGGCAACACAGAGGGAGGGAGGGAACGAGGCAACTCAGAGGGAGGGAGGGAACGAGGCAACACAGAGGGAAGGAGGGAACAAGGCAACACAGAGGGAGGGAAGGAATGAGGAAACACAGAGGGAGAGAGAGACGGAGGCAGGCAACACAGTGGGAGAGACGGAACGAGGAAACACAGAGGGAGGAATGGAGGGAACAAGGCAACACAAAGGGAGGGGGAACGAGGCAACACAGAGGGAGGGAGGGAATGAGGCAACACAGAGGGGGAACAAGGCAACACAGAGGGAGGGGGAACAAGGCAACACAGAGGGAGGGAGGAAACACAGAGGGAGGGAGGAAACGAAGCAACACAGAGGGAGGGAATGAGGCAATACAGAGGGATAGAGGGAGGGAACAAGGCAACACAGAGGGAGAGAGGGAATGAGGAAACACAGAGGGAGGGAATGAGTCAACACAGAGGGAGACAGGGGACAAGGCAACACAGAGGGAGGGAACAAGGCAACCTAGAGGGAGGGAGGGAATGTGGCAACACGGAGGGAGGGAACGAGGCAAAACAGAGGGAGGGAGGGAATGAGGCAACACAGAGGGAGGGAACAAGGCATCACAGAGGGAAGGAGGGAACAAGGCAACACAGAGGGAGGGGGGAACAAGGCAACACAGAGGGATAGAGAGACAGAGGGAGGCAACACAGAGGGAGAGAGGGAACGAGGAAACACAGAGGGAGGAATGGAGGGAACAAGGCAACACAGAGGGAGGGAGGGAATGAGGCAACACAGAGGGGGGAACGAGGCAATGCAGAGGGAGGGGGGAACAAGGCAACACAGAGTGAGGGAGGAAACAAGGCAACACAGAGGGAGGGAACGAAGCAACACAGAGGGAGGGAACAAGGCAACACAGAGGGAGACAGGGAGGGAACAAGGCAACACAGAGGGAGAGAGGGAACGAGGAAACACAGAGGGATGCAATGAGGCAACACAGAGGGAGGAGGGAGGGAACGAGGCAACACAGAGGGAGGGAACAAGGCAACACAGAGTGAATGAGGCAACACAGAGGGAGAGAGAGACGAAGGGAGGCAACACAGAGGGAGAGAGGGAATGAGGAAACACAGAGGGAGGAATAGAGGGAACAAGGCAACACAGAGAGGGGGGAACGAGGCAACACAGAGGGAGGGAGGGAATGAGGCAACACAGATGGGGGAACGAGGCAACACTGAGGGAGGGGGGAACAAGGCAACACAGAGGGAGGGAGGAAACAAGGCAACACAGAGGGAGGGAGGGAACGAAGCAACACAGAGGGAGGGAACGAGGCAACACAGAGGGAGAGAGGGAACGAGGAAACACAGAGGGAGGGAATGAGGCAACACAGAGGGAGGGAGGGAGGGAGGGAGGGAACGAGGCAACACAGAGGGAGGGAACAAGGCAACACAGAGGGAGGGAAGGAGCGAGGCAACACAAAGGGAATGAGGCAACACAGAGGGAGAGAGGGAACGTGGCAACACGGAGGGAGGGAGAGAGCGAGGCAACACAAAGGGAGGTAGGGAACGAGGCAACACAGAGGGAGGGAACGAGGCAACACAGAGGGATGGAGAGTAGAAGGCAACACAGAGGGAGGGAGGGAACGAGGCATCACAGAGGGAGAGAGGGAACGGGGCAACACAGAGAGCGGGAAGGAATGAGGAAACACAGAGGGAGAGAGAGATGGCGGGAGGCAACACAGAGGGAGAGAGAGAATGAGGAAACACAGAGGTAGGAATGGAGGGAACAAGACAACACAGAGGGAGGGGGGAACGAGGCAACACAGAGGGAGGGAGGGAATGAGGCAACACAGACGGGGAACAAGGCAACACTGAGGGAGGGGGAACAAGGCAACACAGAGGGATAGAGGGAACAAGGCAACACAGAGGGAGGGAGGGAACGAGGCAACACAGAGGGAGGGAATGAGGCAATACAGAGGGAGGGGGGAATGAGGCAACACAGAGGGAGGGATGGAATGAGGCAACACAGAGGGAGGGAACACGGCAACATAGAAGGAGGGAGGGGACAAGGCAACACAGAGGGAGGTAATAAGGCAACACAGATGGAGGGAGGGGAAAAGGCAACACAGAGGGAGGGAGGGAATGAGGCAACACAGAGGGAAGAAGGGAATGAGGCAACACAGAGGGAGGGAGGTAACGAGGCAACACAGAAGGAGGGGGAATGAGGCATCATAGAGGGAGGGAAGAAACAAGACAACACAGAGGGAGAGAGGGAGCAAGGCAATACAGAGGGAGGGAACAAGGCAACACAGAGGAATGGAGGGAACAAGGCAACACAGAGGGAGGGAGGGAACAAGGCAACACAGAGGGAGGTAACGAGGCAACACAGATGAAGGCTACAGGGAGGGAGAGACGGAGGGAGGTCACACAGAGGGAGGGAGGAAGGGAACTAGGCAACACAGACAGAGGGAGGGAACAAGGCTACACAGAGGGAGGGAGGGAACATGGCAACATATCGGGAGGGAGGGAACGAGGCAACATATAGGGAGGGAATGAGGCAACACACAGGGAGGGTGGGCACTGAAAGCAACAACAGACAGCTGAGGGTTTGTAGAAGGGGCTGAGGGCAAGCAGATGGACAATGGAGGGTGGGAGAGAGGGGCTGGGGCAAGCAGATGGATAACAGTGGTGGGAGGGAGAGGCTGGGCCTGGGGAAAGCAGACCGACAACTGAGCGTGGGAGGGAGGTGTTGAGGGCGAGCAGACGGACAATGGAGGGTTGACGGGCAGGAGGGACTTCGGGGAGATTTCAGAGAGAGGAAAGGTAAACGATGGAGACAGCTGAAAAGTATGTACTTTCGTAGAGTGCTCAAACAAAAATCAAAAGTGGTGCCTGAAAAAGTGATCTGTGGAAGTTCACAAGTAATGCGTCCATGCTCCAGGGAAGAGACAAACACACAAAGAGAGAAGGAATCCCACAGAAGCTGACCAATCAGAAAGAAACACATGACAATGAAGCCAACCAATGGTAAGCAATCGGAGGCCTCGAAGTCCCCTGCAGAGTAACAAGAGGTCTCACAAGAGACAGCGTGCACTGTCATAGAAGAGACCTACAACAGTTTACTCTGTTCAGCCGTTAACTTTGGGTTCTTAATTCGGTAACAGTCATGTCCCGACACCCACTTTAACCCAAAAAACCTTGGGGCATATCCACAAGGAGCTATCGCCGAATTAACGGCACTTTACCGCAGCCAAAGTCGTGATAAATTTACCTCCCCATTCACAAGCCAGCGTTAACAGCCCACAGCACCAGTTTACCTGCGATAGCAGCCGCAAAAAACATCGCCACAGAGGACCCCCGCAAATATTGCTAATGAGATGCAGAGTAGGCGTTCCTGTGACAAAAGTCGAGACAACAGCACACCTCAACATTCACAACGACCAGCCACATCCGCGATAAAAACACAAAACAGGCGATAAGGCGCGTTAGCACCAGGAAATCTACACCAGCTCTGACCTGGTGTAAACTCGGACGGCAGCCAGCACCACAAAAGGGAGCACAGCCCAGGGCCACATCTGAAGGGCAACAGATGCCATGGAGCCACACATTATGCAGCCTGGACACCCAAGAGGGCCACAACACCCACCGCCACCACCCCAGGACCACCCCTCCCTGGCACCGCCCCCGACCAAAGACATGCCACATCAGCCACACCTAAACATGTACAAAGTATTCCACCTGATGCCGCACAATCACAACTGGTGACATCGATGTGTCGTCACAGAAATGACCAGCACACATTCACTTTCGAAGCAACAAATGAAACTTTATTAAAATGAACAACGAAATGAAATGAAGACACATGGCCGCTCCCCTCCGGACAATACGTAGGTCACAGCCTGTAAGACAAAAAACATGATGAGAAGGTGTGTCTTGCGCACATCAGAGGACAGAGAGAGAGCGAAGGAGAGAGAGAGGAAGAGAGGGAGAGAGAGAGAGAGAGAGAGGAAGAGAGAGGAGAGAGAGAGAGAGAGAGAGAGAAAGAGGAGAGAGAGAGGAAGAGAGAGAGGGAGAGAGAGAGAGAGGAAGAGAGAGGGAGAGAGAGAGAGAGAGAAGAGGAGAGAGTGAGGAAGAGAGAGGGAGAGAGAGAGAGGAAGAGAGAGGGAGAGAGAGAGAGAGAGAGAGAGAGGAGAGAGAGGAAGAGAGTGAGAGGAGAGAGAGTGCCGCCCCTGCGCACCCAGGCCACACTGCTCACCTGCTGCCACCGGTGTGTCCCCAACCATGTGCCGGTATGTAGGGCAGTTCACCAGGTCACACATCTGATTCAGAGCCATCAGCTGAAACAGAGCCCAGATACATGACAGGCACAGTACACACACTTGCACAAGTCAACATTGCCTGCCCGCCCATGCACACCCAGGCAGAGGCACCCCAACACCTCCCGCCGCCCATCGGAGCATGCCCACCGATGCACACCCAGGCCTCAATGCTCACCTTCCGCCACCGGCACGTAGACAGGAGGTCACACCACGTGCTGCTGCAAGCCACAAGCCCGGGGCCCACGGACATGGCACCCTCCACATCATGCAGCCCAGCTTCGCAGGCCACCAGGTCTCACGTTTGGTGCTGGGTCTTGATTACTCCATGGCAGAGGACATACCAGTGCACCCGGCATCATCGCAGGCTGCACACCCGCTCAGCCCAATGGGTGTCACCAACTCTGGCATCCCGGACGCAACGCCATGGGGCGGTAGGCCCGCGCTGCACGCTGGCTCTGGCCTACACTGCGGTCCAGCAGGGCACATAAAACCTGAGCTGTCCGTACCGCCAGGACGGGGCATCATCACAGGTTGAACACCCGCTCAGCAGCTCAAGGTGCCACTGACTCAGTGCACCCAAAGTCACCATCCCGTGGCGGGGTGCCTGTGCCATCCGCAAGGCCTCGGATGCCACTAACCCTGTGCAACCCCAGTCTGCGCCACGTGGTGGTAGGCCCGTGCCGTACTCAAGGCCTCGGATGCCACTAACCCTGTGCAACCCCAGTCTGTGCCACTTGGTCGTAGGCCCGTGCCGTACTCAAGGCCTCGAATGCCACTAACCCTATGCGCAGCAACTCATGGTCCCTATATGAGTGCAAACCGTGGGGCGTCCGTCATCCAGTCACCACCGGAAGAGGGGAATGTGACGTCGTCGGCCCCTTATGTTGGTGGAGTCACATGGCCTGTGACGCATGTGCCGGATGGGTGTGGTGTGTGTGAAAACCTGCCCTCAGGGAGTGGCTGTGACATGCTGATGACTAGACCAGTGACCCGCACACCACCAGCGAGTACGGCTGCGATGGGTAGCAATGAGGGCCCCCCCTCGGTGCGTAAGCGGAGTGGACTGGCCTGCCATACGCCGGACCAGCGCAGGGCCTGCAACAATGACTCGTGGGCTCTGGGCGTGGTCCAGTCCATGTCCGGACAAGGAAGTGACTGATGCGTGTGTCCCTGCTGCAGTGTTCACGGAACACACTACACAAGATGCAATGTCGCAACCCCTTACTGGCATCCCACAGGATGAACATCATTGACGCAAGGGAAGGCACTGTCCCCACATCCATCCACACAGGAATGACGTAAGACATCACACAGCAGTGTGTCACTGGATGTTTATTTGCACATCCAGTGCAGTCATGCAGCTGGAGCAGTACAGGGCAATGCTGAGCACACCACACAATATGGGCCCGGGGAGGGCCAGCCAGTGTCCATCCCAAGATGACCTGTGCTGCGGAAGAGGAAGGGTACAGTCCGCAGTCTGTCCGCTGTGTCATTGGTTGTCAAACAGCATGTGGCAGTCCATGTCGCTGTCCAAGGTGAGTGCCTCGGAGTGTATCGGGGGTCAGTGGTAGGTCTTGAGGCCATGTGCGGCACCAAGCAGAAACAGGCAAGGTGGCAGTAATGGATGCTAGTGCCTGGTCCTTCTGACCACAGTCCCATCCACGTCCTCATCCCCAGGTGTGTGCCCTGCCCCACCTGTGGGTGTTGCAGTGCCGGCTGCGGCACTGTGTGCCACTGACTCATCAGGGGCCAGAGGAGGATTTTCAGCCGCACTGTGTCGCAGTGACACATCAGGTGCTGGAGTGGATACGCCTGCTGCACTGGGAGGCACTGACACACCAGGGGGCGGAGATGTGGATGGTGTGGGGGCAGCAGCATTCATCATCGCCACGCCTTGTGGCAGCAATGCCATGACGATGACATGCAGGGCACGGTAGATCCAAGCTACGGTGGCTGCCATCCTTTCCGCCTCCATCCGCACCATGTCCTCCATGAGCCTCCACATGTGTGCCAGCTCAAGGCTGGCATCGCTGGGGCCACTGTGAGTGGACAGGTATTCTTCTCTCCGCGTCATGACTCCAGAGATGTCATTCAGGGCTCACTGGAGACCATGGGGCGGACATAGACACCCAAGGATGGTGTCCAGTTTGTTAGCCATGAGCTCGAACCCCACCCGGACCTGCTCGGCCGTCTCCATCTGGCCCTCCAGCACAAGGCGTTGGAAGGACATTTGTTGTTCCTGGGGGTCTTGGGAGGGTGCCGGGGCTGTGGGTGCCTCCTGCTGGGTGGTTTAGGTGGTGGGTGGGGTCTCATGGATGTAGCTGGGCTGCCCTGATCCTGGAGGTGAGTTGTGGAGGAGGTCAATGAGGTCTTGGATGGTTTGGATGTTGATGCTGCTGTTGTCCTCCTCCTCGTCATCGGAGAAGAGTGGCTGTGACTGCTCTGCAGGAGGTGTTGAAGATGCCCCTGCGATGTGAAGGGGAGATGGTGTATTACAATGTGTCCACATGTATGTAGCCGCATGGTACAGGTTGACATTCAGACAGCATGGCATTGTACATTGTGACAGTGTGTGGGTCTGGGCGAGGACCCAGAGTGATTGTGGGTGTGCACTGTGCCCTGCTTGCTTGTGCATGTGTGCCATTGTGGCCATCTCCCCCTGTCCCCCCAGTACCTGGTGGTCACCCTGTTGTGGTTGTGTAGTGTCCTGTCAGGCAGTGTCTGGTCCCCCGACTCCGGCCACAGTCTCCACACTGATGACTGTCGACACCAGCTCCTCCATGTCATCCAGCTCCAGCTGTGGCGCTGGGCCCCCACCTCCGCTCTGCGTTGCTGCCTTCAGGTTGGCGGAGAGTTTATCCTTGGTCTTCTGCTTGATGTCATTCCATCGCCTCTTGACCTCGCCCATTGTCCGCTTGTGCTCTCCGACGGCATTCACCTTGTCGACGATGTCCCGCCATATTCCATTTTTGGTGCCCAATGACACGTTGGAGGTGATGAAGAGTTGTTGATGGTGTTCCATCACCTCCGTGACTATGATCCGGTTCGCCTGCGGACTGAACTTGGTCTTCCTGGTCTTCTTGTCCTTGCCCTTCCCTGTCCCCGAGGTCCCAGGCTGGTCGTCCAGGGTGCTTGTGGGGTTGCGCTCGTCCTCTACGCCTGCCCCGGCTGCCTCCATGGTGCTTGGGTGTTGGTCAGTTTGTGTGTGGGGTTTTTTTCCTGCTTTTATGGCGGTTTCTGATGCCTGCCAGGTGTGTGTTGCAGGCCTGGCGCTGCTTGCCGCTGGTTTCCTCATCGCGCTTTGGGCCATCGCGTGTTTTTTGGTGTTGTGGTTTGTGTTTTTATCTCCATCGTGGTGGTTGTATCGCGGACTTTGTCCGCGGTTTCGGCAGGCTATCGCATGGTACCGCCTTGTTGTGAATTCCACGTTGACACGGGGTTATTTTCCCGTGATGGGCTGTGTTATTGAAAGTTGCGTTACGCTACTCTTGCGGTAGTTATCACACGTTCTTGTGAATATACCCCCTTGTCTCTGCCAGCATTGTGTTCCCATTGTCAGCCTCACAGTGTTAACTGCACTCACAAATTTTCCTTGCTCTTTGTTTTCGTAAACATTGTTACAGCCACTTTCCGTTCATGCGCTTTGCTTCTGCTAACGTTGTTTTGCATGAATTTTCAATTTTGCAGCTGTTTATTTAGCTCAATGTTAGAACTTTCATGGTGTGCCGTGTAGCTCTTACCTTGTTAATGCTGTTTTTTCAAAGTGCTTTAAAAAGCTGGAGTGTGTAATGCGTGCAGATCAGAGGTCCAAGTTGGCGGGATTGGAGGGGCATGATGTGCCCATATTTTGCATCCCTGTGCTTCGGAACTAATGCAGCGCGGCGCAGCAAAATTAATGGAAAAGCCTTCCCCCACCTTTTGTAAAAAGACAACCTGGACGGTTGATTGAGATAGTTTAAATGCTTTAGCTGCAGTGTAAGGCAGGGATTCTCCTGTGCTGTGAAACTGAAGCCGGGCACACAATTAAACAAACATTCATGACAAGGTGCCTGCTTGCCGGAAAGAAATGCAACTGTGCGCAACAAGTTAATTGTGCAAATGTAAAGGATGCTTTGAAGCTTTAATTGATCAACTCACTCGAAGCTTAGTGATGCCAAAGATTATTTTTTTTTGAGTGGTAGTGCAAAGAGTTAGCAACTGAGCTGTGAAGTGTGAGCTTTTAATTGTAATTGTATTTAAATTGCGCTTACTACCCCAACGAGGTGTCACAGGGACAGGTATATCTTATACTGTGTATCATGCAATATTCACAGTGCTTTCTGTCATAGGCTGTGACCTCGTATACACTAGTCACAATTCTCCACTGCACCAACCAAGATTTAATTCTGTGGCTCTCTAGTTACACTCAGAGCTCTACAGTGCATTGACTAATAGAGTTTTCATAATGTAGTATAGTGCATTTTTCACTGAGCAACATATTTTTGTATACCTTTTCATTTAGGCTGCGCTAATTGTATATGTAACTACCTCACGGTGAAAGACCACACATTTGACCCCACCCCCACGCTCACTGACCTCGCCCCATTGCATGCAGCACAGCTCCCATACTTTTTTAGGTTTCTAATGCACAGCACTTGCGCGGTGCTTGAGAAATCTATTGTTTTTAATATAAACTTACTCCCCACCCCCTCTGTTTCCTGGCTTTTCATTGGTTCCTGGGCTTGCCACTTACATTTCCTCCATTTCTATTGGCTGTAGCACATGTTCCTGCATTTACCAGTGCTTGTTCCTCCTCTGCTTCTCTTAGTAGTTTCCCTTAGCTGAAATACTTTTGACATCCACTTTGGTGGAACTATTTTTTTTTATAAAGTTTTTCCTTTTTCTGCTTGCAGCAGATTCATATTGGCAACTTATCACCCGGAAAGATTTAGGGGCAGATTTACAAGAAACTAACGCAGCGAGGTGCCGCAAATCATTTTGCTGCGCCGCGCTGCATTAGTTCTGAAGCACAGGGATGCAACATATTTACAACAATATATCCATCTCTGTGCTTCCCCCAGCGCTGGCGCACAAACTGCTGCTGTGTGCTGGCGCAGTCACCCTTGTACCATGGTGCAAGGATACCTGCGTTGTGGGGAGATTGTTTTTGGGCAGGAAGGGGCAGTTTCCTGCACAAAAACAATCAATTGAGGTGATTTCCTCTTCCAATGTGTGCTGTAGAATGCAGCACGCATTGAAAGAGGACAAAAACGAGGCATAGCATTCTGACGCATTTCCACATTCACGATTACTCGTAAATCTGGAAATGCATCAGTGGACATAGGTCTTGCATGGGAACACCTACAGCAACACCCATGTCACTCCCCTAACAAGCAAAGTTTCGCGTGAAAAGGGGCGATATTTACAAGCAAAGGTAAAGTCACGCAAGGTGGCTTTACGTGTGCTTCAAAATATCACTCAGCAGGTTGAGCCGCTGGAGTGTCACACAACATGACACACCGGTGGCGCAAGGGACTTGTAAATCTGCCCCTCAGTGTTTTACCCAGAATCACAGTATGTTGCACCGCTGAGAGTCGAACGTGAATCTCTGTTCTCGAGTCAGCATCCCTGGCCGCTGCACCACATCCTCTCCACTCCTGTGATGCTTGTTTTCCTTGTCATCTTAGTCAATAGTTCAAGCAGAAAACGCTGCTTTAAATATTTGATGTGAATGTTCTTTAACACGAAATAAAATGCATTCATTGCCTGGTAATAAGCTTAAATATTACAAAATGCTATGAACGACAACAAATCTCTGTTTTGACACTTGAGCGCTCTACTGCTTCTGTTTATTTAGTTGACTGTAGGTAATACTGTCTGAAGACGGGCGGGCGTTGAAACAATGCTAGATCTCCTACAAACTGACCAAGGATTGCACACAGTGCTTTCAGTGGGATGGAAAATGTGTGTGAAACGTGCTGCCTGTCTCAGTTGCAGTGTTGTTGCAATAGACTGCTTCCCTAAGCCTCAGGGCCATCAGTAACAAGGTTTGTGCTGCTATTTGAGCAGGAAGAGATAGCTTTGTCTCTGAAAGTGTCCAGTGCAAACAAAGTTTCTCTGTTGCTGCTTACAATAGCTGCAGTCAGCTCACTGCGCGCAGAGCTACAGTCAACAAGCCGCCTCTGCGTCTAGAGGGTTTTCTCTTGGCGGATGTCCCCTGTAGACAGTACCAAGACGTCATTTTTAGGTTTCACCTGCACAGCGCTTGCGCTGTGCTTGTAAAATCTATTGTTTTTAATATAAACTTAAAAGGGGCCTATTTCCCGCCCCCTCTCTTTCCTGGCTTTTTATTAGTTCATGTGCTTGCCACTTTCTTTTCCTCCATTTCTATTGGCTGTAGCATATTTTCCTGTATTTATCAATGGTTGTTCCTCGTCTCCTTCTCCTATCAGTTTCCCGTAGCCGAAATACTGTTAAAATCCACTTTGCTGGAACCATTTTTTCATAAAGTTTAGCCTCTTTCTGCTTTTTCATCTTGCAGCAGATTTATATAGCGCAATTTATCCGGAGAGATTAACTGATTTGCCCAGAGTCACAGCATGTTGCACTGCCGAGACTCCAACCGGCATCACCAGCTCTATAGTCAGCAGCTCTGGCCACTGCCCACATGCTCTCCACTTCCACTCCCATGATGCTTGTCAGGCAGCTCTTTCCTTCATCCCTTTGTCCCAGACTCCGATCCAGCTTATTATTCATCACATAGGTGAAACCGAAGCATTAACAATGCTTGTTTAACGCACTTCGATTACTGGTGCAGATTAGGGTGACCAACCATCCGTAATTTTCACGGACTGTCTGTAAATTAGCCCTAACGTCCATTGTCCATGATAGATGTGTTAACGAATGGCACTACTCCTCAAAAACAAAACATGACACGCACACCAGCACAACAAAATCTCTCAAGCGCAACACCTACATAATACTTTCCATCACAAACTACAAACATACACCCACCTTTCAGACTCCAATGCCAAGATGTCTCTCTTCCACTACACCTAACACATATATAGCAACACAGCAGCACTCTTTTAACCTCCTCTCGTCCATTGGACAATTTAGAATCTTACTATATGATCCACATGCTACACCACCCCTAACTCATACACCTTCTGCCCTAAACAGACACAAACAAAATAAGCGACATGCCAAACCTCACAACTTTGCTTCTCCATGTCTACTGCACAACAAGGTTACACTGCAAAAACAACACAGTGCACCAACTCACTCTCAAACACCGTCTCCACCACCTACACATGCAGACCCATCAAAATGCCTTCTTAGCCTGCTGGACGAGGAACACAATACAGAACAGCTACACGATTGCTATCCTCATAAGCTAATACCAACATAATGGCATACATGCTACAACCCCACAAAATACTGCTCACTCTTCTACAAAACAAAGTCACACTATCGCCAAAGCACATTCTCTAAACTGTCTACTAATAAATGCTCGATCACTCTCTAAAAACAAACATCCCATCTACAACCTTCTCACTGATGCAAAACCTGACATACTATTCATAACTGAATCATGGTTGGGAGATGATGTCTCCAGTCCTGCATGAAGCTGTTCCTCTAGGCTATCAAACTATCACCCAAATCATATAGGCAAAAGAGGAGATGGCCTAGCTGTTGTGTACAAGCAAACATTACATCTCACTAAAGCTGACAACGTCTCCATAAAAGATTGTGAGGCCCTTTTCACCAGATGAAATGCTACACCGTCTTCCTCCTGCAACTTCCGGCTCCTTTACAGACCTCCACCTAGCAATGCAATATTCCCAGATATACATCTAGACACAGTTTCAAACCTGATAACACTACACTCCAACCTATGTGTTCTGGGTGACCTCAACATTTGGTTTGACAAACCCAATATGCCCCATCCAAAAACAATCATCGATGGCCTAGATGAATTGAACCTGCATCAGATCATCCAAAAACCGACACACTTCGCTAGACACATCCTTGATGTCATTTTTGCAAATACAGAACAGGCTACCTCACAAACAATGATTCCAGTCACATGTTAAGACTACCATTTGCTTGCTTTCCAACATCAAACACCACTAAGCGACGCACCTAAAACCACCTTACGTGCATCCACCTATCGACCGTGCAACAAACTCAATTTGGAACACTTAAAAGAACAATTAACATCCAGTACAGATCTAGACACAATAAATCTGTTAAAAACAATGAGTGGCTACAATAAGCATTTGATATCCTAATAGCACTAAAAACAATACAACAGAACAATAGAAAACAAGCACCATGGAGAAATACAGAGATAAAGGAGATAAAACAACATATTAGAAAGCTGCAACGTGCCTAGCTAAAAACAAACACCAATCAAGACAAACTTTGCCTACAGAAAATTAACAGATTATACAAGTCAGCTATCAAAAAAGCTAAGAAAAGGTACTATTCAGAGACAGAATTCAAAATGCTAACAGGCACATGCATCAAGGTAGGATTTTGCGAGTCCTTAATTGCGATTATTAAGGAATCGCAATTAAGGACACGCAAAAGCCTATGCATGTAGGAATCGCTATAAAAATAGAGATTCCTACACATTCCTTATTTGAGACTCGCAAATTGTGAGACGCAAATAAGGAATGGCTTCCCATTAATTCCTATGGGCCTACAGGCCCATAGGAATGAATGGGAAATTGCATGCGCAATTTGCGAGTACCAATTGGTACTCGCAAATTGCGCATGCAATTTCAAGGGTGCAAGGGTGTCAAAAGGACACCCTGTTGCACCCCTGAAATTGATCTGTGCACAAATGTTGTGCACACACATGTCCCAAGGACATGTGTGTGTGTAACCTACAACTTTGAAAAATGCACTTCAGTGCATTTTTCAAAGTTTTTGCAAATTACCATCAAGTTCAACTTCATGGTAATTTAGCCCCCTAGTAGCGAAATCGCTACTTCAAAGTGGTTCTTGCATTGCATTTAAGGAATCGCAAAATGCGATTCCTTAAATGCCATCGCAATTTGAGAACTCGCAATTAATTGCGAATTCTCAAATTGCGAGTGCCTTGAACCTTGATGCATCGCAAATGCCATTTTTGCGGGCGCCAACGGACAATTTTTGCGAATCACACCATTTGCGCTTGCAAAAATGGTTGATGCATGTACCTGTAAATGTGCAAATAAAGAATTCTATAAACTTCTCAATGAATTTCGTACACCAAATTGCCTAGAAGGAGCTCATCCTGTTACTCAAGATTTCACAGACAAACTGGCAAATCATTACACGGACAAAGCAGACATGTTGGACTCATACTTAAAACAGAAACAAAGCACCAGCACTAACCCTTGTACAAAAGAACAATCCAAGAATACTCTAACCAAGCCTCTCCGTTCCTTCCAACACTTTCACACGATGAATTTATGGACCTGGTCAAAGCAAGCAGGCCTGCCGGCAGCCCACCGCTAACCTTCAAGACATTTTTTCAGAGAATATATATAGATAAGTTTTGCGTCTGAGAAGGAAGAATTGCCGCAAGTATCTGCCCTTAATTCTGGAGAACTGGCAGTAAGTGGTGAGCTGGTGTGTTGAACCAGAGCTGATAGAGCGCAGCTCCTTGTGTCATGCAGGGAGTGATGGGAATAGTTAACTTCAGCACAGGGGAAACTGTCTGCAGGAAAGTTCCACTTTTGGACATGGTTAGCCCTCACTTTTTGCCTGGAAAAGGATGTAACTGAAAGGGTACAGGGTTCCTGCCAACCAGGTCTCCTTTGTCAGATCTCTTGCCCTAAACTGTACCTTTTGTTTCTCAATTGGTACAACTTCAGTACCCCTTATAAGTCCCTAGTAAATATTACCCCCGGTATCTAGGTTAACTGAATAGGGTAGCAGCATGAACCCTAAGTTCCCCTCATCAAGGCCATGCACACTGCCTGTGTGCCTTGGTGCAGACAAAACTGAAGAGTTGTGATGGAGCAAGGTAAATAAAATAAATTTGTAACACCCTATAATAGGGATAATAATTTAACGATATTAATTGTTTGACAAATTAACCAACAATCTGCACTTTTATAAACATTTACATCAATGGTAACTGCTCTTTATGTGCAAAACTAACATATTTACAAATTGTAAAGTAAAAGAATATTAATTTAGTGATTTGCATACTAATTAGAGCAAAACCGCATGATTTGTGCTATGTAGTAAAATTGTATTGTGGCAAAGAATGCGGATGGTAAGTAAACATGGCTTTAAATGTCGCTTCTGCTAGGTAACACCTAACCCGGGTACTTAGAATGACGGGTGGGAAACAGAATGGCTTATTTTCTTTATTTTAATTATGATTGTGTTTGTTCTTATGATAGTTTGTTCGGGCCTGCTAGGCCATGCTGCGAAAATGGCTTTTGAGGCAGATGAGGTCATGCGCAGATGCAAAGATGGCCTCTAAGTGGAAGAAAGCCATAGAGCTAAACCACGTGGGTACAGCTCGAGCCCAGAGTGAGAAGTGTCAAGGTCAGGCTGACCTGACTTGAGGAGAATGCCAAGAAAGACTCAGCACGTATCCGTGAGAATGGAAGATGAACCCAAATTAATTAACAATGGACTGCCTAGAATGTGACCATCAAAAGTGAAACATTTTGGGGTCGATTCCGATTCGGGCCGGAAAAAGCACCGACCGACTCGGAGCTGGAATTAATTCCGACCGACACGTACCTGTGGCGCCCGACCCGCCAAGTACGATGCAAAGCGTGCAAAATCCGACCGACACGTACGGAACCCAAGCCGAACGACCAAGCCGCACGGAAAAAAGCAATCCGGCCGGAAAAACACGCGAATCGAACCGACCGACACGCACCCGGAACAAATCCGACCGAAACGTACCCGCGAACTCCAAACCGCAAAGTACGATGCAAGGCGCGAAAACCACGACCGAGTCGTACGGAGGACAAGCCGTACGACCGACACGCATACAAAACTGCGAGCCGAAGTAACACAAAACACCGCGACCGACGCAATACGCAGCATAGAAAATTGCACAAACACAGCGTGAACGAAACGGAGAAGACCGTACGAGACAACTGCAGGGTCCGATTCGGTCACAAGAACGTTTCCAACATGCACAGAAAGTACTAAGGGAAAATACACAAAAAAAGGCCAAACAAGCAATTACAAAGCCAATAAATACTGGGGGGGGTGGGGACAGAGAACAAAGACACACCGACAACTCCACCCATATAAAGGACACAAATCCCAACCATGATCCTTTGCAAATGCTATTCACCTGCCAGCACTCAACAGACAGCAACCACACACCCACAGCTCATCCCTCACACAAGCCACACACCATCAGCACACCAACAAATAGCTACCTCACATACACCCAGCAAAACACACACTCACACACCTTCACCTGCACACCAACACACACATCACTCACCATCACCACCCATCACCATGCCCCCAAAGAAGAATCACAAGTTCCTAGATTGTGAATTGGAAGTCCTGGTAGACGAGATCCTCAGGATAGAGCCACAGCTGTTTGGCGCACTGGTCCAACAGACACCCATCTCCCAGAAAACAAAGATGTGGGAGAGGATCATCAACAGGGTGAACGCACAATCACCATGTCTGCGCACAAAGACTGACATCCAGAACAGGTGGTATGACGTGCGCAGGAGGGTACGGGAGCTGCTGAAGAAGGACTACCTCCTGAGCCAATACACCGGCAGTGGCCCTCCTGCCAAGCCAGTATACCTCAGGCCCTGGGAGGAGAAGGTGCGGGCCATCCTTCCGCCAGTGAGCGTCTATGGACTAGAAAACATCCCAGAGCCTGGTGAGTACACAACAAATGTACACAATATTCTGCCACAATACACACACACATCACTGTCAAGGGGAGAGTCAAACCATGCACTCTTAGCAATTACACAGCAACCAGAACAGAATCATCCCAAAATGTGTATGTCAGTCAGATAAACACAACACATGCCATCTCAAAGTTACATTTAACCGTGTCATCACATGTACAAACACAACTACAACTACAGCTAGGCAGTGGCACAAATATAACTAACAAACACATCCAGACATGTAGCCACCACTACAACACCAACACACAGTGAAGACCACTGAAAGAAAGGAATTCTGTGTATGCTGGGCAAGTCAGTGTAGCCAATAGCATCATGGGAGTCGTAGTCACAGATATTGCTCACCCCCACAACTGTCCCATCAACACCACCATGAACCATGCGCACATCACAGGGAATGGAAAAGGACTCACAAGATGGCTGACACTGGGTACTGCTGTGGGGAGCACAAGGCCCTGCTGGCAACTGTGCAACAACCAACAGCAGGACACCACTGACTGACATCCTGAGAGACAACTTGCACTCCCTGCAATGGAAGCACGTTCCATGGTGGGATATATGGCTGGGTGGGAAGGAGGACTCACAGCACTGACCATAGTCACAAGCACCTCCCCTCACACACCCCCTCAACACAAACTCCATATAACCCACCTGGGAGAATGCAATGCCTCACATCCTAACTCAAGATCCCACAAAGAACCACCACCCTGGGTTATGCTGTGTGAAGCACAGGGACACTCTTGGGACTTTTAGCCAAACAACTGCCAGGACAACACTCCCAGCCATCCTGTCAGCACAGGCAGCCCACCCCACAGGGAAGCAGAGTCAAAAGGAAGGAAGGATGGGCATGCTGGGAAGGGGGGTGGAGGCAATAGCATGATGGGAGTAGTAGGCACAGATATTGCTCAGCCTCACAACTGGCCCATCAACACCACTCACAACCATGCTCACATCACAGGGAGTGGAAAAGGACTCACAAGATGGCTGACACTGGCTACTGCTGTGGGGAGCACAAGGCCCTGCTGGCAACTGTGCAACAACCAACAGCAGGACACCACTGACTGACATCCTGAAAGACAACTTCCACTCACTGCAATGCAAGCATGTTCCATGGTGGGATATCTGGCTGGGTGTGAAGGAGGACTTGCAGCACTGACCATAGTCACAATCACCTCCCCTCACACACCCCCTCAACACAAACTCCACATAACCCACCTGGGAGAATGCAATGCCTCACATCCTAACTCAAGATCCCACAAAGAACCACCACCCTGGGTTATGTTGTGTGAAGCACAGGGACACTCTTGGGACTTTTAGCCAAACAACTGCCAGGACAACACTCCCAGCCATCCTGTCAGCACAGGCAGCCCACCCCACAGGGAAGCAGAGTCAAAAGGAAGGAAGGATGGGCATGCTGGGAAGGGGGTGGAGGCAATAGCATGATGGGAGTCGTAGTCACAGCTCAACATCCCCCACCACATGGCCCAGCAAGCTCACACTCACGCATGCACATCCCACAGAGAGTGGAAAGGCCCATCAAAGATGTCTGACACTGGTGCTGTGTTGTGGGGAGCACAAGGGCATGCTGGGAACTGCACACCAACCAACAGCAGGACACCACTGTCAGCCATCTTGCCATTGCTCTCACACCCACACACACTGAACTCCCCACAAAAGCAAGTAAGTATGGGAATGCTGGGAAGTGGGGTGGAGGCAATAGCATGATGGGAGTCATAGTCACAGACATAGCTCACCCCCACAACTGTCCCATCAACACCACCCTGAACCATGCTCACATCACAGGGAGTGGAAAACAACTGACAAGATGGCTGACACTGGCAACTGCTGTGGGGAGCACAAGGCCCCGCTGGGAACTGTGCAACAACCAACAGCAGGACACCACTGACTGACATCTTGAAAGACAACTTTCACTCCCTGCAATGCAAGCACAGTCCATGGTGGGATAACTGACTGGCTGGGTGGGAAGGAGGGCCGGCTGTCAACAAAATACAACCAATGCAGACCATGTTCACACCCCAACAAATACATAGAAATGCCCAAATAATGCAGGACAAGGTGCTACACCAATATCAACCCCTGACTGTGACAACTTAGGACAATGCAATGTACAGGCCCGCACCCAGAGGCACAGTCACAACTGTCAGGTGTGTCAACCATTGATGCCTGCAGAAACATAACATACATTGTGTGTGTCTCCCAAAAACAGGTGATGATGGGGACACAGCAGACGCTGAGGAGTCCCAGTCCCAGGCTCAAGAGGATACGGAGCTCACTGGTGTCAAACAGCCTCTGCCCTCCTCGGATGAAGAAGACCAACCTGGCACCTCCGGTGCAAGTCAACATGCAGCACCAGCAGGACCACCAGCTGCAGCACCAGCAGGACCACCAGCTGCACCCCCTGCACCCACCCCTCCAACGACTGTCACCACAAATACCATCCCTGCCGACATGGACAGAACAAGGAGCACCACCAGCACAGGGACCCTGGACCAACGTGGGGCCATGGACACCACCACCACCACCAACCCCCAAGGGGGACCAGGGTCATCTGTGCGTGCCACTGCACGCACTGCACATGTCGGCAGGGGTGGTGGGAGGGGTGGGAGACAGAGGTCGCTGCTTGCAGAGGTGTCTGGTGTGCATGGCTGCCCTTCATGCCCGCTTGGACTCACACATGTCCCGCGTGGAGTCCAAGTGGGACACACTGCAAGAGATGACGGCGGTGCATAGGGACATATTACAATGCCTCCGCCAGATGACCATCAACCAGTCTACACCTCCCTGTGTGCCAACAACATCTGGTGCTGAAACAACTGCAACTGCCACAGGGAGGGAGGATGACTCTGGCGGAGAGTCCCCTGCACCGCAGCAGCCTGTACTTGAGGGGCCCACCACAAAGAAGAGGGGTCGTCCGAGGAGGGGCAAGTGAGAGGCCGATGGCCAAGTGCAACCCCCAGGAAGCCTGAACCTGTTCTGGATGTTCACCTTTGTGCGCAAACTGTTCACCCTGTTGACGGCAACACAACTCCCACACATGACATGGGGAGTACAAGTTGGACCAATGTCTCAGACAACTGTGGCCCCGATACTGGAGATTTTGTCTACCAGGACTTTCAATTCATCTAGGAACTTCTGATTGCAATATAAATGTACAGCACTAACCATCCTATGCACTATTCACACAAATGTATCACAATAAACACACTAATACACCATACTTGCCTCTGTTGTGATTCCAACGTGGGTGCTGTCATGGGGATGATGAACTGCAAAATTACACTGTGTATGCGAACTGCAACAGCAAGTACAACACAGGCATGTCAGTAATGGCAACGTGACACATATGAGGGAGACACACCACAAGGGCTACACAACACATACACACCTAGGCCATCTGACTCATTGCCTACACTGATGTTGCCAGGAAAGACGGTGCAATGCACAGACACCACACCTATTCCCAGTTGTAGTCAAGTAGCCCACAGGTGCAGTAAGCAAATGGCAGTCAAATGTGTGACCACAGACAACGCACATCACAAAGTGAAGCACAGGTTTATTACACAGTTGCAACATGTCGTAACCACTACAGATGCAAGGTAATCCCACCTGGCAGCGGGCACACAGTCAACAACTGTAGAAGTAAGGAAGTCCATGGGTGTGGCGCACATCACCTGTAGGGACACAACAGCTACCACCCTGGAAGTACAATGACGTCGTCGGTGGACACAGTTGACCAAACGAATCTGAAAGTACCCTGTGAAGGACAGAAATGACACACAGTCAAAAGCAATGGAGAACAGGACAGAACAGCAAAACTCATGCACAATACATGTTACAAGATACCCACCCAGAACCAAGTTAGCATGTCAACACTGTTGGGGAGTACAGACCACCTGTAAGCACACATCGCTACACACATCCAGTCAAGTAGCCCATGGACACACTCCAACAGCACCAGAGCACCACCTACACATATCATGCCAACTCACATCATTGACATGACACCTCAGGATACTCACATTCAGCTAAAGAAGTTGGTGATGAGCTGTGTGCGGACATCACCATCATCATCATCACTGGCATCGTGGTCCAGGCCAGGATCCTCCACAGGTGGCGGATGTTGGTCATTGTCATTCTGGATGAGAGGCAACTCCTTCCGCACTGCCAGGTTGTGGAGCATGCAGCAGACGATGATAATCTTGCACACCTTCGCTGGGGCATATGGGAGGGACCATCCTGTCTTGTCGAGGCAGCGGAAGCGGCTCTTCAGGAGACCAAATGTCCGCTCAATCACTCTCCTGGTCCGACCATGTGTAGCGCATCTGGGCTGGTGTCACAGGGTTCCTGAGGGGTGTCAGCAACCACGGCATGTTGGGGTATCCCGAGTCACCTACGGACAGACAAGTGCACATTAGCTGACTTGGAAAAGTGGGCGGAATACTACAGATCAGATCACACACAATGGCACAAAGTCAGTACACACCAACAAGCCAGGCACGCTGGTTCTGCATCTGTGCCATCATCCTGGGGATGCGACTACTCCTCATCACAAAGGCATCGTGTGCTGAACCAGGGAAACGGGCACACACGTGTGAGATGGTCATATCTGCAAGACACACCACCAGTGCATTGACCGAGTGGTAGTGCTTGCGGTTACGTTAGGCCTGCTCCTGGGCCTGTGGTGGTACCAAAGCCACATGTGTCCCATCAATGGAGCCAATGACATGCGGCATCCTCCCCAGGGCATAGAAGTCACTCTTCACGTCAGTGAGTCGTTGCAGTCTAGGGAAATAGATGTACCGGTTCAGGTATAGCAACATTGCCTCCAAAACATCGCGGAGCACACGGCTGAACATGGTCTGTGACATCCCACCAGCAGTCGCCACAGTATGTTGAAAGGTACCGGTGGCAAAGAAGTGTAGGGCTGCCATCACCTTCACCTTGGGGGTCAGCGCTGTAGGATATGGCCGGCCAGGCTGCAAATGTGGGGCCAACTGCACTGCCAAATCCTCAATCAGCTGCCTGGTGAAGCGGTACCGTCGGATGCTGTCCCGTTCCACCATCGTTGCCAGGTCTGGGAATGGTCTATGGACAGCAGGAGCCCTGCAGTGCAGAGGAGAAGAAAGCAAGATTGTCAGTCACCCCACATATGCGGCATTGAACACACTCAATATCACATCATACATCATTATGAGGCACAACTACATGAAGTGTGCAGTTCCGTAAGGACATGTATGGTACATACATGGCCAACATCTGTCATCACGGTTCAACAAGTGGCATCAATAAGTCCCAGGTTGGCCCATTGGATATCATGAGGCCGTGTCACAGTTCCCATCTCCTGCTGCCATGTCACAATCACCCCCCACAGTGACATGTGAGGACAGATGTGCCCCAGGCATCACAGCTCAACGACAGGTACATTCCCAGGGACCCTGTATTGCCACATGGACACTGGCATTACATGGAGTATCATGTATACACCACAGCAAAACAACCATGACCCCCACAGGTAGTGGTTCCACTTGCCTCTGCAGGACAGACATGGACGTCTGTGACACACACACGCACAACATCAAAGTCCATGCACACACAACATGGATGTGGAGACTGTCTCCCATTGTGCACCTGAAATCAGAGACATTGTAAACACTACATGCACACAGACTGTGGAGGACCATCACTATTGTGCCACTGGGTCACCGTGGCTCAAACATACCGTCCCACATGGGACTCACGGGGTATGTGACATGACATACACATACACCACCGTGAAATGTGACCATGGCACATGCTCAGATATGAACAGTTGCAAATCACAGTGGTCATGTACACGTAACACCCAGGATCCTGTCCCCATGAACACGTGCACAGCCTGGGGGTGGCTGCCCCCAGGTGACACCCACAGGACAACATGTACACCAACATACACACAACAGGAAATGCAGCCTTACATGCCTTATGATACAGTTTGGACAGGCTGTGGTGTTGTAGGTGTGCCCCTCACTCCCTGGGAGCTATTTGTGGCTGGCATATGTTCATCTGAGACAGGCATGGTGACATATGCCAGTCACTTGTACAGGGATGTGTTGAACAGCAATGGACCGATCGGTGTGCCCGGCCGGCCCATTGCATCCAATGTGTGCAGGTACGCGTTGTACCCCTGTACGCGTTGTACCGCAATGGACCGATCGGTGCACCCGGCCGGCCCATTGCATCCAATGTGTGCGGGTACTCGTTGTACCCCTGTACGCGTTGAACAGCAATGGACCGATCGGTGTGCCCGTCCGGCCCATTGCATTCAATGTGTGCGGGTACGCGTTGTACCCCTGTACGCGTTGTACCGCAATGGACCGATCGGTGCACCCGGCCGGCCCAATGCTTTCAATGTGTGCTGGTACGCATTGTACCCCTGTACGCGTTGTACCGCAATGGACCGATCGGTGCACCCGGCCGGCCCATTGCATTCAATGTGTGCGGGTACATGTTGTACCCCTGTACGCGTTGAACAGCAATGGACCGATCGGTGTGCCCGGCCGGCCCATTGCATTCAATGTGTGCGGGTACGCGTTGTACCCCTGTACGCATTGAACAGCAATGGACCGATCGGTGCGCACCCATTGTCAATGGCCTAGCCTGGCAACGGACGCGTTTTCGAAATTCGAACGAGTCGGTTGCTGGAAATTCAGTTGGTTACCCACAACAATGTTGCAAAATCATGTATGTCATGAAGTTGAAGATTTGAAGGATGCTGTGGGCGTGTATTGGTGCTGCTATTCCATGGATTGGCCAGATTCAGAAGATGCAAACGACTTGGACCTATCACTTTGGACACATGGGACAGTATCTGCCTCTGCAGCACATATATATTGCTGGCTGTTCCCCTGAGAGCTCACTTGCCTGCACTACATGCTCCAGGACGACATCTGCCACTGCACTGCTGCTGTCTCTGCCCCCTCTGGACCCTGCAATGGCACGTACTGTGGAGAGAGCCCCGGCCTTCAGCCTTGAGGAGAACCAGGCCCTGCTGGACAGCCTACTTCCACAGTACAGCAAGCTGTATGGGACACCAGGGGAGCAGGTGAGTGTTCTGTGCACTGCCTTTCTGAATGTGCATTTTGTCTGACTAGCAAGGCTGAAAGTCTGCACGCCACTGGCTAGCAGGCTCACTGAGTTGTTGTCACCCCCCATAGTGTGTAGTGACATGCACTGGACAGGTATGGTGCAGTGACAGTGCATTTGAACAAGGTGTTACTTCCAATGCAATGATACCATGTAGTGACTTCTGGCAAACTGTCCATGGGCAGCGTTGCACTGCCTGTGTACATCATGTGCCCCTGTGATTGAGACATGTATATACAACTGTGTCATGCACGGATATGTTGCATGTGTAGTAATGGCCTTTTCACTTTGTCATCCTCACAGGTTAATGCCCATCGGAAGCAGGAGATCTGGAAGGACATCGTCCGGGCTGTCCGGTCCGTGGGGGTCTACAAGCGCCGGTTCTGCAACTGCCAGAAGAGGTGGCAGGACCTTCGGGGCTGGACCCGGAGGATTGCACGGGTCCAGCTGAAGCTGTCGCCTCCTCGCAGGAGGGGTGGAACACGGACCCTGACCCCCCACATGCTCCAGATCCTGGCGGTGGTGTTTCCAGACCTGGATGGGCAGCTGAAGGCCAGACAGCAGCAAGGAGGGGGTGAGTCAAAGACTGCACTGTGAACTCTGTATTACATGCTATGTGCCCTCCTCTGGCCTGGTTAAACTGCCACAGTACAGCAGTCATGTTGTCCAGGAGCCATGTCCCTCTATTGTGCACTGCCCACTCCTCATCTGATACCCAGGTGTGGTCCTTACATTCAGGGAATTGTGTCACTTGGGACTGTGTCCTTGCAGTTTGCTTCACTCAAGGTGGGGGACAGCATCTGTTTCCCTAACTCTGTTGTGGGCATCATGGGTGGGTCCATTGTTCACACAATGCCTGTGTTCGGACATGTAATCTGCATGTTGCTTTGATATGCGGTCCACTTGCTGAGCTGAGCCACCACATGTGCCTGGGGTATCTGGCACACACCCATGCAGCGGGTGGGAACAATGTTTGGGCCCCAGGAGTGTGCAGATTACGTGTGTCACACATACATAGCCAGCTATCCACTGTCCAGGGCTCAACCCTCATTCATGTGGGACAGGACAGTCATGCCTACTCCAGCCCATCCAATACACCTGTACTCCCACTCCCGTGTATCAGCTGACACATTGTGCGCAGTGATTTGACCCCTCAGGTGTCTGCCTCTGTGTCAGTGTGCTGTGGATTTGTTGCCAGGACTGCTGGGGTGTTTCTCGGTAGGGGCTCAGCATGCCACTGGAGATGTGACCATAGGAGACGATACTTGTGTGTCACATAGGTGTTTGATCAGCTGCCCGTGCAGACTGGGGTATGCGAATGTGAAGTTCAGGCAGCTGTTTCCCATTCACAGCAGATTGTGAGGGGCTCAGGTTCAGAGGGTAGTGTCACAGGTCTCCCATATGTCCAATCGGTATGACCTGGACAGATGAGGGTTAAGATGATGTGTTGTGTGGGGGATGTACATGTGCACTTGTGCAGCTCCAGGACTTGCATTCCCCATGACCTACTATTGTGACACAGTGCAGAGTGTTGTTGTCTGGCTGCCAAGTCATACATCACTGAGACAGTGATGTATGACTTAGCAGTCATGCCTCCGTCATGGCATGTGTCTACTTATTGGTGATCCTGCAGGGGAGTGACATGTGCTACATGCACACCATTGTGGCGATGGCTATCAGGACATGGGTGCATCATGGTGTCTGTCGATGGTATGCATCACATGCATTTCCTATTTGACTCTGGGCATCCCTTTCATCCGGAAACCTGTACTGACTCAGTGGCAAGAGTTGTGATGTGTGCATGTCCACATGCTACACCGTGTCCTCTGCACTGTCCAACTACTGTGTAGGTGGTGCATGTGTCCACACTGGGGTGTTGCTATCCAACAGACACCAGACAGATGGGTGCAAGGCCATGTGGGATGTGAGTGCCATGGTTGGCATCAGACTGACAATTGGCTTCTCCTGTTCAGTTAGGGCACTTTTAGCAATGTTCAACTAATGATGCCAGGGCTTGCTCTGTAATGTGCTGTGCTCACAGTGGTGTGTGCGTTTGGTGCAGGTGACTGATGTCTGTCTGTTTCCCCATTGTTTGCAGATACATCCACGGCCACAGAAGGGGACAGCTCCACGGACCAGGAGGAGCCGGAGAGCCAGACTGGGTCAGCAGCCGAGGAGTGGTTGGAGGGACCCAGTGGCACGGAGGTCGAGGGGAGCCACACCGAGGAGTCCTCAGCAGCATCCACCTCAGCTGAGGACCACAGCGGCTCGGAGGATGACTCCCTTATGGAGGCGGGTGTCAGCAGCCACCACACCCCAGCTAGTGTTGCTGTCCCCGCCACCACCAGCACCACCACCGCCCTCCCATCGGCTCCCATTCCCCAGGTCCGTGGAGGCTCCCATGTTCGGGAGCGTGTCTCCTTCGGGCCAGGCACCGCACCCCCTGCCCCTGTGTCCCCTGCTGCCCTGAGTGAGGAGTCTGTGTACCTCCTTCGCCAGCTCCATGTAGGGCAGACAGCCATGCTGAGTGTCCTCCATGCGCACACCGCTCTGTTGACTCAGCTGGTGTCGTTCATGGAGGGCATCTCATCGGGCATGTCTGACCTACAGAGGGGCAATAGGTCCATGGACTCCTCCCTGACGGCAGCAGTGTCCCTCCTCAGACAGTCCCTCACCCCTCCTGCCTCTGCTCCATCCACACTCTCCAGCACCTTACCCGTCCCAAGCACACACACACCAGCACAGGCACACACCAGCACACACACGTCCAGCACACAGACACACACGCCACAAACAAAATGCACACGCACGCACAGTCAGGGGACTGAAACCAGACTCACAGGGGATGGGGCCCTGGAACACACACACGCATCCACAAGCACTGCGCAGTCCTCAGTTGCCTCTCCCTCCAAAGCACCCTCCCTTGCCTCACCTGCAACCCCAAAGTCACAGCGGCTCTTCCTCTGTGACCTCGGCCTCATCCCCTACGATCCAGCTGCTCCAGCATCCAGGGGGAAGAGGAAGCCCACCCACATGGAGCAGAGTGCCCCTTGCCCCCGGACACCCTCCCCCAGGTGCAGACAGACTGAGGCCCCCACCCGCAAGTCCCCCCGGAGTCGTAAGTGCAAGACCCCACCGCCGCCCTGCAGCTCAGGCACCAGGTCTCCTTCCTCCATCCCTCAGGCCCCCACTCCACAGGTGCCCCCACCACACCCTGCCCCAGGTTCCCCCACCCACAGATATACCATCCCCAAGAGGATCCGGCCTTCTCCCCCTGCCACTTGCTCTCCCGGCACCACACCCCCGCTGCGCTTGTCTGTGCCACTGATGTGGTGAGGGTGTCCTCCCCCTCTGTCCAGCCCACCTTGCCTGTTCCCCATTCTCCTCCCCTGGAGGTAGGCACTGCAGTGGAGTCCACTACCACCCTGTCTGACTTGGGCACTGCAGTGGCGGAGCTGTCCACTCCATCTGCAGGGTCCACTGCAGTCGTGCCGGCACCCACAACATCTGAGTCATGCCCCCCAGTTGTGCCAGCACACACCATGTCAGATACCTCCACTGCAGTTGTCAGTGGCTCTCCAGCACCCACCACCCCTTCCCTGTCTCCTCCTGGTGAGCCCTGATCATGTCCCTGCGGTGCCTGGCCTGCCCCCCCGGTTGCCCCTCCTGGTGGATTGTCCCTGGTTTTGTGCAGTGCAGGCATGCGTAGGGTGACATCTGCCACTGTCACCCTGTATTGACTTACTTGATGGACTGGCCATTGGCCTTTGTTGGAGCATTACTGTTCTCTGAGTTTTTGGACACACATATGCTGAATAAAGCAACTTTCTGTTCTCTAGTGCTTATGCTTCTGATGTACATGTTGTTGATGATGCTAACCATGCCCTTGCTGCAGTGATGGTGATATTTGGTCTCATGATAATGAAGTGTTACTGTGCAGGAACACATGTGGTCCAGGGGGAATGTGTCCTATCCTGTGGTATATCCATGTCATCCTTAGCAGCATCTGAGGGTGTCATGTGTTCAGTATTTGGCAATGGGATTTCCTACTTACATTAGCAATTTCACATCTGTGGCTTCCACCCCTGCACATCTGTTGTGCATGCCATTGTTCAATTCGTCTACTTCCCTGACCGTGTGGCCATCTCCACTGGACATGCAGGTTTGGGCATCAATGGGGAAGGACTCATCTGTGTTGTCAGTGCAACATTGCTATACAAGTGTGTTGGATCTGTGCTGATGATTTCGTTGGCACACCCATGACCAGGCTGATGTGACGGGAGCCTTCATTTGGTGCTAATTCTTGATTGTGTGACCAAGTGCTCAGCTGACATGATGGGGCCCTACTGAGGCAACATATGGCACAGCTTTCCTCACACAGGAGTGGAGTCCCCTCATGGCAGTGTGTACTCCTGTGACATTGCCTGCGCCCAAGGTGTGTGTTGTATGAGCATGTCTGTGTGTTCACTTCCGTTTTGCTGTGCATGCTGGGATCCCTAGTGTTGTACCTGTTTGTGATGCTTGCTGAGTTGACCTATGTTCCCCCAAAGTCTTCTCCCTGGGTTCTCTGTGATGTGGGTGCATGGCACATTACTGGTCATCAGGGTGTCACCCATAGGTGTGTTTGCTGTCAGGGCTGAGTTTGTGTGCAGACGCATATGGGTCACAGTCAGGTTTCCCCTTGGCACTTGTTGTTTACACCTGTCATGTGATTTCCAGTTTGTGTTATCTTTCAGTGATTGTGACACGTTGTATGTGTGACTGCTGGCACTCCTCAGGGTCCGGGCTGCAATGTTGGTTGTTGTCTATGTGTGTTCTTTGTGGGTGACCTTGGCTTCTTCATTGGTGTGTGACTGTGGCTGGGATCCCATTGGTTGGTGTGGTATTGCCGTCATGTCCATGTACAGTGTAGTGTGCAGTGTGTCAGACATTCAGGAGTCTTGTTGAGTGGCCATGTGTGATGTGTTTCTGCACCTTGGTTCCCACCCACCACCCTGGGATTGTCATGGGTGCATGTGCAATGTCACCAGTGCATGTGTGCTTCACTGCTGCACATTGTTGGAGGTCGAGGTGTGTGGTGTTGAGTGTGTGCAGATGAGAGTTGTTGCCCGGCTAGACCCCTGCCTCCATGTTGGCCTTGGCTTACTGGCCGTGCTGATTGATTTGTGCTTGTGTAGGTGTGATGGTAGTTTGTTGCTCAGGACACATGACTGTGGTTCACAGTGTGAACGACATTTAGCTTTGTCATCACAGTGGGATTGTAATGCAGCCCAGGGTAACCACATTGTGGGGGCCCTGGGGGTAGTGCTGTGGTGTGTCTGTGTCTTGCTGTGTCAGTTGCTGTTCCTACATGCTTGTGTGACATGTGTGATTTGTGCTCCCTCTCATCTGACAATGCCTGATTGCCCACATAGGGGATTTGGATCCATGAATTACCTTTGTGTGGCACTGTATGCACATCTGTGTAATTGGTATTCAGGCCTCCTCATGTGTTGTGTGGTTGCCTGGGGACACTGGCACCCCCCTCACCTGTTGTGTTTGATGTGCAGTGTGGGTCTGCCTGTTTGTGTTTGTGCATCTGCACCACTGCATTGGCATATCTTAGGTGTGCCATTGGCTGTTTGTTGTTTGGTGGGTTTCCCCTGCTGTCCCTGGGACTCCTAGGTCATCGGTCAGCACAATGATCATGGTTTGTGTGTCCCATTGCTGCCATGGTATGGTATCTGTTCACCTCACATCTACAGTCTCCACAGGGTATCTGCATTTGTGTGCCCATTGGTGCAAATATGTGGGTCTGCATTCTGATGGTCACTTCTGTCATTGTGTCATTGATGAATGTTGACAGTGTCAGCCCCCATGGGTGTTGTTTGTCTGCACATGGCCAAAGGTATGTCTTATTTGCACTGCAGTATTTGCCTCCCCCAATCTATGTTGCAATGGGACACATGCACTACTTTGCCACTGATGTGTTTTATGTTCTGTGACCAGGAATCATCCATGCAGTTTGGCAGTTGCAGCTTTTTCTTTGTCAACACTTGCATTTTGGTCACAGTGATGATGGGGGTTTGGACCCCATTGCCACAATGTTCAAAATGTGCTTCAGCTATGGACCCCACACTTACCTTTTGGTCACTGTGATGATGGGGTTTGGACCCCATTGCCACAATGTTCAAAATGTGCTTCAGCTATGGACACCACACTTACCTTTTGGTCACTGTGATGATGGGGGTTTGGACCCCATTGCCACAATGTTCAAAATGTGCTTCAGCTATGGACCCCACACTTACATTTTGGTCACTGTGATGATGGGGGTTTAGACCCCATTGCCACAATGTTCTGAATGTGCTTCAGCTATGGCCCCCACACTTACCTTTTGGTCACTGTGATGATGGGGGTTTGGACCCCATTGCCACAATGTTCAAAATGTGCTTCAGCTATGGACCCCACACTTACCTTTTGGTCACTGTGATGATGGGGGTTTGGACCCCATTGCCACAATGTTCAAAATGTGCTTCAGCTATGGACCCCACAATTACATTTTGGTCACTGTGATGATGGGGTTTTGGACCCCATTGCCACAATGGTCATGGCCTGCTTGCATTGTGGGGGCCACACACATATATGTGTGGCACATGTGATAGGGGGTCACATTGTATGTTCAAAGTCATGTTCAGTGTTGTAGGCATTTGACACAGTCTACACACGCTTGTCATGGTGTTGGGGGATGTCTTTTTCTTACATTCCCTAGGTTGTGGTGTGCTGGTTGTGTCATGCATTGTCCATCCTATGAGTGGGGGTGATGTTGGTGGTAGGCATCCAGCCCCCCATGGGTAGAGGTGGTAGTAGTGACAGGCATCCAGCCCCCCATGGGTAGAGGTGGTAGTAGTGGTAGGCATCTGGCACCCTCTGGGTAAGGGTGGTAGTTGTGGTAGGCATCCTGCCCCCCTGGCTAAGGGTGGTAGTAGTGGTAGGCATCTGGCACCCCCATGGCTAAGGGTGGTAGTAGTGGTAGGCATCCAGCCCCCCCTGGGTAAGGGTGGTAGTAGTGGTGGGCATCTGGCACCCCCATGGCTAAGGGTGGTAGTAGTGGTAGGCATCCAGCCCCCTGGCTAAGGGTGGTAGTAGTGGTAGGCATCCAGCCCCCTGGCTAAGGGTGGTAGTAGTGGTAGGCATCCAGCCCCCTGGGTAAGGGTGGTAGTGGTGGTGGGCATCTGGCACCCCCTGGCTAAGGGTGGTAGTAGTGGTAGGCATCCAGCCCCCTGGCTAAGGGTGGTAGTAGTAGTAGGCATCCAGCCCCCTGGCTAAGGGTGGTAGTAGTGGTGGGCATCTGGCACCCCCTGGCTAAGGGTGGTAGTAGTGGTAGGCATCCAGCCCCCTGGCTAAGGGTGGTAGTAGTGGTAGTCATCCAGCCCCCCTGGGTAAGGGTGGTAGTAGTGGTGGGCATCTGGCACCCCCATGGCTAAGGGTGGTAGTAGTGGTAGGCATCCAGCCCCCCTGGGTAAGGGTGGTAGTAGTGGTAGGCATCCAGCCCCCCCTGGGTAAGGGTGGTAGTAGTGGTGGGAATCTGGCACCCCCATGGCTAAGGGTGGTAGTAGTGGTAGGCATCCAGCCCCCCCTGGGTAAGGGTGGTAGTAGTGGTAGGCATCTGGCACCCCCATGGCTAAGGGTGGTAGTAGTGAGTTTTGTCAGAAAGGAAGAATCGTGAAATATGGCTTATTGTAGAGAGAAACCGTCATGGATGGCGAAAATTAAAAACTTTTTCAAGAAGGACAAGAAGGTGGTGACTAGAGAAGGACAAGTAATTCCTCCGCCGAAAACGTCAGCTTCTCATATGATGCTGAAATATGGTTATCATACTTGCATTTGGTTAGAGAATTGGACAAAATATACTCAGAATGATGGAGTATTGGCTTTTCCAGAAAATGGTTCATTTAGCACGGCTGTACTTCGGAATTTGAGAGAGAAAATGATGAAACTTGAGCCAAGACCTAGACCAACACAGTTTGAAGCGTTAGGTGAATGGGAAGACGTGATGTATGAAAGAGAAAGACACAGAGGTGCAAAGAATTATAGTTTAGTTCATGGAAAAGTATGGGGAGTGAATCATGAAGACAGGATGAGACGTTGGAGATATGCTAATATGACAGATGGTTTGTTTCCAGCTCTAACAGTTGAAGAAGTTGCAGGGAAAAAGTGTACAGAGAAAAAGAAACATACAGCTACAGAGAGGTATGGGTATGGAGGTAGCGAAACAGAGGATGAATTGCTGGAAGATATTTTTTTTTTTTTTTTTATTTCAAATGGTCTTTATTCATTTATATGAAAGGAAGGAGAAGATCATCAAATAGAAACTGGTGACTTGGCGAGATTAGAACAATAAGTACATATCAATGAACATATGAATGTACCACATATCAATGAACAAGAAAGGAGCCACATTTCAATTGCAGGCAATACATATGTGTCTCAACAATGGGCTAGAAAGAACTAACCTCCTATACTCCGAGAATAGGAAAAGGAGAAAAAGGATAAGATAGAAAAAAAAAGAAAGAGATAGAAACCCAGAAGAGAGGGGAGAAAGAGACAGTCCAGAGCCCCATACCTAACATAATGTAAAGAGTTACATGGCATATGAGTGTCCAACGATGACGTACAACACCTGTGCTAGAGAATGACGTTCAACCTAATGAAGTTCACGGTGGTTTATAAGAGTCAAAATACTTGTCCAAAGTAAACCACATTTTCCTCGTTGAAGGTTTCCAAGGTGAATTTTGAAGAGTGAGATTATCTGCCCCCTGAGGTGAATGACCCAGTTCATCCAACCTGCATAGGAAGCCTTGCTGGTATCTTTCCAGTTGGTGAGTATCATTTTTACCGCAGAGATCAACAGAAGATCGAGGAGAGCTCTGTCATCCTCCGACGGCAGATCCACCTGTAGAAAAGCAGCTATCAAGGTTGGCAAATCTCTACCCAGTGTACATTTAAACAGTTTATACAAAAATAAGTATACCTTGTCCCAGAAAGGTTTCACTGCTGGGCAATGCAAAATAAGATGGGCTAAGTCGCCTTTGTCTTGTTTACAGTTCCAGCACAAATCATCCTCCCGAATCCCCATGGAGAACAACCTAGACGGTGTCCAGAACGCTTTGTGCATTAACCAATATTTAGTTTGGGAAAGAACCGGGGAAATCTTGTTGCGAGAAACTGAGTTCCATAGTGAGGGCCACGAATGTTCAGTTAACGGGGCAGGAGAAAGCAGATTCCAATAATCAACTACCTTAACATTAAGCTTTGAAGATTTGGGACGTAAGAGTTTATAAATCTGGGAAACCTGATGGCCAAGTTTATTAATTTTTGTTACAAATAAAGGCAATGACGGTGAGATGGGAGACAGTTTGGATCTCGCAATGGCAGTCCTTACTTTCAGAAAATTGTAAAATTCAACATCAGCTAGCTTATATCTATTTTGAAGTTCAGAGAACGTAAATGGGTACGAGGCGTTTTCCAACTGATGGGGAAAGAACACCCCTTGGAGCACCAGGATTCAAAGTAGAGAGTTTTACCATTGTAAAGTAGTTTGTTATTAAACCATAGCGATTCCATGTTGGAGCCCCTAATACTGACCTCCATGGTCTTATCGATTTTCAAGAGAGCTATTTTAGTGTTCTTAAAAATAGACTTAGAGTGGATGGGGCAGAGACGATTGGCTGTAAGAGTCGAAAGATGATTTATATTGTTGAGGAGAGCCCTTTCTACTTCCAGCCAGACAGGTGAGTAATCGCTAGTGGGGGAAACCCAAAGAGAGCCTTGTTTCGCCAAAAAGGCATACTGGTAAAGTCGGAAATCCGCTAAATTCACACCCCCTAAAGCTTTGTCAAGCCTCAGTTTTTTAATGCTGATTCGAGCTTTTTTCCCTCGCCAGAGAAAGGATGTTAAAAGAGTGTCTAGTTTATGATGAAAGGTGTCTGTCAGTATTAGCGGGAGCATACTTATAAGGTAATTGACTAGAGGGGTGACCATCATCTTCACCGTCTCGATTCTCCCCCACCACGTAATAAATTTCGGGGACCAAGATTCCAAAAGCTTCTTAATTTTATCCAGTAACACCTTCTCATTTTGGTGCAAAGTGTCTATAATATTATTGCCAAATACAATCCCCAAATATTTGATGTAACCAGGTTGCCACTTTAACCCAGAGTCTCCCAACACATCGCTAGTGCAAAACACATTTAGTGGCTTAACTTCGGGTTTATCTCTATTGAGTTTATACCCCGAGTGAATAGAGTATAATGCTATAGTATCCATCAGGGCTAAAATTGAAGAATCTGGGCGTTCCGTTACTATTAAAATGTCATCCGCGTATGCGGCCAATTTGACTTGAACGCCATTAATATCGAGTTCCTTAATATCCGGATTGAGTTTAATTGCCTGAATAAGGGGTTCCAATGCCAACAGGAAAAGAGATGGAGACAAAGGACAGCCCTGTCTGGTACCCTGGTAAAGAGAGAAGGCCTCAGAAAGTGAGCCATTTACGGCAACGCGGGCAGTCGGTTTTAAATAGAGAGACATAACCATCTTGGCAAAGTCCTTACCCAAATTAAAGAAATGTAGGCAGCGATCTAAAAAAGCCCAAGAAACCCTGTCGAAAGCCTTCTCGGCATCCAATGTGATGGCGACCGAAGGATCGTTTTTAGTTGCAGCATTTTCTAAAACATGGCAGAATAAACGCGTATTGTCATTAGACAGACGATTGCGTAAGAACCCTACCTGAGAGCTGCTTATTAATTTATGAAGGACCGAATTAAGTCTAACCGCAAGAATTTTAGCGTAGATTTTGCAATCCACATTAATGAGTGAAATAGGTCTATAGTTTTTCGGCTGAGTAGGGTCTTTTCCTTCCTTTTGAATAACAACTATATTAGCTTCCGACATAGAGTCAGGCGTGCCTCCTTCGGTAGCGATATGATTAAAAACCTGTTTCATAGTAGGACCTAATTGAACTAAGAAAGACTTGTAAAAGGATGCAGTGAAACCATCAGGCCCAGGAGCCTTATTATCCTTCAGAGACTTGACCGCCTTCTCTATTTCCGAGCTATTGATTTCCATTCCTAACATGGCTGCGTCGACTTCTGAAAGTCGTGGTAAGTTGAGGCTGCGGAGAAATCTGGTGCACCCCTCCTTGTCAAAGGCCTGGTCGTTCTTATATAAGTCCTGATAAAAGGTTTTAAATGTGTTAAGGATGTCTTTATGTTTCGTGTGAGTTTGGTTATTGGAGTCTTTGATCGAAGATATAACGTGCTGGTTTTGTTTATGTTTGAGATATGAAGCGAGAAGTTTGCCTGCCCTATTGGCCTCACATAGATTCAATGCTTTAAATTTATTAACCCACACTCCCGCACGCTCACTTAATATTTTATTATATTCATACTTTTTTTGCGTCAGTGACAGCAATATATTAGAATCATGCAAGGAGGCGACATGGGCTGCTTCCAGGCGCCTAATTTCTTGTTCAAGGTGAAGTAGCCCCAGGTTCATGCATTTATTTATTTTTGTTTTGATTGCAATAATTAGACCCCTTATGGTTGCCTTTAAGGCATCCCAATGGTTATTTATATTGGTATCAGTTACCTTGTTGAAACTAAGATAATCCATAATAGCCTCCGCAATCTTCCCTCTATCCTCAGGATCTGACAATACATCAGTGTTAAACCGCCATCTTTTGGGGATTTGTTCTTTATGACATCCTGTTAATTTAAGGGCAATACATGAGTGGTCGGAAACCAACCTAGGGGCTATGTCTGTAGACTCAATTAAGCGGGTATAAGACCCAGGAATAAGAATATAGTCAATCCTAGTATAGGAATTATGAGGGGCCGAATAAAAGGTAAAGTCCTTTGTGTCTGGATGCTGGAGCCTCCAGGGATCTTTAAGATTAAATTTAGAGCAAATAGTTTTGAGTATGGCGTGCGAGCTCGTAGGTTGATAATGACAGTTAGAATGCCTATCAATAATCGGGTCCAACGGTAGGTTAAAGTCACCTGCCATTACCAGGAGATCATCCTGGGGAATGCTGTCCAACTGGTCCGAAATACCAGACCAAAAAGAAGGGTCATCCGAGTTAGGGCCATATATATTAACCACATGTATTAGATCCTCGCCTTTCCTCAAGTGTGTAATCAAAAGTCTACCATCATCATCATGTGTATAGGATTCTAGCGATATGTTAGCAGACCTTGAGATCAGGGTAATAACGCCACGTTTCTTTTTATCTGCCGGAGAACATGCCAATTGCGAAACCCAGTTACATTTAATAAGCTTATTGTCGTCTTCAGAGAGTTTCGTCTCCTGTAGCAAAATAATATCACTTTTTGTCCTGGCCAAGTAATCAAATATTTTGCGTCTTTTCACAGGATGGTTTAGTCCCTTAACATTTAGAGACACTAGCTTCAAGTCACTTGATAATACTCCATGTCTATTAGTAGCCATCAGAGATAAGTTTATGTAGCAAACTCAGAGAAAACAGCCATCGGCCTAAAAATGTGCGCAGTTGGTAAAAGGACCACGTAACAGACCTCAAAAGACAATCATCAATGTTGTATGTCATCAGTAGCATATTGGCATAAAAAGCCATGAACTCACGCCCTAAAAGCTGTGGTAGAGATTCCGGACAACAGACTCTTAGAGAGAAGAAAAAAAGTAAGAATAGAAAAAAGATAAAGAGTAGAAAAAAGATAAAGAGAAGGAGAGTAGCCAAGGAATCACAGATGAAATAGTTCAGAACATTTTGTAAACCTTGGTCGCTCTCAACCCAAACCCCCACACCCCCTCCCTCCCCACCCCAACCTGAATATGTAGCATGTGGGAGGTGCGACGACAGGAGTGACCACCCGGTCTCCACCAGGTCTCCAGAGGGAACAACATAAATCAGCTCATAATCAGACCTCCCCAATATTGAAAGGAGAATGAACCAACCACCGGCTTAATAGACAAACCTAAACAGGGCCATTTCCAAATTTCAATCTCGTTCGAAACAGCCTAGAGATAAGGAGACTCATTCTGAGTAGTGCAATGCAAAATAGCTAGTGAGAAAATACTATGTTAAAAGTACAATAGAACCAAGACTATCGTTAGGCCGGACCAGGAGAGGACTTTCTCTTAGTGACAGGAAGCTGTGATGAGTCCATGTCCTGAGTAGGCGGACCTTCTAGATAGATCGCAAGCTCCCTGGGGTCATTGAAGAAGAGATGTCTTCCACCATCCATGATCTTGAATTTGGTAGGGCCCACAAAGGAGAACTGGATATTTTTGCTCCTCAGTTTGTCTCGTATGGCCAGAAATCCCCTCCGAGTATCTACGGTTGGCTTTGAGAAGTCTTGGGTAAAAATAATCTTGTGACCATTCCAAATGAGTTGGTGGTTCTTCCGGGCATAACTAAGAATAGATTCTACATGCTGGAACCTCAGAGGTTTACATATAATTGGACGAACGAGCGATCTTGATGAGGATTTAAATGACGGAATTCTGTGTGCTCGGTCTAATTCAAAATGCTTGCCAAATGTGATGCCAGTAAACTTAGGAATCCAGTCCTCTAGAAAAGCTAGACAGGAGCCCAAGGCGTCCTCCGAGCCTTCTGGAACGCCAAGAATGCGGATATTACCTCTGCGGTTGCGATCTTCAAGTTCAGCCGTCTGTCTCAGAAGCATAGATGTCGTATTCTTCAGGGATTTTACTTCATTACAGGATTTAGTTACAATGTCTTCCACGTCACTGATCCTCTGTTCAGCCATTGAGAGTCTATTATTGACCGCGTTCATATCCGCTCTAATGGCCGTTATCTCCAGCTGTATAGTATCCGTAGTTTGTTTGGTTGACTTGGCTAAATCATGGACATCGGCCAGTTTTTTGAGGATCAGATCTAGCGTACTGTTTATGTCTGATTTCGGCTTGATGGGTGAATCTGATTGAGAGGGTTCACCTTTGTTTCGTTTGTGCAACAGCTTGGAGTCCCGGTCAGCCATTCTATGAGCTTTGTGGGTCTCTACACTGGGTTGTAGCGCACCCTTCACGTTCTGCACAGTGACTCAACAGCAGTGGGAAAGGGAGAACACAAGCGTTGAGGCAACTCTGTTGAGTCGTGAGTTATAAGTTGTGAGGTTGAAGGGGCCACTATACCAGCTAGGGTATCCGTGAAAACTGGTAGTCGGTGTACTTACTTCGGCTCCTAGGCACGTTGGACCAAGCTGACAGGTGATCCCTGAACGAGAGAGTATTGTATATGATGGTTATTCCTAAACTCAGATAACCAATTTAGTGGCAGTACAGATGTGGAGATGTGGAGATGTCTCAGTATACAACAGAATCACATCAGTATACCTCAGAATCGCAAGCGGCATACCCAGTAGTGTAGGACTTCAAGCCTTGGGCGCCAACCAGCAACCGGAGATCTAATCGACTTGAGATGTTAGGCGCACAGCAGGCAGAGCACAACTCTGGGAGGGGAAGCACTGTAAAAGCTACCTCCAATACACCATAACAAGATGTACCTCCTTTTGGCTAACTCATTTGTATTCTGTAACAAAAAGCAACCCTGCATTAGTTTCAGAAGTGTGATATTCAGCTCCAAGAGATGTGCTAACAAGCAAACTTGGGTGAGCTTATTCTTCAAACTCCCTCACTGTCAAGAACAATGCCAGAAGTAGTATATAGAAAAAAAATAGAATTAGAAGTCTCTTTCTAAGCTATGAAAACCCAAAGATGTACCTCCGCCATCTTGAAGTCAGGCACGGAGGGGCGCTAATCCCAAGGTGGCAATCATAGTAGGTGACAAACTGGGAAACCGCAAGATCAGCTACAGACTGTGGTAAGGCTAGGTTAAAAAGGAGCACCACGCTGAATTCCGGGTCAGATCCCCTGGATTATCCTACCAGGCAGGCGCCATTTTGTTGAAATCACCGCTACGCATCTCCGGGGCACCAATGCTGCAAGTCCGCTACCGCCAGCAGAAAAGGAGCAGCGGGCGTCTCCTACACCAATTGCCGGCCTCTGACAACACACCCCCGCTCCACAGGCGCACCACACCCGGGGGAAATCGCTTCAGGCATGCATCGGCACAAGACTCGCCAGGCAGGCGCAGCTCCGGTAGCAATCAGGTCAGTAAGCATGCGGGTTGCGAGGGTGACTTTGCCACGCATTGGGGTCGGTGTCTGGGTTACCGCCAGCAGAGGTTGTTATGTTGATCGCGAAGGGCACCATACCTCCTGTCCTGATGGAGTCCGCAGGTCCGCTGTCTAGGTTGCCGCCATTTTGGTTGTCACTTCGCGTCTGTCTGTTGACAGCCAGGAGGAAAAGGACTAAAGTCGCTTCCACTGCGGCCACTCAGAACACAGCGGAGAGATCCTCGTCATCAGGGCAGCTTCCGACACCATTGCCGAAGGTTTTTGGCGAGATTGGCTTATGGGAAGGTCATATGTCAGCTCTGGATCAGTGGAGAGTCGGAGTCAGGCAGCCATCCACACTGGCGTCCAAGCCACGCCCCCTGCTGGAAGATATTTTAAACAGAAAACCACCTCCATATCAACAGAATTCTGCGGTGGTGACACCCAATGCACCGCCAATGGAAACTGGGAGGAATAAAAGCCCCGAACGAAGATATGATATAAATAGGTCAAATGAACAGTTAGAAACTCCACAAAGTGAGAAGTCTAACAGTGGTAATGCAGCTGAGTTAGCAAAAACCACAAGAGAATTGACTGAGAAAATAAGAGAGTTAACAATGAACATGGAAGCTGTGACTGTGCCAGTGACAATAGGACCCGTAATACCAGTTTTTGAAAACCAAAGAATAGATGAGCATTCCTTAACCATCCCAATGAACTCAAATATGCAAAGAATGAGAGAAGGGATAATTACAGAAACTAGAGAAACAAGAGATTTGGTTAGCTCATATAGACCGAGTCCGCCTACTAACCTGACAGTAAATGAGAGTGAAATAAAAAGGATTCCTATGGGAACCGAGTCAGCATCTGAAACGCCAGAGAAACAAAAATTGGATAGAAATAAATAGTACACCTGTAGGTCCAACTCCAGAAGAATTAAATGAATGGATGAGGAATTTGCAAAAGAAAGATACAGAACCGCAACCATTGGATGTAATCAGACTGAAAATAGACATGGAAGAGTTGATTTTAGGGACTATTGGTACAGAGAAATTGAAATCATATCAGGACGAAGAGATCATGTTTTTATGCAAGAGTATTAATTGGAGAGCTAGAAATTTACATGAAAAATTGGAAGAGACAGCGATTGAACTAGGAGTAGAATTTGTAAAAGTTAGGAGTTTGCAGAAACCATATAGGGTAGATTTTTGTGAGAAAGATATAGAAAATCTGAACACATCAGGACGATTAACTCAGATAAAAGAACTGATCGTTTTGTTGAGAAAATGGGGTGATGTGGACAGATGGAGGAGCAGGTGGACCAAAAGAAAAGAGGGAACAACCGACAAAGCGTCTTTGGCTTTTACGGTGAAAGACAGGGAATCAATCGTACGGGAGTATCCAATAAGAGAAACTCCAGGAGGAAGCTATGTGCATGTCCCATGGTCTAGACAAGATATATTGTCATTTACAAATGATTTTCCGAAATTGAGAGAAAGACCTGTAGAGTGGTATAGACAAGTGGAAAGGTTTGTCAAAGGTGTTGTGGGTAGATTTGGATGGATTGTTTGACATTGTAGTACCAGCAGATTTATGGACAGAATGTAAGATTACCATTGATTGGCCAACAGAAAAATATCCTAGAGATGCAAAAACTGGAGCGCCAGGTCCAGAAGTAATGAGGAAGTATGATCAGGTTATCACGTTTTTGAAAAACAAAATTCCACCAAAAGAAACTAATTGGGTAAAAATTGATAGAACAACACAGGAGAGTAAGGAATCTGTACACGCCTACTATGAAAGGCTACTTTTGGTTTTCAAACAGTGTAGCGGGTATGAGACTGAGTGAAAAGGACATGAGTCATTTTGTATATAGATTTGTTTATGGATTGAAACCAGAGATAAGCGAAATGATTAAGCAGCATATGTTGTGTTGGCAAAACAGCACTGTGGACGAAGTGTTGAGATATGCTAAATATTGTAGTGATGACATTGAGTGTAGACAGCATAAATTAAAAGAAAAGGCGATGTGGGCACAAGTAAAGGTTGCAGAAAAACAAGAAGCTCAAATGAATAATCAGACTGGTGAGACAGGACAGACTAAATCCAAACCGAATATAGGTAAAGGTAAAGGTCAAATGAGTATAGAAGAGGCCAAAAAGAAATGGCCGTGTCAAACTGCGGAAAATTAGGGCATTGGAGAAACGAGTGTAAATTCCTCCAAAAGCTAATACGGAAAATCAATCATTAAATCCACAGGTGCAGAGTGAGGTGAGTTACCAACAGCTGCAACAACCGCAGGTAGTTACTCAACAGAGTCAGGTGCCACAACCACCTCTTCCCAAGAGTGTAAACCCCCAGAGATACAGTGCAGAGACAGGATTCTACGGAGGAGAGCAGGTAACAAAATTGCCGCGCGCAGCTGCAATATCGCAGTATTGGTTACGGCAGGATGGAAATGAATCGGATGAAAGTTTATGACGGTGCCTAGGAGAGGAGGAAGAGTGCGTGCTTGGCGCAACTCTAGAGGTAGATCAGTCAGGTCCATTTGTGGATGGAGAAGTGAATGGTGTCAATGTTACATTCCTTGTGGACACTGGAGCTACCCGTTCTACTGTTAGATCAGAGGAAATTCCAAGTGTTTCAAACCAGCAGATTAAAGCACCTCTTACCAAACCAGTAGAGGTGAAAGTTGGACCATTCAGAGAAATGCACCAATTTGTGGTGTGTGTTTGCAGTCCTGTAAACTTGCTAGGACGCGATCTGCTTTGTAAAATGAATTGCACCATTTATTGTACCCCGGATGGTATTGCATTTCAGACACCAGATGAAGATGTACTATATAAAATGACAACGGCAGAACTAGAGACAGGAGTAAATGACATGTTTCCTGTGTTTGATGTGGAGAAAATCCCAATTGAGTTAAAAGAAACAGTCAGATCTGATGTACGGGATTTTACAGGCGAAGACATTGGGTTAATGAGAGGAGTAGACCCTGTAAAAATTACTGTAAGAGAAGGAACAAATAACCCAAATACTCCATAGTATAAATTGACACCAGAAATTATTGAAGGCATAACACCCATAGTTAATAAAATGATTGAACAGGGAATTCTGAAAGAAATAATGAGCAGTCCATGTAATTCACCTATAATGGGACTGAAAAAGCCAAATGGGACATATAGGATAGTGCAAGATTTACGAAAAATAAATAAAATCGTTATTCCTTGTTGTCCAATTGTGCCAAACCCCGCTGTAATACTGTATTAGATTCCACATGATGCACAATGGTACACAGTTATTGATTTGTGCCATGCATTTTTCTCTATTCCATTACATCCAGATAGCCAGCCATTATTTGTGTTCCGGTTCGGAGAGCGTATTTTGGCATGGTGCCGAATTCCTCAAGGGTATACGGAAAGCCCCTCAATCTTTAATCAGATCCTAAAGAAATCCTTAGAAGATTTAAGAATGCCTGAAAAATCTGTGATGGTTCAATACATTGATGACCTGTTGGTGGCATCAAAGACCAAAGAAGCATGTGTTACTCACACAATTGCTTTATTGAACCACTTAGCCGAAGGAGGACACAAGGTGTCTCCGTCTAAATTACAATTTTGTCAGCAGGAAGTTCAATACTTAGGTCACAAGATTGAGAAAGGGATGCGGAAGGTAACGACATAGAGAATAAAGATTATCCGAGGAATGAGAGCTCCAATGACACAGCGAGAGGTGAGAATGTTCCTTGGAATGGTTGGGTATTGTCGACAGTGGATAAGTGGATTCTCATTGATTGCAAAACCTTTACAGCGATTGACAAAAAAGGATGTCAAAGATCTGTTTGAAATGAATGACGAAGAAATGAAAGCCTTCAAAGAACTAAAAACAAGGTTGTGTGAAGCACCGGCACTGGGAATGCCTGATTATGAAAAAGAATTTGAGCTGTATTGTAGTGAGAGAGATGGATGTGCACTTTCAGTTTTAGTGCAAAGACATGGAAAGATGAAAAGACCTATTGCATATTTTTCAGCTGTTTTAGACCCGGTAGCAAAAGCGTTGCCTGGCTGTCTGAAAGCAGTAGCTGCTACTTGTGTAAGTCTGGAACAGAGTGAAGGCATTGTGATGGGATATCCATTGAGAGTATATGTTCCACATTCTGTTGAAATTCTTTTGACAAGAACCAAAACTCAATTCATGACACATAGTCGGCTGGCTAGGTATGAAAAGGTGATTTTGAGTGCAGACAATGTAACCATTGACAGATGCACAAGTGTGAATCCTTCGACATCATTGCCCGATGAAGGGATTGTAGGAGACAAAGATTAAGTCGATCATAACTGCCTGGACGTGCTTGAATTCTGTACGAAACCTAGGCCGGATATAAAAGATGAGACCTTAAAAGAATCAGATTATGTGATGTTTGTGGACGGTTCATGTCTGAGGACGAGTGAAGGAGTTTTGAGTGCGGCGTATGCTGTGTGAACAGTAGCTGCAATAATGGAAGCATCTTGTTTGAGAGGGATACGTTCAGCCCAAGTGGCTGAGCTGATTCCTCTGATTCAGGCATGCAAACTGGGAAAGAATGTTCGAATTACGGTGATCACGGATAGCCAGTATGGCTTCGGAGTGGTCCACGATTTCGGACAGATCTGGTCTCAGAGAGGTTTCTCGACGTCTGCAGGGACTCCAATTAGAAATGATGAGTTTGTGAAGAAATTGCTTGAGGCAATACAGCTGCCTAAACAGATCGCAGTGGTGAAGTGTGCTGCACACAAAATTGAGGCGGATTACATTACCGTGGGTAATAGGTATGCCGATGAAATAGCCCAATATTGTGCTAGAAATATGGTTTCGTTAAACAGAAGGAGAGAAAGAGAGAATGTTTCATGTCCCTTTCTGTTTACTAACATTGTTGAAACATGGGATGAAGTAAGACAATTACAGGAAGAAGCAAACGATGAGGAGAAAGATGGTTGGATAAAAGCAGGATGCAGAAAAAGGGAGGAAGATGATGTTTGGGTTTATAGAGATGAAAGACCAGTTATGCCTGATAGCATGATTTCTAACATGGCACGGATGTACCATGGACAAGCTCATATTGGAAGGGATGCCATGATCCGACTTTTCAGACAAACCTGGTATAATCCAAAATTCTGAGCTATAGCTGAGAGTCTTTGTCAAAGATGTCTTATCTGCCAACAGATAAATCCAGGAAGAAAAACAGTAGTGAGTCTAGGAACAATAGGGTGGGAAGGAGGTCCTTTTACTAGAATGCAACTAAACGTTATTGAAATGCCCCCAAGCAATAGACTGAAGTATGTTCTTGTGGTCGTTTGTTTGTTTTCTCGTTGGGTGGAAGCCTATCCGACAAGAAGGAATGATGGAGTTACTGTAGCTAAGCTCCTGCTGAGAGAATTCATTCCAAGATATGGTTTTCCAGTAACGATTGAAACAGATAGAGGAACGCATTTTCAAAATGAACTAATTCAACTGATATGTGAAGCTCTTGACATTCAACAGAAATTGCACTGTGCTTACAGACCAGAGGCTTCTGGAGTAGTAGAGCAAGTGAATGGAACAATAAAGAATAGGTTAGGGAAAATGTGTCAAGCCACAGGACTCAAATGGCCTGATGCCCTACCATTGGTGCTAATGACTATCAGAAGCATACCTGACAGAAAAACAGGTCTAAGTCCTCATGAAATAATCATGGGACGAGCAATGAGACAAGCACAAGTACCTGTCAACAAACTGCTGACTATAACTGATGATCTCGTATTGGACTATTGCAAAGGATTGGCTGATGTGGTACATTCTGTGTTTCATCAGGTTGGACCGGATACGACCACTTTTGAAAGAAAACCAGCTCATGATTTGAGTCCAGGAGACTGGGTCCGCATAAAAGTCCACAGAAGAAGAAACTGTTTGGTTCCTCGCTGGGATAAGCCACGTCAAGTGATCCTGGTGACAACAACTGCTGTCAAATGTGCTGGAGTGAAAAACTGGGTGCATGCCAGCCACACTATCAGAGTTCCAGATCCTGAAGCTCGACCTGTAAGTCGACATCTGGAGATATCTGATACCAGTTCAGCATCCGATACAGAAGTCGAAACAAGCAGGGTTCCAGATCCTGAAGCTCGACCTGTAAGTCGACATCTAGAAGACCCAGGTACAAGCTTGATAACAGAAGAAGAACCTGAAGTAACAAAAATTCCAGAACTTGAAGATCGACCTGTAAGTCGACGTCTGGAAATATCAGATACCAGTTCGGCATCTGAAACAGACCAGTCAGATTGTGATGAAAAGCAAAAGAATAAATGGAGAACTGATATTATAAACGAAGAAACTGAACCAAGAGATACTGACAATGATCAGCCAAGCACAAGTTATGGTAGATTTCCTTCGAAGATTGAAGAATTAGTTGAGGGAGGGTTAGATTCAGATAGAGAGATAGAAGAAGAATCGGAAGAACCCCGAGGAGTAATAGGGACAGACCAACAAATAGAAGAACAACAGGGAAATTTAGAAACAGACAGGGAGACTAACAAGAATCCAGAAGAAACTCGAGGAGGGATAGAAACAAGTGTCCCAACAGAAAAGACACAAGAAGGTTCAGATTTAGACAATGAAAGTGAAATCATAAAGTTCAAAATAAGAGGAAGTGAAATAAGATCTAAAACAGAATCAGAAGAAAGTGAAGAAGAGAGAAAGCAGAGACTAGGACCAAGAAAGAGGACTTGGAGAACTGAACGAGAGGAAAAGGAAAGTGAACCAAAAAGGCCAAGAAAAGGAGACAATTGGCCCCTCGAAGTCAAAAGACTGAGATACAAGATAATAAACTTAAATAGAAATAATGCAGAACAGGTAAATGAGATAACAAGTCAAAAGGAACAAGGAAAACAAAGTGGAAAACAATTGCAGAAAACGAAGAGAGTGAAGAAACCTAATCTGAAATATAAGTCACCTGAGTGGATATACATCGCATTGACTGACATCAAAGAAGAAGATAACACTCACGAGAACCCAGAAGATAGCTGCAAACAAATGGGTGAGAGTGAAGTGCAACAAGTCTGAAAAAGGTAAAGAGAAAACCCGGACTGGACATCAAAACCTGAATGAGACAAGGAAGAGTTCTGAAAAGACCTGAAGAAAGTACCAAATGAGACAAAGTGAAAGGGTAGAGTGGCTGATACGTCATTCTGAGGTGTGGCGACACATTTTCTGTACATATATATATATAGCTAGATAATAGAACAGAATGGTAGACACAGAGAATAGGAAATATAGATGTGAGTTTTTACGTAGATGGTGTAGAATGTGTTTCTTTTGTACAGGTTTATTGATGTTTATCTGGCTTATTTTAGCAATCACAATTCCAATTAGGTTAGCTGTAGAGGAAACGTCCATATTAGGGAATAACACGAAAAAGGACAAAGAAGCTAACACACAGAACACAGCAACATTAATAGATAGTACTGAGTTGCATAAGGATAGGTCCATAACTGATTTTTCTAAGAACATTTTCACAAAATTGTTATATGAGTATGTAGAAACAATGGATGTGAGGGATTGTTATGTTTGTATGCAATTACCTGCGTCTGTCACAGAAGGTGTGACCTATCATCACCTTCCTTTGACGTATGGGATAACATGTAGTGTTCTAGCCAGTTTATTTGATAAAACAGGTAGATTAGAATATTATTATACTGACATAAATAAGGTTTTTGCGAAAGTGACTATAATCCCTGAATTGAACAAGGTGAAAGAATCAAGAATGTTTGGTGAATGTTTCCTAGAAAATAAAGATTTAACATTAGAGTATGTAGTTAGGCACAATCTTACCTGTGAATTAAAGAAAGAAGAAAAGGTATTTTTAGAGATGGTAGAAAACAGAACAGTTAAGTTTCAAAAGAAAGTAATAGAAGAAGAGACAAAAACACCCCTTTGGGCGTTTGAAGAGAAAAATCATGATAAGAGAGAGACAAATGCAGCTATGACTTTGGATTGGCCCCAACAGGGAAAGTTTTGTATTAGTAGAAATAAGACTATGTATGATAACTATTTCGTGGGTTCCAGTGAATGCCGAGACACTTACAAAATTTTAGGAGGATGGGGATTTAAAGGAGGAAAAGATCCGATATTTCCAGGGATCTATTATATTTGCGGAAATAGAGCTTATTACAGATTACCGGACCATTGGTATGGGTCATGTTATTTAGGCCTGGTCTTTCCAAAGATTTTTCATGTGGAAAGAGGAGAAAAAGGAATACACGACATGGGTGAAAAATTAACACGTAGGAAAACGGAAAGTTTTTCTGAAATAGTTGGTGACATTTTTGGAGCATTGATACCAGCAGTGGGTATATCTTTGAATGCATTTAAGATTTGGAAACTGTCCACAGTAGTAGATCGTTTATCAACGAATACTGCTGGAGGGTTCTTGATGGTAAATACCGAGATGGTTGCCATGAGAGCTATGGTGATGCAAAATCGACTTGCCCTTGACATTCTTTTGGCAAAAGAGGGTGGAGTCTGTGGAATGCTGAAAGTCCAACATTGTTGCACTTACATTCCAGATAAAAGTGAAAATATACAGAAGTATATAAAGAATATTACTGACTTGCACAAAGAGCTTGCTCCACTGGAGGTTGAAGGTGCCTGGGAGAAACTTGGTAAGAGTTTTTCCTCAATACAGAAATGGTTCACTGAAATAGGTGGTTCTATTATATGGAAAGTTTTAATATCAGCAACAATAATAATATTTGTGGTGTTATTAGTGAAATTAGTTTATGTATGTATTAAAATGAGAAAAAGACAAAATAAGATAAAAAGAGAAAATAAGATAAATAAAGAAAGAGAACGAGAAATGGGAGAAATAGAACTAGAAGAACTAAAAGAAAACATGTATAAAAGAACAAAAAGACAAGACAAGAAGGACACTGATGTGTGAACTAACAAAAAGCAAGTGGACAAGAAACATTTTATCTGAAAAATTGTGTAACATGGGTTTTTGTGGTGATATTCTCAAAATCTTTATTTCGGTTCTTTTAAACCATAAAAGATGCATTAAAACACATACGATTTCCATATGCAATACTGCAGTAATACTATTACAATATTAATAGATGGAAAGGGAATACAAAGAAAAGTATTGTATATGACCTATCACCATTTCTTTAAGAACATAATTATGTTTAAAATAGGCATCAATATAAAAACAATAATAACACTAGTAAAGGACTCCTGATTTTTGTTCTTTGTTTGTGCTTCCATCCCTAAAACATTAAAAACAATTAATAATAATAATTTCTTACTAACATTTCCCATGAACAAGGCTCCCTTATACCTATTGTATCTGCATACTCTATCAAAATTCATTTGTTATTGCCCTGAAAATACTTAATCACATTTATTACAACTTCAGTCCTGATTTGGCTCATAAGAAGCTTACGGCGAGTAAAAATTTACTGACACTGAATACAATTGGTTGCGATGTATCAGTTTTAAAAATTCTTTCAGCCTCTCTGCAAGACCTAGTACCCATGTTTATGCAAATTGGTTTAATCCATTTCTTTCTAGGCTTGACATATAGAGGACAGAAGAATAATACATGCAAATCAGTTTCTTTAACCTTATTTGGCCATAAAGAACACAAATCATTCCCTGTTCCAGCGTTATTGATAGCCCATCGTGACGTGATTGCATTTATATGTAATACACCGTATCTAAACTTCATATATAAACTTTTTGCTAATTGTGGGCACACCTCATCAAGATAGGGCTCAACATTTGCTACGTCCTTAAACAAAAGGAACCTAGACGTTAGCGATCCATTAGGTAGACCATGTAACATGCTGTCTTGAATATGGGCCCAGAAGGTTGTTTTTAGCAGTTTCTTTGAGGCTACGGACAACGCGGTTGGGTCATCCCAGTAATGGGATAGGCCCAATTTTCTGAACCACAAAAAAACGTGTCTAAGCCACAAAATACTCCTATGCTAGTCCAACTTCAATATCTCCTCTAGACCTACCTTGTAGTGTAGCAATTCTATAGTAGACCAAATTCTGACCCAAAATAATAGAGGTCTTAATAATGCGTGATGGTCAGTGCGTTTAACATTCAGGTCTAGGGTAATCGGAATTAAAGGAGCTCGCGCAGGGAGACTTAAAAGCATTCTATAAAATTTGTTTTCCTCTATTTCAAAATTCTTTTTGCAGTAAGGACCCCATATTTCGGCCCCATAGAGTGCGGCTGCTTGGGCTTTATATTTGAACACCTCCAGGGCTGGGGAAACTGCTTTGGAGAAACTACTCCTGTGCTTTTTCATTATGGGCAGAGAGTTTTGGAGTAAAGCTATCCTGTTCTTTTCCATCTGTGTCTTCCACGATAGCTTTGTATCCAGAGATATGCCCAAATAGTTAAAACTCTGCACATACTCCAACTTTTGACTATTTAGTACAATATTTTTTTTAAAAGTGTTGTGGGGATTTATGGCCATATATTTCGTTTTACCAATGTTTATTTCAAGGCCTTTCTTTGTGCAATAAGTATAGAAGGAGTCTATTAGGCGTTGCAATCCTTTTGGTGTTTGCGATATTAGAATGGTGTCGTCAGCAAATAGAAGTGCTGGCACCAAATCCCCTCCCAATTTAGGTGCTTCGTTCTGGCAACCATTCAAATAATTGGGGATGTCATTTACATACAGTGAGAATAGGGTTGGTGCCAGCACACATCCCTGACGTACACCTCTTTTTATTGGGATTGCCTCAGATAATTCGCCCCTCGGACCCCATCTAACTTTTGCATAATTCTCTTCATGTAATCTTATTATTTGCTTTAGTAAATCACAAGGTACCCCTTGGCATCTCAGCGAATGCCATAATAAGTCCAGTGGAATAAGGTCAAACGCTGCCTTTAAATCCACAAAAGCAACGTAAAGGTGACCCTTTCTTATTTTTACGTATTTCCAACAAAGACATGTAAATCTAAAAACCTGATCCGTTGTGCTGAGTTTTGTTCTAAAACCAGCCTGGAATTTTGAAAGCACATTATTGTCCTCAATCCAAGTGTTTAATCGATTTAAAATATGCCTAGCGTAAATTTTCTGTAAAATGTCTATTAGACTAATTGGGCGATAGTTTGCAGGGTCATAACGGTTACCTTTTTTAAAAATTGTAATAATTTCAGCCCCTTCCCAAGTATCCGGGATGGGGGCTCCCAAGCCTATTGCATTACAAAGGGAATTTATGTATGGTCCCCAGACACTGATATCATGCTTCAGTAAATCACCCGGAATTCTATCCGGTCCGGGAGCTTTCCCTGGTTTAACTGCACTAATTGCCGATTTTGTTTCGTCCAAGCTAAAAACTAAAGTAAAATCCTTTGTATTAGCTGCTAGTTCATCGATATGTTTCCCTTGCAGCATACAAACTAGTAAAATGTTCCACCCAAGTGTTTGCATCTAGATATACATCTTTGACGTCCCTTCCCGTCTTGTTCCCTTTGGCTACGAGGCTCCAAAAACCTTGCTGGTCCTTTGCCTTAGCTGCAATGAGTAAGTCTGACCAAATTCCATCGTCCCATGTTTTCTTCGCGTTACGAAGCGTTTTCTTATATTTAGTCCTAGCCTCCCTTGTACTGGTTATATTGCCGCTTTTTATTGCCATTATTAATCCGGCCTTGGCATCATGACATGTTTTGTCGTACCATGGTTTTACTTCTTTAAGTTGGCCTTGCACCAGAGGTCGAGAACAGAAAATGTCAGACACCCACTGCTTGTAGCAAATCCTGCTACAATTATAGGCGAGTAAGATAGTAAAAATAACAAATAGCAAAGCAGTTTCTACTCACTAAGAGTTCCACAGAGGTTCTCTGTAATCGATGGAATGCTGTGGTGAGTTATCAGGGCCAAGACTGGGCAGCCGCAAAGTTCCGCGTTTTCAGCGTTTTCATAGGCCACCAAAGCTTCAGAAAGCCTCAGAAAGCGTAAAGAAAACAGCTTAAACAGCTTAAACAGCTTAAACAGCGTGAAGGAAACACCTGACCTGAAAGCCCAGGAGGAGAGTCACTTTAGCGAAAACAGGTCGTCTTTCAACGGCAGCGCGGCCATGAGCTACAGGAAAGAAAATCCGATTCAGGCGGAGGAAATCAGCTGATTACGAAGCAGGCAGCGAGGCAGGCAGTCTCCTAGCATCAGCATCAACACCCACTCACTAGGAAGGGGCATCCGACCTTGACGGAAGAAATCTTCAAGGTGAAATGAGAAGCAGACAACCTCCCTCAGTGGTACGAGGGCACACTTCAACAGAGTTGGTTCCCTGCCGCTGGCCACAAGTCCCGAGCTGCAACACAGCAATCAACTGTCGGCGTCAGCGGGCTATCAGCAAGCTGCGGGGATGAGCCAGCCGTTGACCGCCAAATCCCTCCGGGTGCGGTCGCTTTCCTCTCACTTTTTTTCACTTCCTTGGTCTTTTCGCTCAGCTCCTGCTGACACCTCAGAATCGCCTGAAGCCCCGTTCAAGGACCCCGTTCAAGGACCCGCAGAATCACCAAAGACCTATGAGTCTCTTTGCAACTCTAACGCCGCACGGCGTGCTGTGAGAGCAGCCACTCCACTTCCGCTCCACGGAGTCCTTTCACGCACGTAATGTGAGTCACTCGGGCTGAGTAATGTGAGTCACTCCTATCACATGGTATCCTGGCGCTCTCCCTCGACAAACACAGCCCCCCCACCGGGGGGATTGATGGAGCAAGGTAAATAAAATAAATTTGTAACACCCCATAATAGGGATAATAATTTAACGATATTAATTGTTTGCCAAATTAACCAACAATCTGCACTTTTATAAACATTTACATCAATGGTAACTGCTCTTTATGTGCAAAACTAACTTATTTACAAATTGCAAAGTAAAAGAATATTAATATAGTGATTTGCGTACTAATTAGAGCAAAATCGCATGATTTGTGCTATGTAGTAAAATTGTATTGTGGCAAAGAATGCGGATGGTATTTACATGGCTTTAAATGTTGCTTCTGCTAGGTAACACCTAACCTGGGTACTTAGAATGACGGGTGGGAAACAGAATGGCTTATTTTCTTTATTTTAATTATGATTGTGTTTGTTCTTATGATAGTTCGTTCGGGCCTGCTAGGCCATGCTGCGAAAATGGCTGCTGAGGCAGATGAGGTCATGAGCAGACACAAAGATGGCCTCTAAGTGGAAGAAAGCCATAGAGATCAACCACGTGGGTACAGCTCGAGCCCAGAGTGAGAAGTGTCAAGGTCAGGCTGACCTGACTTGAGGAGAATGCCAAGAAAGACTCAGCACCTATCCGTGAGAATGGAAGATGAACCCAAATGAATTAACAATGGACTGCCTAGAATGTGACCATCAAAAGTGAAACATTTAGTGAACTGTCAATTGGACTGCTATTACCCAAAGGTCGTGTGAAAATATAATCCTTAAAACAATTTTAGAACCGGTTTGAACAAGGAGGGCAATGAGGTGATTCTTGCCACCCCTCCAATGGACCAATTAGCGTGATTCTTGCCCCCAAAAGGTTGCAACTTTTTGTTTAGTAAGCTAGTAATAGGGTATAAGAGGACCTACTCTCAAGAAAGAGTCGCTGCTGATATTTCTTTTTTCGTGTCGACATTTCCGCACATTTTTCTTTGGAGCACTGAGCATTGAGGTGGATGGAGCTGCTGCTATTTTCTATAGGCTGTTTTTTTTAATAAAATTAGTCTTTTGAACTCTAAACTTGACTGGGAAAAGGAACGAGACCGATGCGGGAAACCTGTAAGGGAGGTCCGTCGAGGAGGCCTTTAGCGGGACAGTCAGTCAGTTTTGGGAGTTCCATGCTGTGATCTGCTTTTGGTGAATTTTTCAAACTGCAACAAATGGGTATGCATTTAATTCTTTATAAAATGTATTTCTTATATGCTATTGAAGAGTATTAAAGTGATTAATAAACTAAGAATCTCACTCATGCAACTGAATTTAGATAAAATCAATTTCTAATTAATTCTGAGTCTGTGGTTCTTTAGTTCATTTAATGAATTCAACATGTATTAAGGTTTTAAATGATTGAGCTGGTCTTAATCGCCATCAACTTATTCTACTAGTTGGTCCATCGACCAAAAAGCGGAATACCTTGATGTTTTAGAACCGACAGGATTAAAACTGAATAAACATGGTTGTTTAAGGTAAATATTCTGTTAACTTTAATAAGGTATTCCGTTTCCTCCAGCAATTTGTTCTTCTCTTTAGGGAAAGTGGAAGTGATCCAGGGAATAACTGGGAGAGCGTATGATATGCAATGTCATGGGCCCCACCGTCATATGGTATAGTTGTTGTGAATGATTTTCACCTGGATGTCATGTCCAAAAGAGAAGAATTTATATTAGCTGCGCTGGATCAGTTGACATGGCACACATCCCTGTGTGCCATGCCCATAGACACTGCATGGGATATAGGTAAGACACCCCTAAAGCAGGCCGTATAGTCCAAAGGCAGGGTGCACTATATCTCCTGTGAGGACATATCTGCAGGAGCAGATATGCCCCTGCAATATCCATCTCGATTGTTGGATTTTTTTAAGTGAACAGGGAAGCCATAGAGAGTACATGGACTGAACACTTATCATTACGAGTTCCCCAGCTCCATGATGGCTTCACTGTATTATGGGATGTTTGGTACCAAACATCTGTCTTAATAAACCTGCAGTGATTCCACTGTCAGATTTATTAATAACTGCACACAGAGGACCCCTTAGAGGGGTCCCCTGAAAACCTACCAACCCTTGGTGGGGTCACTGACTGGCCTATGCCAGCCTGCCACCACTAGACAAGTTTCTGACCTCATGGGGTGAGAGCCTGCGCCCTTAGAGATTGGGAAAAAAGCCTGATCCTGGCTGAGGTGTTCACATCTCCCCCTGGTCAGAAAGAGCCATTTGTGGTGGGAAGCTTCAAATGCCATGCCGCCTTTGTAACATGACACATTGGACTCATACTTAAAACAAAGACAAAGCACCAGCGCTGACCCTTTTCCAAAACAACAATCCAAGAATACTCTAACCCAGCCTCTCCGTTCCTTCCAACACTTTCACACGATGAATTTATGGACCTGGTCAAAGCAAGCAGGCCTGCCAGCAGCCCACCGCTAACCTTCAAGACAATTCTTCTAACAACCTCAGCTACCACACCAGTAAGAAGAATCCTCAACAATTCCTCAAGTACTGGAATATTTCCAGAAGAACTCAAAAAGTCATACATACGCCCATTACTGAAGAAAATAAACCTGAACCCACTGAACCCCAACAACTACAGACCGATTGCAAATACACCTTTCCTGAGCAAACTGATAGAAAGAGGCCCAGATGTCACAATTCATTGAAGATAATGCTATACTTTCAGACTTCCAAACGGGATTCCGTCCAGGAAGAGGCACAGAATCTGCCCTCCTTGGCATCTGGGATGACCTGAAGAACACAGTTGACCGCAATGGGGTCGCTGCCCTACTCCTCTTGGACCTCGCGGCTGCCTTTGACACGGTTGACCATGACACTCTGATACAAAGACTCTACGAAGCCGGCATAGAGAGGACTGCTCTCGACTGGATCACATCCTACCTTCACAACAGAACTAATGTCATCCACACCCTCCCCTTCTCATCCAAACTGTACTTCACAAAAGCAGGGGTCCCTCACGGCTCTATCATCCCACCCATGCTTTTCAACATCTACATGAAGTCATTACCAGCACTGATCAATCAATTTCACCTCATGTGCTATGATATGCAGATGACACGCAAATACTCCTTCAACTGGAATGCCCCAAAGACATTGGAAAGTCGCCCATCTTCAGTTATCTCAGAGCCGTGGATCAATGAATGACGTGGAGCCCTCTCAAATTGAATGTTTCCAAAACGTAAATACTCACGTGTGGCAATTGGAAAAATTATGACCCGCTCGTCACTTGGCCGAATGATCTGGGAACACGGCTTAAAGTATCAAAGTAAATAAGAAACCTCGGAATGACCATGGACTCCAAGCTGTCAATGAAGACCCATGTGGACAAACTAGCAAGCTCAAGCTTTGTTAATATAAAAACTCTGCAGCGACTCTACCCCCGTTTGGGATTTTTACACAAGGTCCAGGCTACCATCTCTCTTGTTCTGTCCAACTTGATCACGCCAATAACCTCTACCATGTATCACCTTTTACAACTATAAAAAAAAACTACAATGGATTCAGAACTCCGCTGACAGACTACTCTTACATATAAAGCTGCAAGACCACATTTGCCCTGCCTTGAAAGTCCTGCATTGGTTACCGGTTGCCAGAAGATCCACATTCAAGCTGCTTTGTATCATCCAAAAAGCGATACATGAAACAGGACCGCTCTTCATCAGGAATAAAATCACCAAACACATTCAACAAAAGAACCTCCGCTCTAGAGTGGCACTTCGCCTCAAAATCCCAAAGTACAATAAAATAACCATGGGTGTCACATCCTTCTCAGTTCAAGCAGCCAAACTATGGAACTCTACCCTCCATCAGAAGTTCCACCGATAAGCACCTTATCTTCAGAAAACTACTCAAGAATTGTATCTTCCCCTCATAACCTCCATTCGCAAACAGATAGAAATATACAGCATATCTCTCCGTATATAAGCATTTATATGTACTATAGATATGTACCTATATATGTGTGTTGCTTTGTATAAACGTATATAATAGTTATGTTTTAAAAAAATTTAAGATATTCGTTAGTTCTGCTTAACAAATGTACATATTACTGATAGTTAAATTATTCTATGTTTTTAACATGTATATAAGTGAACGCATAAATAAGTAAATCTTTTATCATAACTATTTATCTACAATTGCTTCACTATTGAATTACAAACAAAACAATTAAATTAATTTAAAGTAAAACAACACTTAATAGCATTTTTAATCTACATATACTACCTTCCTTACTTATGGATCTATATATGTATTACTTTTCTCTTCTAATTCAGCATCTCCAATGCACTACCCCATTTCTCACCCTATACCGCTCTCAATATATCCTCTACCTCAACTCTCTGACTCATCTCAAACCTCATTCTACTACTCTTTCCAATGCACTACCCTATTTCTCACCCTACACCTCTATCATTATATCCTCTACCTCCGCTCTCTCATTCATCCCAAACCCCATACCACTACTATGAGCCCCAAAATAACCCTTTCTAGACTCTTCCCTACTCTACACCTCCTTGCATCATCTGACACCTCTTTTACTATTCCAATCCCTCAAAACAAGCGTTTCGAAAGCCTTCCCTCTGACTCTTCCCCCTCCACATCCCTTTTACTCATCCCAAGCCTCCTCCTACTGCTATGAGCACCAAAAAAAAAAATCTAAATCCTTCCCTCTTCTATACCTACACTATCCTTTTCAATCCAAATGGCAGATTAACATGTCTACCACTCAAAATACTTTCATATTTCACTATACTAATTCACCACTAATCCTTTATGGGTTCCGTAGCAGCGTGCTTCTTGCCAAAAAAGCGCTTCAACACCCCATCAGGGGTAGCAAGCGCTATATAAATGCAAACCTTTTTCCCTCTTCAATCCCTCCACTATCCTTTTCAATCCAAATAACAGACTAACATATCCATCACTCACTTTACTTTCATATTTCACTATACTAATTCAACACTAATCCTTTATGGGTTCCGGAGTATTGTGCTACCCGCCGAAAAAGCGCTTCAACACCTCATCAGTGGTAGCAGCGCTATATAAATGCAAACCATTGTCCCTCTTCTATCCCTCCACTATCCTTCTCAATCCAAATAACAGACGACCATGTCCACCACTCAAATTACTTTCATATTTTCACCATATTAATTCAGCACTAATCCTTTATGGGTTCCGGAGTAGCGTGCTACGCGCCAAGAAAGTGCTTCAGCACTTTTTCAGGGGTAGCAAGCGCTGTATAAATGCAAAACTTTTTCCCACTTCTATCTCTCTGCAATCCTTCTCATTCCAAATAACTGTCTTTTTTTTTTTTTTAATTTTAATTCATAGCATATAATACAAATACAATCAATTAAACCTCAAGTACAGAATTGAAATTCCACAGTATAACAAAATTATATATATTCATACCGATATCTCCATATGATTAAGCATGGGTCCCCAAATCTGTACCCCCAGTTTTTTCTTCTTCACTGATTTCAAACAATACAAACTATATTCCAAATTAAATAAATTATAAAACTTTGCTTGCCACATCGCGAACGATGGGGCGTCAGGTTGGAGCCAGACTGAAGCAATACATAATCGAGCTGCTGCCACAGCTATGAATATAAGATACCTAAATGATAACCTGTCTGTCCTGTTTTAATACCTTCTCCAACTCCTGTTAGCATTACCTCTTTAGAAATAAGCACATCAACCCCAGTGATTCCCGTTAGAAACTGCTCAATGTGATTTCTAAACTGACATAATCCTGCACACTCGTAGACTATATGCACAATATCCGCCTTTTGCGTATGACATCTGAAACAATTCCCGTCGTGGGCCCCCCCCCACTTCATCATTTTTACTGGGGTATGATATAGATTGAATAGAGTCTTATAATGTTGAGCACGTAGACTTGCTGTCAGGAGAACTCTAGCAGCCGTATCAATTGATTGTTGCACATATTTATCTACGGTCCCTAGCCGTGCCCTCCACTTCCCAATCTGGTTCTCTATATCATCCGGTTGGGTTTCGATAAGTATTCTATATAGTATACCTATCTTGACTCTTTTTTTAACTGCCTCCACTAGAATATTAGAGGTTATCATTAAATGTCTATAATGCTTAACTAAAAAATCTCGTATTTGTAAATATTTGAAGAAATCATTTTTAGGCAGCTTATATCGTTCTGTTAAGTCAGAAAAGGAAGCGAGTACCCCCCCACAATATATATCCCCTATTTGTCTAATCCCATTATCTCGCCAACTATCCATTTTTGCATCCCAAAAAACCGCAGGGAATATAGCTGCAGAATTCAGTGGCGTATAATAATTTATCCGAGTTATTGAAAACATTCTACATACTATTTTCCAAGCCTTATGTGCTGTAATCATAATTTTGAACCGTGTTCTCTTGAAATAGCTGGGTTCCAAAAATTTAAATAAAGCATTTCTGACCTGTGATCCCATCAACATTTGATATATATTAGGTGCTTCTGCTAGTTGTTCTTCCTCTCCAGTCATTAAAAACCGCATATTTTGTAGGAGGCATGCTAAATAATAAAACATAAAATTCGGTACAGCCCATCCCCCTCGCTCTAGTGGTAGTGTCATATATTTTGAAGCTCGTCGAGCTTTCTTTTGGCCCCAAATAAACCTATCACATAAAGATTGTAGCTTCGATACTTGCAGTCGCGTCAACTCCAACGGAACTGCCCTGAAATAATACATAGCCTTTGGGAGAATACACATTTTCAGGACATTGCATCTCCCAACCATTGACAAATGCAGACATTCAACCCTACCAATTGTCGCTTGGCCGAAGAGACAATATCACCCCAATTTACCTCTACTAAGTCTTGGAGTGACATCCTAATTTTGATACCCAGATACCTAGCTTCGTCCGTAACCCGTCCTTCTCCAGGGCATGCTCCTTCAGAGCATACGATCTGGGTTTTGGATACATTCAACTTATATCCAGCCACTACACCAAACTTCTGGGTTAAATTCTCTATCTCAATTAATGCTTGTTTTGAGTCAGATGTTGCTATCGCTATGTCGTCAGCATAAGCTAATACTCGCACTGGAAATTGTCCACAAATCATAGATTTAATCCTATTCGTTGCTTCCAACATTACTAACAACGGGTTAATATATATGGCGAATAATAAGGGCGAACATGGACACCCCTGTCTTGTTCCCCTGCTAATGTATACTGGAGCCGATTCCCGGCCCATTACACATATTTTAGCCCACGGAGATTTATACATGGTTTGTATTGCTCTTATGAAACACGGCCCGAAGCCGATTTTAAGCATGACAGCCCATAAGAACGACCATGACACGCGATCAAACGCTTTTTCAGCGTCTAAAAAAATTATGCCAAAGTTCTTTTGCTGTACATTAGCATAATCAATCATTGCGATCACTCTATTTAAATGATTTACTGTACCTCTGCCAGGTATAAAGCCGTGCTGATGTCTAGAAGCCAATGATGTAATTACTCGAGCGAGCCTGGCTGCCAAAATTTTTGAGTATACCTTGCCATCCGTATTTATCAGTGATATTGGTCTATATGACCCTGGCTGTTTCGCCGGTTTATCTTTCTTTTTAAAGACCACAATGTTGGCTTCGTCCCACGACAATGGTGGGTGCCCAGCTTGAACCTCTAAAAATGTATTTTTTTTATATTGAGCGGCGATTTCCTGACTCCAAATCCTATTGATCTTAGCCTTACAGCATGCAATCTTAGTTTGTATCTCTTTAACTTCCCCCTATTCCTTATTACTTGTATAAGTTCCTGCTCCCCTATCTTTAACTCCTCCAGAAGACCCAACATAATATTCTTCTGCTGCCTTTGTTTGGTCAACCCATAGCTAAGTGTTTCGCCTCTAAGCCCTGCTTTCAACGCATCCCATACCATCGACTGAGTAGTAGAACCTCTATTAATCTCCAGAAATTGTATTGCCCATGTCTTAATATGGTCATTATATTGACAATCTCCCAAGAGCTTCCTATTGAAAGTAAATGGCCTGAATTTTCTTGCCTGACTTATACTAGAGAGATCCAGTACCACAGGACCATGGTCCGACGTGACCCGCGGCCATACCTGCATCTTTGCACCTACACTAAATAACCGTGACATAAAAATATAGTCCAACCTAACTAATCTGTTGTGGGGAAATGAATAGAACGTATAACCTGGATCTTCCTGATTTACTACTGACCACACATCCACTAATCCATGACTTTGCAAAAGTTGTTTCAAGGCCCTATAAACTTTTGGTTTATGCCCTATATACTTCTCATATCCGACCTCCCACATCTTCCCTTCCCCATGTATGTTGAAATCACCGCATAATATCAGCGGGGTGTCCCACATCGCCAACTCTACATTTAAATATTCCAATGTTTCAGCCTCATCTAAATTTGATCCATATACGGTACAAATAACTATCTTACGATCCTCAACATTACATTCCGTTATAGCCCACCTCCCTAGATTATCGACCTTCTCTCTTCCCGTCCCAGATATTCCTTGTTTTACTAAAATTGCAACACCCCTATTCATTATAGACTGTCTGGTTGCTGAAATCAATATATATCCCAGCTCATTTAGTATCTTATGATTAATCCAGGGCACATGTGTCTCTTGTATACACAAGATGTCGGGGTTTATCAACCTTAAATCAGCAGCTATTTGTTTCCTTTTATTTGCATTGTTCAATCCACATACATTAAATGTGCATATACGTAACCCCCTGTCAGTACTCCTTAGCAGCCATTCATCATAAAGCTTTCCCAATTATATCCTTTAACCATGGATGTCTCTATATAAATCTTGTTGTCTCTATTATGCATGCTATGAATTAATTTCCCCCCTTTACCTTCCTCCCACCCTTCCCCTTCCCCTTCCCCCCTGTGCCCCCCACTCTAGCCCACCACCTACCCCTCAACCCCCCCGATAACCCTCCCCCACTATAGAGGCCTTAGGGCCAATTGCCCTTGTGATGCTTGGTGAAAGGCCCAACTAGAGCTCACCCATCCCTTTATATTATTTTACTGCAGAGTTTATGACCTCAGCTCCGCTCCCTCTCTCACCCCTTATTGACCTCTAGAGGAAAAAGACATGTTATACCATCACATCAATCACTATAATCACTACAGAGTCGACAATTTTAATCATAAAGACTGGAGATGTTCCTTGGCTGCTATGTCCGAGGTAAAAAAACGTGTTTGTCCTTTATTTACAACTTTGAGAGTGGCTGGATTTAGCAAAAGACTTGTGCGCCTTTCGCTTGGAAAGGATTAATCAGTTGACGCATCTGCCACCTTTTCTCCACTGTGGACTGACAGTAATCCGGTCTAAAAAAAATTGTATGCCCTTCCCAGTCCTTTTCCTATCGGGCCGTGCCAGATCGTATACTGCCTGTCGTGCCAAAAAATTATTTAGTGATATCAGAATTGCCCGCGGTTGCTGTGCGGGTTGTCCGGTTTTCACAGGCCGTTGCCTGAAAGGGAATCTATGCGCCCTCTGAACTTCTATTATCCAGTTCCACTCTTTAAGTTCTGGAAAGGCTTCCTTGAACATTTCAGCCACAAATTCACGGACGTTTTGTCCCTCAGCCCCCTCTGGCACCCCTAGAATTCTAAGATTGTTTCGACGCAGTCGATTTTCCATGTCCACCAGTTTGTTGTGTACATCATCTCTATTGGCCTTTATAGCTTCTGTAATGCCCTTTTGTGTCTCCAACTGGTCTTCAAGCACTGAAATGCGTGTCTCTGCCTCCGTCATTCTCTCTGTAAACTCATTGCACGTTTTAGCAAGTCTTCTCACCGTACTTTGAAGCTTCCTACATGCCGTGTGTGTTTTTAAGTTCTCTTATCATGTTTCCAGTCTATGATCTGATAGACATCTATAAATTGCCTCCAATGATATTTCGCCCTGCGTTTGTTTGACCATACCCCCCACAGCTTGATCAGAGAGATTCAATCCATCATGCGTCATATCACCTGAGGAGGAAAAATCCCATGCAGGTAAATCCATCCCTTCCAAATTCGGCCCACCTCCTTTAATCTGCTTCCGTACTGTTTATGTTTCCATGCTTGGTATCGCACTCTCTGACCCATTACCGATATTCATTGAAGAACTCTGTGAAGACTCGTTCTCAAACAACTGATGGTCATCGTCCTCTGACACATCTGAGTGTTCAGAGAGGGAATAGAACTCACTTTCTTTACTACTGATTCCTTCAATCTTTTCATCACTCATCGCACCAATTTCCACTAATGTCGCTGAGCTTTCTATAGCATTATCCAAAGTGGTCTGATCAGGTTCCAAAACATACCCGGAGATATCTTTCCCTAACATGCCCGACTCCAATTCGTGAGGGTTCTTTCCACAGCTCATTACTTGTCCCTCAGTTCTTATATTTTGTCCCTCCAATGCTAGAGTAGTCTTTTGTAGCATTGTCGATTTCTTTCTGGCCGCCACTTGAAAAATCTGTGGGATCTTGCCGGCTGTTTGAATTTGTGCTTTGCTTTGTGTACTACTGTCCCATTCCTCTGCCCCTGCAGGTTCTTTAGCACTTTTACCAGCTATTGCCGCTCTGGTTCCAGTCAGAATTTCACCACTCGCTCTTGTCTTCCCCCACGGGCAGATTTTGGTGGCATTGTCAACTATTAGTTTAAAAAAGCTAGAGGGAATACTTGCTGCGGGATTATCTCCCTCAATCTATCAATCTATGCTGTCTACCTCGGCACTTGCACTTCAGTCATTGCTCCTCTCAATTTCGGCCAGCTGCTTGCCGCTTGCGCCCGCTCAATGTTCCAATGATTATGCTTTTTCAGACTGCCGGCACCTGCCACTCACCGACTCCTCGACTCTCGATTCCAGCTCCGGCAATCATACGGCCACAATATCGCCTCTCTGCCCTCGGCTTCTCCTAGAGACACGGAGCACCTCCACTCCAACAGCCGCTCCAGCTCCGGGCCGTCTCCAGCTGCGTCCGTCACTCCACGCTCCACTCACACACGTCCAACTCAGGTGAGCTAGTTTACACAGCAAGATACAACCTCCGTAGCAGTTCTTACAATACGGCCGTTACGAATTGTCTTTTCCCGCAATTAGTTTCTCGGGAGTTGAAGTTCTACGTGGTTGTCCCCTTAATTCCATACATCTCGTCTCGGCAGTATTCCCATCTTAGTTCGCCATTTTTAGGGGATAGGTGAGCTATTCGGGAGCCTCTCACACAAACGTCCACCCCGTGGACGCCATCTTGCCTCTCTCACCCCAAATAACTGTCTAACATATCCACCACTCAAATTACTTTCATATTTCACTATACTAATTCGTCACTAATCCTTTATGGGATCCGGAGTAGCGTGCAACTTACCCGAAAAGTGCTTCAACACCTCATCAGAGGTAGCAAGCACTATATAAATGCAAAGGTTTTTCCTCTTCTATCCCTCCACTATCCTTCTCAATCCAAATAACTGACTTACATATACACCACTCAAATTACTTTCATATTTCACTATACTTATTCACTACCAATCATTTATGTGTTCCTAGGTAGCGTGGTACTCGTCAAAAAAGTGCGTTGACGCCTTTACGATGCAATTACAAGACAATACAATTTGTCTGTAATTTTAGTCTCTCCACTAAAAGACAACAGTTTATTCCCACAATTGTGATTCCCCAGCTGAAGGGAGGGAGTCTCCTGTGCTGCATTCCGGAGGGAGGGGCAGATGGCATTCCAGCAGTAACAGACCTCCCGGCAGTTCTTTCTGTGGGCGTCATTATTTTAAAAAATATGGTAGAACTGCATGATACAGAAACATTCATTGTCCTCTTTGCCTAACCCCCTCACACTCTGTTTTTTGCTTAACCGAGCATTTCTTCATTAGCTCCAAATGGCGAGGTCTGTAGGGTTACAACACCTGAGAGAAAGCCTGCAAGACAGCCCTTCAATTTATTCACTGGGCTGGTCGAATGGCCGGCTATCTGAGGGCACTGAGTCCATTACAGGTGCTGGTGAAGTAAAGTGCAGCTGCGTTGCTCTTTCAATGGAGGAATGTCAGTTTTCACCACCTTGATTTCTGATGCAGGCCTCCCTCACTATGTACCCATCACCTCAGGACTCCACCATTCTCTTCTCTTAAAAGGGCCATGTAGTGTAGAGAAAAAAACAGTTCTCTTTGCCCAGTCCTGCATCTCTAACAACGTCCATCAACATGGGCTTCCAAGAATATTTGATGATCTTGGCTGGGATTTTGAGATCTATTGTGACATCCTTCACGGATGGCCTGTTTAAGACTTACAAAGTGTTATGCATCAGGGATCACTGTATCAGTTCAGATGGCGCGATATGTTGCATACATGGCCTTCCCTCTCTCTGTGAAGATCTCTGCACGTGTTCATTGTCTATGACTATAGCCCCTCTTACATACGTCTGAATCTGTGGTGCTCTCTAATGATCGGAATGCCAACATTTATAACCCAAAAGTTAGTTGTGGGAGCTTTTCACAGCACTCAGTTTATCTTTCGAATTCTTTGTGTTATGCAAGAATATATATAACAATCTACAACATACACTCAAGGGCTTAAGAGGAGCAGTGCAATATTGTGTTTGTCTAGCAGAAGAGCCAATCCGAGGGACTTGATCGAGAGTTTCTCAAACTTCAGGTGGAGGAATACGCCAATAGGACTGCTTCTTGGGAATTTGTTAGTACATGGCCCATCGCGGTCAACAGCACCTCCAGAACTCTCTTCTAGTGTGAAAGCAGTTTTGGACAAAGCCAAAGAATATAAAGCAAATTGGTATCAAATTAAAGACAACGAGGACATGCAGCTGCGACTCCCGGGCATATTTTGTTAATTCGGGCAGGTGTAAGTTAGGCTCAGTTCAGATTATTAAATTGAATGTACTTAACACGGGAGCCGCGGGATACTTTATGGGGATTTTTCAATATTTTAGCCCAGTCCACATCGTGCAGAGGCTGCGCGGGATAACCCAGGGTGGTGTTGGGTAGAATGGTCAGTAGGAAACAATGTGCAGTGCGGTAATCCCTCCGTAAAGTCTTTATGGATAAAACCTGTGTTATGCAGGGGGCGGCCAGACGGCCAGCGAGCCACCAAAGGAGCTGTGCAGCTACATATTAGCATTCTAAGTCTGGAGGGGCTAACCACCCGCAGTCACGGGTAGCTTTAGAGTGGTAAGAGATAACCGGTGGCTTCCTGGTCCCCGAATCAGATGTGGGACGTGTTGAATTGTCTGAAGAAGTAACGAGGGATGAGCAGATGGAGGTTTTCAAAATAATACAATAATTGGGGTAGCAACACCATCTTCACTACTGCCACGTGGCTCATTACTGAAAGTGGAAGAGAAGTTCAAAAAGCAAACTGGGCTAGGTATTGGAAGGTAACTGATTCCCCTTTCAATCTGGGGTCTAATTGTACAGAAAGGGGAAAACACTACCATATGTTAAAGAAACACTTCCTACAATGTGCAATCTTTATCATGGTCTTATATTTTTCTTGTGTAATTTGTATCCCAAATATTTTTAAGAATCTGCATGTACGGTGGCACGTAAGGATGAGCCAGATCACTGGTTTGGCCTTAGCTCGACTGCAGAACCATTTTAAGACATGGACAGAGTGGGTGATTGCCCAGCACAACCTACCAAGGGGTCTAGCCCCTGCTCACCCTTCACAAGCGCAATCAGCAGCTTGTTGCACTACCAGAGTTTGCCATGGCTGTGTATTGCTTGTTCAACCACTTGACAGTGCCGCTTCTGTTTCTCTTCTCTCTGCTGAGACAAATCCCCAGGTACACAATACTTTCCTATACTCATGGCAGGTCCCTCTTGTCTGAATTTAGGAATTGTCTCACCTTGTTCTTCTCTTTGTTCTTCTCTTCCTTATATGCCTCCAGTTCTTAGCAAGAATCCTTTAAATCAGTTGCTGTGGATATTCCATCTCATCTTAATTTCATCTTGCTCTTTAGTTCTATTTGTCTGGTATTCTGGGCTCCCAGTTCTGAGCTAAATGTAGAATCCCAGATGCACACTCTATTGCTGTGAGACTACAGACAACCTGTAGGTGCCTCACATCATGACATTAGGTGTGAGACTGTCGACCAGACCATTTTGAGAAAGCATGGAGACGGAAATACCACACAGATGACAAAGCCACATACAAGAATGCACTAAAGGTGTATCAGGGAAAATTGCACCTTGCCAAAAAAAGCTTCTATGACACTAGGATTATGGAAGCTGACAACAAAGCAAAGGAAATCTTCAAAATTGTAGATTCTTTCCTGCGCCCCGCTGTCACTTCTAGAGCCTGCACCCCCACGATGGAGTGGTGCAAGGAACTCAACCAGTTTTTGTATGAAAAAATCATGACCATCCAAAACAGTTTCCATAATCCAGCACCCCTATCTCAGAGGCAGGAGCCGAGGCTTTATCCTTCTGCTGCTACATATGCTACCTTCGACGTTTTTTCTCCCATCTCCCACGCTAAGTCTCTCGCAGCCTTAAATGCCTAAAATCGGGCTCTCCCCTCAACCCCTGCCCTACCATGGTGCTCAATATGGTGGCTCCGTCCATCAACTCCTCTGTGAACTACATATTCAATACCTCGCTGGCAACTGGGGAGGTTCCATCTTTGTGAAAAAGGATAAAGTCTTACCGTTACTAAAAAAAACCCACATCAGCCCCCAAGCAAGCAGTAAACTATAGACCTATCTTCCTTCTTCCCGCTTTCTCTAAAATTCTGGAGAAAGAAGTCAACCACCAAATCTCCAGCTATCTGGAAGACAACGGAATACTCCACCCTACCCAATCCGGCTGCCGCCCCCAATTTAGCACGGAGACCGCACTCCTCGAAGTAGTAGAGCAAGGCCGGAGGAAAAGCCATGCTGATACTGCTCGACCTCATGGCGGCGTTTGACACTGTCCCCCACCTTAAGCTGCTCGAGCGCATTTACGAGATAGGGATCAGACACCTGGCCGTCAACTGGTTAGCCTCTTTTTATGGACAGATGGACTCAGGAAGTCTGGCTGCCGCCTTATACTGCACAAGCCAGACCCCTGTCTGTGGGTGTGCCACAGGGCTCGGCCCTCAGTCCCACTCTGTTCAATCTATATCTGACACCCCTTGCCATTCTCACGGAGTCTCTTGACGCAAAAGTCATCTCGTACGCAGATGACATGCAACTTCTGTTTGCGTGTGAGAAAGGCATGGACTTAAACAGGAAGTTGATTTCTTACTGTCTCACCAAGGTGTTTCAGTGGCTGGATTTGCACCATCTGACATGCAACCCAGATAAAACAGAGATTGTTGCCTTCAGAGATGTCCCCCACAAATTTGTGGAAACCTGCTGGCCGAATAACCTGCCACACCCTGGCCTCCCTCAAAATTGCGTCAAGAATCTTGGAATCAAAATAGATAGCGCCCTCTCCTTCCTTCCGCAGATTCAACTTCTTGCTGGGTCTTGCTTCAGCGTGCTCCGCATGTTGAAAAATTGTCTTCCACTACTATCCAAGTCTGCTGGCAGGAAGGTAGTGCAGGCCCTGATTACATCTAGATTAGACTATGGGAACGCTCTGTACCTCGGCCTCTCAGACTATCTCCTTATTAAACTACAGGTGGCTGCTCAGACTTCCTCCCAGGTCCCACATGACATCTCAACTAAGGGCCCTGCACTGGCTTCCGGTGAAAAAGAGGGTGGCTGTTAAGGCCATGGTCCTCATGCATGAGGCCTTGCATGGGACGGGGGCATCCTATCTCAAGAAGAGAATCAGTACGTACACCCCCGCTCGCATTCTCCGCTCTTTCTCGGCGTTGCTGGCAATGGTGCCCCGCATTGGTCGCCTCAGAACGGGTGGGAGATCCTTTTCCTATCTAGGACCTCTTTACTGGAAAAGACTCCCACCAGATCTTCAGGTGGCACACAGCCTCGATATGTTCAAGAGGAAGCTCAAAAATTGCCTTTTTAACAGCAAATCCCACCGCCTGTCCATTTCCCCTTGCCTAGTGCCGGGACACTCTGCCGAGTAGCTGTGCGCTTTATAAATTAATATACCATAACATAACATCTGCTCTGCCGCATTAATTTTCTTTAGGATTAACGTTGATTGGAGGTTGAGGTGAGGCCGATGTTTTTGTTCAACTTGCGTAAACTAGCAGATGGTCATTTACCTTTATGTTTCCCAAACTGTTGGCCATAGGTTTTGAAATGTTTAGAAACATAATCAAAGTTTGCAATGTTGCTTTTGTTTTCTCCAAGGACATTTGGGTAATTCTGGATAGGGGTGATGTACTTAGCACCGTCCTCAAGGTCATAAATTTACTATTGACCACGGACAGAATGTGCTACCTGAATGTATCATACCTAGAGGCAATCACATAAAGTCCATAGTGAACATATACTACGTAGAAAATAGTAAATAAAAGCACTGATAAAATAGCAGGGTTAGGGCCTCTCTTTCGATGTGTCTGTAAAACTGAACTTTTGTCTTGAATTTTTGTCCTGAATTTTGACCCTTTGTCTTGAATTTTTTACAGTTCTGTCCAGAATTTGCCTCCATGTCAGTTGATCACCCTAGTGCAGATACACAGGATCCACTTCTTACTTGGAGCACAGTATATGTGCCATGAAGCCGTGAGTGTGTACCCGTGCTAGCCCAGTTAGGAGTGCTCAGGGAGAGGAGTCCTGAGACATTGCACAATAAAGCACACAGGAGTCCTGGTGACCAGTTCTGGAATGTGCCCTTCACATGCCTTCCGATGCTCAGTAAACACTCACCCTGTCCTCTTTGAATTTCAGATGTTCTGCCAACGCCTCGCCCCAGGATCACACCTGGCATCTCCACACAGCAAAGAGGACATCGAGTACCTGATGAGCTTCGCCTACAGGCAGATGAGCTTTCATAGTGCCTACTGGTTGGGGGCATCGGACCTTTACATGGTAGTGTGCACCATTACATTACATTGCCTGGGGCAAAAACTACAAATAGGGCAGGGATTGGGGAGTTTGAGGTAGAAACATGATCTGGAAAAGGAAAGTTTCCCAACCACCTCTCACCTTTCTCCAAAACAAATTCAACTGTGACATGATCGCTTAGATTCAGGTCAGGAGGACTAGCTATCAGTAGTGCATCGGGTTCAGTGGCACCCAGGTCTCGAGGACTTAGGGGCCAATGAGACCTCAAATATCGGTCTGTTTTACTACCCTACAAATTGACAGGAAATCCCAATTTTCTTGCCTGTACAAAGCCCACAGCAGCCCAACTGCCACACCTCGGAGCCTGTTGCAAAACGTGGGTGCAAAAATCTCTGCCACGCAATTTCCATCTGATTTTTGCATGTGATTTTACAGCACTGGCAGCCTGCACCCTGTCAGTGGAAGAGGGGTGAGCTGAGCCCCAACAAGAGGGAGGAGGGGAGGTGACTGCACCCTGTCAGTGTAAGTGGGGAAAGCTGAACCCCAACAAGAGACAGGGTGGGGGAGGCTGCACCCCATCAATGCAAGTGAGGTAAGCTGAAGCCCCACAAGAGGCAGGGGGGCTGCACCCCATTAGTGCAAGTGAGGTGAGCTGAGGCCCAACAAGAGGTCGGGGCTGTACCCCATCAATGGAAGTGGGGTGAGCTGAGGCCCAAAAAGAGGCGGGGGAGGCTGTACCCCATCAATGCAAGTGGGATGAGCTGAGACCCTACAAGATGTGGGGGAGGAGGGCTGCACCCCATCAATGCAAGTGTTGTGAGCTGAGGCCCTACAAGATTCAAGAGGTGGGGTGTTTATATTCTATTGTAACTTGTCAATTCAATGTCAATTTGAAATTCATTAGAAACTTTGAAAAAGCAAGTACATACTCTGGCATAGGGTACCTTCACTTTAATTTTTCCATTTCTAGCACTGGTTCAAGGTCTATATTTAAAAGGGTGAAATGCCATCTTTAGCTGATTTTCCCAATATTGTCCCCAGCATTGACATAACAATACCCCCAAAGCTCCATTGAGTTGCATATCTCAGATCTCCACTCTTGGGGTAAACTCCGGTGGCCAAACACACCCTTTCAGAAGCCGAACCAGCCTCTCAGGGTCAGATGGTTGGATGGGCTCTGGGCAGAGGGTCTAGATGCTAAGATCCACAAATGAGGTGAGCCGTGGGGACAGACGTTATAGCTCCCTGACAGCAATGGCTCTCTTTCTTACAGAAGAGGCGCTATCTGTGGATGAATGGAAGTCTCATGGACTTCAAGAACTGGCACCCGGAAGAGCCAAAAAGCGAAGGGGAACGGGAACACTGTGTATACTGAAACTATAAAGGTAGGTATTTGCCTCCCACATTCAAAGGCCCTTTCCTGTAAGTCTTTCATTTGTTTTCACAAAAGCAGTTCAGTACTTCACACCCATTTTGTGAATATATTTCTCCTTTTATGTAAAATATTCATGGATATTTGTTGAACTTGACCCATATTCAATAAGCATTTTCTGAAAATCATGACAGCAGTTCCTCTATCTTTCACTGTTATATTTCATATAGGTACCATAATATAGGCCCCGGTAACTTCATTACCCCTCACCTATATTCTTCCCTACATTATACTTATAACGGTTTACAGGGACTGACCTTTTACCTAGATACGACACTGCATTCAGAACACGGGTTTTCCCTAGTTCGAAAGCTCATACATTATGCATGAGGGCTCTTGGAAGCACAGCAGGATGACCATCTCCTGTATAATATCTATGTACAAAGTTCATGCCCGACGTCATCCTTAGGCCAACACAGTAATACAGCAAGGTAGGACCCCTGGGGAGACCTATGGGTCTATATACATGACATCTTGCTAAGATAGGGAGAGGAGACCGAGACTTCCCGGCAGACACACTGACCAGAGACGCTGAGGTTCCTGCATGCAGACACTCCAGCTCGCAGTGGTCTAACATCCCTTGCGGGGTGTCCACCTCGAGACCAGGACGGGGTCCCACAGTCTCTCAATTCAGGTAATGGGGTTGACTTTATCCTAGAGGGATTCTTGGCCTAACACCTACACACATGCTAGGTACATTTAGGTACATTTAGTTAGGGAAGCATCGCAGGAGTACGCATCTTTTTATCATGTGTTTTGTATACTCATATGTATCCATGATTATTGTAAGATGGTAGAGCTATAACATCCATTTACCTTTATAGTACTATTAATCATTTATCTCGTATACTGTCTAACGGTTGTTGCAGCTCATCTATTCTACACCAGAATAACAACTGTTCAATAAATACTTATTGAAAACGCCCAGCCTGTTTATTCTGTGTATCTCTCTGAGACAGACAAAGTAAGCACGAGTGACTGAGCGAAAAGTAGTATATTGTTTCCATGGTCCTGAGGGACCAGGGTTGTCATGTTTGAAGGTTGCCAGGAACTATTCTCTCCTTGGTAAGAGGAGACTCTAGTGGCACTGTGAGCTAGTTGGTACAAAAGGCCAACATACTCAGTGGGGGTGTTGAGAAACAGCCTGACACCAATCCTACAGTGTATGCTGTCCAAACGCGCAGATCCTGTATAATTATTATAGGACCTACACAACATCACTATGTGCAAGAGTTTCAGGAAGTAGGTGTGAGTTGCTCCTGATATACTCCTGAACTGATCATTACATGTTTGGAATGAGTACAATATAGAGGCTGAATATTTTTGCTTCTTCTCTCGTAGGCCCAGGACTCTGGGGGACGTGAGGTGTGACAGTAATCTTGCCTTCATCTGTAAAGCCCCCAACACTCCTCGGGACAAGCCCTTGTGCATGAAATGATGTAAAGATATGGAGCAACCAACGGTGCCAGCTCGAAGAGATGGAAGCACAGACGCCAGGGATAGGGATTGAGGAACTCTCAGGGCCTTGTTCTTGAGTGGCACTAAACATAAAAATAAACAAGGGCTTTATTCACCCATGATGTGTGTTCTAAACTGTCAAACCTCAATGTACAATCTTTCCGTTCCACATCCCTGGCCGCAAAATTGGGATTTGTTAAATTCTGCCATCATAAATGGTACTTGTGAAGATCTGCAGGTGCCACTGTAGGTGTAAGAGTGACAATGTGGCAGGTGGTGTGTAAGTGTCCCTTTGAAGTCCAGTGAACACCTACTAACTCTAGAATGGGCGCCGCCCGCTGACTGGGCACTAAGACACAATCCTTACTTGGGTGGAGTGAGCCCTTCATATTCAGGGTCTCTGGTGCCCCTGCTGTATGGTTGATGTTCACCACTGTGAGGTGGGCAGAGCACTCCAGGGTACAGGACACAGGGTGTGCCAAGGGTATTTTGCCTGGTGACAGGATCTGCACATCTGACCAAACCACAACCTTGGATTTCCTTCCTTCTTCCAAGGCCACCTGGTTTCATATACATTGTGAGCCCTCGTGAAACCGAAATCACAGCCATGGGAATTTGTCCAACGAAGGTCCAGGCTCATCGGTGAGTTCTGAACATAGAGGGGGACAAGGTGCACTTAAAGGTCTATTACTATGCAAAACAAAAGGTGTGCAGTTCCTGGGGGTAGAGGGGACGGGAGGGACTAGGTCAGGAAAACTGAGGCAACAGATCAGGGGATCACATTGCTAAGAAGCAAGAGCACTCACACACCTGTGTGGGTGTCATTCTTCATCATAGGGCAGCTCCTCGTTGGGCCGGTGCTGCAATGACCTACGGGCCCCTCAAGGAGGTAGTTTGAGCATAAGATGTTGATGTGAGGTGTAGGGTAGAGTTGCTCTAGGTGCAGATTGCTGTGATGTGAATCTGTGGTTTCAAAAATAGCTAAGAGATACCTAATTAAATTTAATAGGAGGGCTCTCTTGTTATGATTAAAGGGCAATGGATGACTGAATGTGGAAGTAATGGTCCTATCCAGCTCATAAAATAGGGTGCGTGTATGTCAACATGTTTTTTTCCTCAAGTGTCGCTATCGATCTGGGCAATTCTACAGGACCGAAAAATGAAACCTAATCTACTTGTGGTAGGGAAAATGTATGTAGCATTGGCAAAAGGTACCCCAATCATACAACAAAATCTTCACAGTAAAGTATACCTGGGGATATCTAAAGCATGACCTAAGTTCAGTAAGACTTCTTCTCTGCCACCCTGGAGGTTAGTTCTCCATTAGTGCTGTCAGCGTAGGGCAGCCATAAAGTGTCCTAATGCTGCAGCCATCCATGAAGCGCAAGTGGGGAGTTGGATGAAAAGTAGGAGTGCCTGAGGCAGCCTACTGTCTCCTCTTACTCAAAATGAGAGAGTAGTAGAATGATTGTGTAAACATGTGAGCCAAGGATGAAGAGGATTTGGAGTTTAGTTTCCTGATCCCATACAGTGGTCTACAGAAGGGGGATGGGTGGTAAATGTTGCGACAGCAAAAGAAGAGCCAGGATTAGAGGAGGCAATGTTGTGCAAGAAACTTGTAAGATGACCTGGACTTCAGAAATGAGGTATTAACCTGGCTGGTCCAAGCACCGGGACATCAAGACTTGGGTCATGTGGAATTCATGGCATCACTCGAACTTACTATTCATCTTTTCATCAAAGGCGAGGTCCCAAAGAGTAATCTTGATTCTTACTCCATAAATACTGGTGTTCGACAATGACCCATTCTTTCACATCTACCTGCTGCCCCTTGTGAAACTGATTCAAGCTTTTGGATCTAAAAATGTTAAACTTAGGCTGATGCTACCCAGAGAATGTGTACTCTGGTCATAATCCATCTCTTACATCACCCAAAGAGTGTATGATCAGGGTTAGTGTCTGGTGATACTCCATCGCTTACATCACCCAAATAGTGTGTGATCAGGGTTAGTGTCTGGTAGTACTCCATCGCTTACATCACCCAAATAGTGTGTGACAAGGGTTAGTGTCTGGTGGTACTCCATCGCTTACACCACCCAAAGAGTGTGTGACAAGGGTTAGTGTCTGGTGGTACTCCATCGCTTACATCACCCAAAGAGTATGTGATCAGGGTTAGTGTCTGGTAATACTCCATCGCTTATATCACTCAAATAGTGTGTGGTCAGGGTTGGTGTCTGGTAGTACTCCATCGCTTACACCACCCAAAGAGTGTGTGACAAGGGTTAGTGTCTGGTGGTACTCCATCGCTTACATCACCCAAATAGTGTGTGATCAGAGTTAGTGTCTGGTAGTACTCCATCTCTTACACCACCCAAAGAGTGTGTGATCAGAGTTAGTGTGTGGTACTACTCCATCGCTTACACCACCCAAAGAGTTTGTGATCATGGTTAGTGTTTTGTAGTTCTCCATCGCTTGCATCATCTAAAGAGTGTGTGATCAGGGTTAGCATCTGATCAGATCAGAATTGCCAACATTGTAAATCTGACAAGACCGAGATCCTACTTGTTGTTAAAACCCATGGCCAATGGTCACCTCTTTTTTCATCCTCTCTCCAAGTCTAGGGTGAAAATCCTGTGGTTAATCTCGACAACAAGCCTACAATGCAAGGACCAATATTCACAAATGCATTCATGGCGCTGTCTCAAAGTTTAGAGGAAAGACCTTTTTCACTCTAGCCCCGTGCTCTCTAACAATCTATTGTTGGGTCTAAGATTGACATGACAGTGAGGCCCTGGTTGGGCACTTGAACTTTGAACCCACAGTCACTCTACCTGGCAGGAAGGGAAGCCTCAAACGCTGCCTACTTTTGGAATATCCTGATGTAGGGTTTCATTGATGAGTTTGAACTCAATGAGTTACTCCTGCAATAATAAAGATTTTAAACATCTGGGTGCATTCTATAGCGCAAACCTTTCAAAAAGGATGCGGAGCGCTGTACATGGTCAAAAGCAAGCTAAAAGTTGGTTATTAATAGAAGACAAAGCTGAGTTGCACAGTTAATGCACTGTGATGTACTGTTCTTTAAAGAGGTGAGTCTTTAACTCTTTCCTAAATTGGTGCTGCAGTGACAAAATCCTGATGGATATGTGGATGTTGTTCCAGATCCGGGTGGCATAGATGGAAAAGTCCTGTTGTCTCGCTTATTTTCCTTTTCTACACTTCTTAGTCTTCAGTCTGATGGTGTGCTGGCTGTGGTCACAGGGTGATGTATAAAGGAAAGTACCTGAGGAGGTGTTGGCAGTGTCTGAGGTAGAGCACCGGGGAGAGTGTCAGGGGAGTGTTAGGGGAGTATCGGCAGGAGCCTCAGGGAGTGTATCAGGGGAATGTTATGTAAGTATCAGACAGAGTGGAGGAGATATTGCGTGGGGCCCTAGGAGAAGTGTCATGAGGGGCAACAGGGGAGTGTTTGAGGAGTATTGGGGGTATTAGGGATAGTATAAGGGGAAGGTCCAAGGGGTGTATCAGGGAGAGTATCAAGGGTACATCAGAGGCAAGACACCAGGGAGAGAATTAGGCAAGTATCAAAGGAAATTTCATGGAGAAAATCCAGAAGAGCGTTGGGGCAAAGCACCTGGGAAGGATGTCAGGGATAGAAACTGGGAGATGTTAAGTGGAGGGGGGTATCAGAGGGAGTGTCAGGGAGCAGTATTAGAGGAGGGGTATCAGAAAGAGGTTCAGTTTTAGTATCAGGAGAAAAGCGCCTGGAAGGGCATGAAGAGAAGAGTACTGAGTCCATGGGAACTGGCATCAGGGGGCATGTCCGGAGGTAGTGTCTGGCAGAGTATTAAGGGGAGTAACAGGAGGAGTGTCATGGTGCATGTATGGGAGCGTATCAGGAAGAGTGTCAGCATGTACAAGGAGGAGTATCAGATGAATGTTAAGTGTTAACTCTTAAATTTGTTTTTTCACTACTGCAAGAACTTCCTCTCCCATAGGACAACATTGGAGTAACCTTATTACATTTAATAAGCTGTAATCTCCAAATGGGAGTAGGTAACCTATTTATGTTTAGTGTCTTTAGAATTCTAATGAAAAGTTCCAACTTATGGTGGAGTGGGATTTAAATTGCAATTTTGAAAATACCACTGCCAGAAAGTTGCCATTTCCCTACCTTATCCATTTGGTGCCTGCCCTGGGTGGCTTAGCTGGGTGTAGCTGACAAACTATGTGTATTCCTCCTAGACAGCCACACACAATGGGGAGCTTGGGTGTGTCCCCTCTCAGCAAGTGCAACCCCTAAGGTGCCCTAATCTGAAGTGACCCCTTCCTTCCAGACTTCGAGATTCTCCGTTGGTTTGCATTGGGTGCCAAACCCTGTTTTGGCACACTGCACCTGGCTGCCCCTGTGCCGCTGGAGGTGTAAGTTTGGTGCAGCCTTGTGGCCCTCCTGTGCTTACCTTAACTCCCCGGAGACTGGGCTATCAAGCCATGCTACTTACCTATAAGTAGTACGACTTCGATCGCCCCCTTTCTCCAATGGATATCATTGGCAACAGATACCGAGTTTGACCTCTGCACCCGGCCATCCCAGTGCCACTGGTGGTGCAGTTGTGTCATTTACCTGAACCTTACCTGGTACTAATTCTTTATCCAGAAGCTCAATATCGTAAATTGTTTACTTACCTATTGTTGAAAAATGCACTGTGTCCACTTTTTACATTGAAAAGCATTGAAATTGCAAAATGTATTTACATGCAACAAAGTATCTTTGGTTCTATAAATGAATATGCTAAAAGTATTATTGTCTTTGTTTGTTGTTAAGTGGTGCACCTTTGCGTTGTGTTGTGTTTAAAAGTATTATATTTACAAACCATTGGTTTCGGATTTAGTCATTGAGTGTGTACAACAAATGCTTAGCACTGCCCTCTAATAAGCCTAACTGCTCGCCGACACTACCACAAAAGAGAGCATTAGTATTATCTACTTGAGGCTCTGTAAAGCCTCTGGGGATCCACTGGACTCTGTGCACAATATACCTAATTTGGAATAGTATACACAGAGCCAGCTTCCTACAACAGAGTCAAGACAATCAAGGGGCGGGTAATTTGCGTGCTGACTGCCTTCCTTGGATGTGGTAGCTGTTTCTCAGGCTCTCTCTCTGGAATCGAACCCTGATTCCCATTACCCGTGGTCACCATGGTAGGCACAGAAACTACCATCGAAAGTTGATAGGGTAGATATCTGAATGTATCATCGCCGTCACGGGGGCATGCGATCAACCCAAGGTTATCTAGAGTCACCAATTTGGCCCATCAAGCATGGATTGGTCGCAGGAGGTCAGCGCTCGTCAGCATGTATTAGCGCTAGAATTACCACAGTTATCCAAGTAACACATGGATCGATTAAAGGAAACATAACTGATTTAATGAGCCATTCTCAGTTTCACTGCACCCGCTGTGTGTACTTACACGTGCATGGCTTAATCTTTGAGACAAGCATATGCTCCTGGCACAATCAACCAGGTAGCCACACCTGCTGGACGAGTTGTTGGGAGCCACGTGCCCGTCCCAAGTGTGGTAACACAGGCACTAGCAGGCCCAGCCGTCTCCACAGAAGGGAGAGGCAAGCCTAAGTGCAGCCTGAGCGAGACACATGGGTGCCGGCCTGGGCGGCTAAGGACTCACCATGGAACGATCGTTCTGAGCTTGTACATAAAAGCGCTAGGCGGAGGAGGGTGATGGAATGACGCATGGGGGCCTGGACCGCCAGGCAGCATCTGGGACCTGGCGCCACCCGTCCCCCTTCTACTCTGGTCAGACCACTGGGGGAGAGGCACAAGCTGCCAAGGCTGCTCGGCCTTCGCTCTGCTAGGTAGGGCCTCTGAAAATGGCAGGCCCTTGAATCACATGGTCCCTGGTGAGGAGGAAACTCTTTGCTCTAAACAACAGCTGAGGCTGGCCAAGTAGTCCATCAAAAAACAGACAAAGCATGCCCAATTGATGGGAGTATACAGTGTTGGCTTTGTGTCCCTGCCAGCTCTCGGGGAAGGCAGACTCGGAGGAAAGGCCCATCAGGCAGGGCTGTGAGACAGGCACAGACCCAGGCCGCAGGGGGAACAGGCCCTGGCAGCACCCAGCTGAGGACCGCTGGGCCACTAGGAGGTCTGGAGTACCATGTTCCTAATAATCCAGGGGGAGGCTACCACCCTTTCTTGTAATCTGTGCGCACCTAGTCACAGAGGGGACTGCCAGCACAAATATACCCAACCTCCTAGATCCCTTCCTGGGCTCATCAGGACTTCCAGGGCAGCTCGGATGTCGGCTTCATGTCCCTTCCTGCTTTCAGGGAAGGCAGGCTTGGAGGAAAGGCCCATCACACAGGGCTGGGAGGCAGGTGCAGACCTGTATTGTCTGGGGAACCTGGCAGGCTGGCCCGGGCCCTGGCAACTCCCGGCTGAGAACCGCTGGACCACAAGGAGGTCCAAAGTACCCTGTCCCTAGTAACCCGGATGAAGTCTACCCCCCTTGATTGTAATCTGTGTGTACCAAGTGACAGAGGGGACCAAAGGATCAAAAGCACATGACCTCCTGGAGCCCTGGCTGGGCTCAAGGAACCAAATGAGCCCTCTTTGGGACTTCCAGGGCAGCCCGGACATGTGGATGCACCGAGTGACAGAGGAGACCGGAGCCCTGGCTGGGGAAACAGCATTTACAACACTGCCATTACATTGCGTTCCTATTACAACGCAGTCGTTACAATGACCGCGTTGCAAATGAGCCCTCACTGGGACTTCCAGGGCAGCCCGGCAATCTGGATGCCCCATTGAAAAGGATTGCGAGAGACCAGATTGCCTAGGGATGGCCCTCTGGTTTCGCTATTCCTTAACGAAAGAGCTCTGCTTGTCCTGGGCAGCGATGGGGACTCTGCGGCTAGTGTGCTCAGAGCCCCAGTTGGGCCTCAGGCATGGAGCTGCGAGGGGGTCCCTGACAGACCTCAGACCTGGGACCCAGTCAAAGCTCCTGTGCCCAGCCGTACAGGGTACTTTGCCAAGCAGTGGGTCTGAGATCGGGGCCCAGGATGGGAGGCCCCAACCCAAGGGCCTGTCCTGAGCCCGGTCAGAGCTTTTGAAGCTGGCCAGGCAGGGGACGCCTCCCCGGGCCTAATTGACCCCTGTCCCAGGCCCTTGGTGGTGTGGCAGGCTGGAGGATGGACCCCAGAGGGAAACGCCCAGCCGGCAACCCAGAGCGCCCTCTCCGAGGCCTGGCTGGGGACCCAGTCAGAGCTCCTGGACAAGATCGTGCAGAGGAGGCCTCCTCAGGCCCGCAGGACCCCGTCCTGTGCCCCCACCCCAGGACCAACCAGTGCCCCAGTCCTGGGCCATCTGGTCATTGGCTGAGAACCGCCAGACCACAAGGGGATCCTGGTAAACCAGAGAAAGACTAACTCACTTTCTTGTAATCCGTGCAACCAAAGGCCCAAATGTACCAACCTCCTGAAGCCCTGCTTGGGCTCTAGGAATCAAACGAGTTCACATCGGGACTTCCAGGGAAGTCTGCCCAGCTGGGCGTGTCATTGGAATGTATTGCGCACGACCAGAAGGCCGAGGGACTGCCATCTGGTTGCGCTGGTCCTCAACAATGGCCTTCTGCTTGTCCTTGAAGGGAATGGGGACTCTGCAGCCAGAGCCCCAGCTGGGCCTCAGGCATGGGGCTGAGAGGGAGACCCCTGATGAACCTCCAACCCAGAGCCCAGTCGGAGGTCCTGGGCCCGGCTACACCAAGAAGGCCTACTCGAGCCTGTGGCATCCTGTCCCGGGTGCCTTTCCATACAGCGATCCCAAGGACAGGGAACAGGAAGGAGGGGCCCCAGCCAAGGGCCCACCGGGGGCCTGGTCAGACCTTTTCAATCAGGCCAAGCAGGGAAAGCCTCTCCAGGTTTGATGGACTCCAGTCCCAGGCCCTAGGCAGTGCGGCAGGCTGGAGGACGGACCCCAGGGCTGAAGCGCCCTCCCCGGTGCCCGACTGAGCCCCGGTCCGAGCTCCTGGACCTAGCCGTGCTGGGGAGGGTCCCTGGGCATGCAGGACCCCATCCCAGGCACTCTGACACATAGCAGGCCTGAGGACAGAAATCAGGATGAGAGCCCCCATCCCAGTGCCCACTGAGGCCCCGATCCTGGACCATCTGGTCACTGACTGAGAACCGCCAGACCACAAAGGGTTCCAGGGTACCCTGTCCCTAGTAATCTGGAGGAAGGCTACCCCCCTTTCTTGTAGTCCGTGTGCACCGAGTGAGAGAGGGGACGAGGCCCAAATGCACCCGCCCTCCTGTAGACCTGGCTGGACTCAAGGACGCAAATGAGCCCTCATAGAGACTTCCAGGGTAGCCCGGCCATCTGGACGCGCCGTAGTAAAGCATTGACTGTGACCAGATGGCCATCTGGTCCCACTGTTTCTTAATGAAAGGGCTTCCGCTTGTCCTTGGAGGGGTTGGGACTTTGCAGCTGGGCCTCAGGCATCAACCTGCAAGGGGGGCCCCTGACGGACCTCTGACCTGGGGCTCAGTCGGAGCACCTGGGCCAGGCCACGCTGGGGAGGCTTCCCATGGCCCATTGGATCCAGTCCCGGGCACTTTGCCATGTGGCTGGCCCGAGGACAGGGCCCAGGATAGGGGGCCCCCATCCAAGGGCCCGCCGGGACCCGGTCAAAGTTTCTGGACCTGGCCACAAAGGGGAGGCCTCCCCAGGCCCACAGGACTCTGTCCAGTGGGCTTGGCCACACAGCGGACCAGAGGATGGAGCCCAGGAGAGGAGAGGACCCACACCATTGCGCCCCAGGGCCCCGTTCAGAGCTTCTCCAGGCCCGATGGACCCCCTTAGCAGGCCCTTGGTGTTACCGCACGCTGGAGGACAGAGCCCAGTGTGGGAGTACCCACCCAGGGGCCATGTCAGTGCTCCTGGACCTGGCTGAGCAAAGGAGGCCTCCCCGGGCCTGTAGGAATCCGTCCCGGGGGCTTGGCCAATCAGCGGGACGGCGGGTGGAGACCAGGATGGGAGGGGCTACCGGGGCCCCGGTCAGAGCTTCTCAACCCAGCCAAGCAGAGGAAGACTCCACTGGCCCGATAGGCCCCATCACGGGGCTTAGCCACGCGGCGGGCCGCAGGACAGAGACCAGGATAGGGGGCCCCCACCTCAGGGCCCGCCGGGGCCCCAGTCAGAGCTTCTGTACCCAGCCAAGCAGGGGGAGCCTCTTGGGGCCTGATGGACCCCTTTTCTGGGCCCTTTGCAGTGCACCAGGCCAGAGGACGGCTCCTGCCCAGGAGCACATTAAAATTGCACATAGCCTTTAGCACCAAGTTCAGCTTATGATTTTTGGATTACGAGGCCAGAATGTCTAGCCACAAGTAGTCAGATGTATTGCAGTCATAAATTTGTTTGCAATTGAGATATGTTTCTAGGTTATGTGGGAAATAGAAGTTTGGTTGTGGCTCTGCATTCAGCTATGAATTTCACCTGCGATTTCCTAGCCACATTGGAAACAATGGGCCCAATTCACAAAGGTAAACTGAGATAAAAGTCTAACTGTACGTATTTCAGTATTTACAAAGGGCATTTACGAGTAAATGCCCTTTGTGAATACCGAAAGTCGTAAAGTTAGACTTTAGTCTGAGTTTATCTTTGTGAATCGGGCCCTATGTCTTTGGATGCATAAGTGCATGGCACCTTGGATGGATTGACCTTGCTTTATGTGATTTCTGATGCTCAAGTGTTACATATTCTGAATCTGGGTGTTGTGTCTTCTTATGTTCAGTAATACTGCTGAGAGGAGTTAAGCCATTGTTTGTATCTGAGTGCAATACACCAAAATCTAGACTATGTCACTGCTTGTCCCATTGGCATCTTAGCCTAGTATGGCAAGTGTGGCTACCTTCTCACCAGGTAGACACTATTGCAAGTATAGTATATAGCATTTATATGTGTGATATGAAATCTCCTAATGGATTTCATATGTGGATGCAGTAGTTTTTAATGTAGCATATGTAGACTGTAGGTTTGGGACTGTGCTCCCATGCACATACCATGTGGATCACTTCACAGTCATCATTCTATGAGTGGACTCTAATACCGTCCACAAGTATGAGGCTGTACAACTGGCTAGCTGTAGGAGACACACACACACAGTTATAGCACACTGTCTACTTTATCACACCATGTTAATTATGGTTGGCAATGGAGGACTCTTTGCTACAGGTAGTTGGCATGCACACTATTTTATTTGTACTAGATGTTGTTCAACGCTGTTTGTTACATGGTGCTACATACATTTTCTGTGTGGCAATTAGTAGCAGGTGTGATGTGAATGTTTTGATGTTTACTGGGACTATGAATTCAAAATGCTTACACACTGGTAGTGCTCATATATTCATTTACATATATATGTACACCGTTTCATGCAGTCATCATTTTGTGACTTCATGAAAGTCACTCATGCATCTGTGAAAGAATGTTGAACTATATGGTCCCTCTGCCATGTTGCTGCTACTGATGGAACAGTTTGATGTGGCTCCTCATCTTTCTGCTCCTCATTGACATCAGCCCGTGGTACATTTGTACGCACACAAATATTGTGCAACATGCAGCAAACAAGTATAATTTGCATACCATTGGCGGCGAGTAGAGCAATTGGCCCCAAGACATATCCAGACTCCTGAAGTGAGATTTGAGTAAACCAAATGTCCACCCTTCTATGGACCTGCTTAGGGCATGATTATGCCTCCGCTGGAGACTTTTAAGAGCAGTCATCACCCATGGCTGCAGAGCATATCCTTGGTCAGCTGCAAAGACAGGAGGGGTACAATTAGTTAAGAGTCACAACAGGGGATTGCCCCACACTCATGCCCATTCTGTTATGTGCCCTGAATGACTCATACACCTTGCTTACTGTAAGAGACGTGCTATGACATTGTGTGGCATACATGCAAGTAGGAATTGGACATGACTGACCCTGTGCTACACATACAGGTGTGCTGTCCTCTGCGATTCGCTGACTATTTGTTATACTCATGAGTGTCAATGCCATGGAGGTGATGATTTGTCACCAGTAAGGAGAGTCAATTAGCCTTTGAGTGGACAAATCTCTTACACTCATCTATTGTGTCTGTTATTGACTACTAATGCCATTCCTGAACTGATACCTGTCTGACTTTACAACCTGTAACAGGAGGATGTGATATTGTGTACTTCAGTCACAAATATTTCACAGTGAGAGTTGGAGTCAATGTTGTTCAATATCTACTGCCATGCAGAGGGTAGTGAGTGGCTATCAATGTGTGACATGATAGTGTACACATGGCAGTGCACGGTATCCACTATGCTGACAGTACACAAGGGGTTTGAGTTATGTGGGATTCTTGTGCTGTACAGTGCCACTAGTGGACTAACCACACTACACTGCCACACTGCTTAGGGACAGTGTAGGACATATTTGCCACATAATTCTGTGTCCAGGGCGTGGTGCCTGCGCTGACAGAAAATGTGCAGCCTTGTTCCAAGACAAGCACATTATTCCCAAGATGGCTGTGTTTTTGGCTGTCATGTGAGATGTAGTTTGTACATGAGGCTGTACCTTGCTGCACAGTCTGGAGCCTTGAAGGAGTGAAAGAGTAGTTTGTGCACCACAAAACGGTGTGCACATAGGATGAGATGTGTGTATATGATGAGTAATGTAATGTAGCATGGTAAGAGATGATCTTGTGAGGTTCATATACAACTCCATTTCTCAGTTTCACGGGTCTGGGATACATCACATGCCTGATGACCATGGCAGTTACCTGTGCACACACAGACAAAAAAAAGGGAATGCATTCCTTCAACATGGTGTTTGGACACAGCATTTCACACAGTGTTGCGTTAGTGAGGCTCTTTCAAAAAATTGCATGCACACACAGGGCCTCATTTAGCAGTTGTTGCCACAGGGCAGCACTGGATGTCACCTGGCAGTGCTGACCTGCATCCAAAGTGATGGGCTGGAATACTCTGCAACAGACTAACTACCAAACTCTGTCAACATTTCACAGAGAAGGGACAGGCACCTGATAGCTTATGGTGGACAGTGATTGAGGCCCACCCCAACCTTAGCAAACAAGGCCTCTTCAGAAGAGAGCAATGCTGGAGTTTCAGACTATCCTGCGACAGAGATGGGCTCAATGAGGATATTCCGTGGGGGGAGGTAAATAATTAGAGCCTCCACCCCCCACTATCTGCCCTCTTGATTCCCACTGCATGCAGTTGATATCACTAACTGCAGATACTAGCCAACACCAGCGGGGACTTAGTATCCCTTGAACACGATCTACTTTGCCATAATAACCAAGCCTGGCTTCATACAGTCCCTGTCGCCATGGCCCTGTGGACTCCCTCCTTCACCTCTTACATGTGATAACTATCATGACATCCCATCGGGATTTATCACATGTAGAGGTGTCAGTGTTTACATCCCAATGCCAGGACTTCACCCACTTGAAATCACTCCACTGCGTGACCTGTGTGTCCCATTATGATTGTCTGACTTCGACCAGCCGACCGATAATGTCGGTCAATTGTGTACTTCCTTCACCCCTTTATACATTGCCAATCAAAAGGCACACATCTCCCCGGTTTTAAAATCTCTAAACTGGCCACCTTACGAAGCTAGAATTCAACTGAAGATTGCCTGCCTATCACACAAAGCCCTACACTTCAAAACCCCCATCTAGCTCGCACAAAAACTAGAACTATCTGGAGGTGGTAGAACGTTAAGGAGTGCACATTTCCTCCTCTTAAAACCACAGATCTTCCGCAAAAAAAAAGAACATGCCAATTAGCCTTCTCTGGCTCTGCTCCAAAAATTTGGAACTCTCTCCCACCGGAAATTCGTAGGATCTCCTCAAAGGATGCTTTCAAACTGGAAGCAAAAAGATTCCTCATGAATAAGTTCTTACCTTAACACGAGGGACATTTGTTAGCTCTAAGCGCATTGGACATACCATAGCATTTGTTATTATCCCTGTATATGTTTATTATTTTGTTTTGTTTATTACTTCTGTACATGACTATTGTATTTACTCCCCTTAAGTCACTATGCCCCCATCGCATAGCCAACTCTTCGTTCACCCAGGCATACAAATGATCTGGTAGGTGTTCACCAACTGATTCAATGCCATTAGACTCCCCATTTGACTTTTGTTTTGTTTATTGTTTTGGTACTGGTTTTTATTCCTGTATATGATTACTGTACTTACTCCCCTATGTCACTTTGCTCCATCGTATAGCCCATTCCTCGTTCACTCAGGTTTATAAAGGATCGGTTATGTGTGCACTATCTGATTCAATGCCTATTAGATTCACCATCTAAGCACATCGGACATACCACAGCATTTGTTATTATCCCTGTTTAGTTTATTATTTTGTTTGGTTATTAATCCTGTACATGTTTATTGTATTACTCCCCTAAGTCATTATGCCCCATCGCTTAGTCCACTCTTCGTTCTCCCAGGGGTATAAATGATCTGGTAGGTGTTCAACATCTGATTCAATGCCATTAGACTCCCCATTTGACTCACGTTTTGTTTATTGCTTTGATATTGATTATTATTCCTGTATATGATGATTGTACTTACTCCTTACTTCACTTTGCTCCATCGTATAGCCCATTCCCCGTTCACTCAGGTTTATGAAGGATCTGTTATGTGTGCATTATCTGATTCAAAGCCTATTAGATTCACCATATTAGACTCATGTTTTGATTTGTTACCTTCTTTTCCTCAAACTGTAAAGCGCTCTGATATTCTTCGGGATCAAGTTCGCGCTATATAAAACTTTATAAATAAATAAATGGTGTTGGCCTCACGATGTCCCACGAAGGTGGGCACTCTTTAGTTCATATACGCGCACGCATGACCCATCTAATACAGTACCCACCTTCTGGATGCTATGCACATTCCACGTTATCAGATGGCCGCCAAAGCTTTAATCAATAGCTTTAAGCTTCTACCCCCTTCAAAGATGGCTGCCGTATATTTATCGACCTGTGGATGCCACATGCATTCCACGTTCTAAGATGGCCACCACTGTTTTGACCGGGAGCTTGTAGCTTCAACCCCCTTCAAAGATGGCTGCCGCATGTCCCTCGACATTCCACTTAAGGGTCGTTTCCCTGCTACTTAAACCTACCGGCTTCACACACCTCGCTTCCTCCCAAGGAGGCAGAGCGAGGGGTAGGTTCCCGGCACCTGTTTTCTAGGAAAACTGTAAGTAAGCGGTCCCCGCTGTTCTTCCCCCTCCCCCCCTTATGTACCAGAGACCTATGCCACTTTGACAGGATGCTCATCTTTGGGCAGCCTTCCATCTTTGCTTATACCCATCGTATTTTTATCTTCCCCCTTTCTCTCCTCAAAACCAGCATGACGTTAACTTTTGTAACGATCGTTGCTCTGCCTAACTATTGATGAGGCGTGACTTGAACCTGAATTAGGTGAGTTCCATTGTGCCATTTCCTACAGTGGTTTGTTACCACCAATGACACCAGTATGTTTTGTATATGTCACGTGTGCCACAAGTCTGCTTATTATGTTTGTCTGCCGATGCACCTCTTGAGTTGCACTAACCACTTGTGCATGTGGTTGTGGCATGTGTTTAATTTCATTTTGGAGGCATTATTACTCTATGTGCATACCTTATTCATGGACCATTGTTTTTCTCTCTCTGTTTTGAATCTCATTAGGTTGGTCCCATGATTTGTATTATTTAGGCACCTCATTGAAAGGTCATCAGAGTGATTGGTTCATTTTCCATAACCAACCACCCATGTAGATAGTGCATCAAGATAGGTCCTGAAGAATTGCCGAGTGATTTACACACATAAGGCAAGAAACATGTTGACCATGACTACACACATATAGACACCTCCGACCATTATAATCGGCGGTATCCCTATTCTGGTTTTAATTGAGATGAGTGGGCTCGCAGATTAAAATTCATTTTGGAGCACCACCTCGCCTCATTTTATTTCTCCTCACATCACCTTACATCTACACCACTAGGCCCCTCACACGTACCTCATCTATACGGCTTGGGAAAAAGATCTCCGACAAAGAGCCCCTCATAGGGTGCCCGTCAGGCATTGCAGCGCCAGCCTGACGAGGAGCAAGCCCCATGATGAAGCATGAGACCCAAATGGGTGTGTGAGGGCCCCACTTCACAAATTGGGAGACACCCACACTCCACTACTGAGTAAGGATGTTGACCAACCTAGCCTCCTTCTCTTCTTTCCCCACCCTACAGGAACTGCATACTCCTTTGGTGCTACATGATAGTGTGAACATGGCAGTGCACAGTGTCAACTATGCTGACAGTACACAAGGAGTTTGAGATATGTATTAATCTTGTGCTGTACAGTGCCACTGGTAGACTAACTACACTATAGCACTACACTGCTTGGGGACAGTGTAGTACATATTTTCCACATGATTCTGTGTCCAGGGTTTGGTGCCTGTGCACATTATTCCCAAGATGACTGTGGTGTTGGCTGTCATGGGAGATGTAGTTTGTGCATGAGGCTGTACCATGCTGCACAGTCTGGAGCCTTGGAGCGTGGCAGAGAGGTTTGTGCAACACAAAACTGCATGCCTATAGGACGGGATGTGTGTATATGATGAGTAATGTAATGCAGCAAGGTAAGAGATGATCTTGTGAAGTTCATATGACTACATTTCTCAGTTTCACAGGCCTGGGATACATCACATGCCTGATGACCATGGGAGTTACCTGTGGACACACAGACTAGAGACAGGAAATCCCTTACTTCAGCACAGTGTTTGGATGCATCATTTCAAATAGTGTAGCATTAGTGAGGCTCTTTCACACCAGTGAATGCACAGACAGGGCCTCATTTATCAGTTGTTGCCACAGGGCAGCACTGGATGTCACCTGGCTGTGCTGACCTGCATCCAAAGTGAAGGGCTGAAATGTGCCATATTCCTCACATACAGCACATCCATGGTTCATCCGCATACGCACCATCACATGGTAGTGATTATTGCAATCATCTCCCCCCTTGCACCATGGTGCATGTGTGTCAGAGTTGTGTCCTCAAATTTCTTAATCCTTTAATTTCCTCATTCTGTTTGTCCCGTGGAAGGCAGGACACATAGACCTTGGAAATGACAAAGAGACACGTAAATATTTATCCTCATTTCACCTCCCCTTTGGAGAGACAGTATTAGCAAACAGTCCCAGGCTCCCTGATCTGTGGATATGTGGCAAGATGTGAGATCTTCATTGGTGTTGCATGTGAAAAGCCACTGCAAGGCCCATGGAACACATTCTTAATGTAGGGTGCATCAATGCAGCACTTTGCTCTGACTTGGCTTACTGCATATCCATAAGGGCATGCAGGGGCACAGGCTGGTTTTGCATTGCCTCATTGATATGAGTTGGAGACCTGCTCCACCAGAGCATCATGAACAGTGATGCTCCTGCAGCGAAGTTCACTAGGAAATGTGGCCTACGGTGCAGTAGGCGGTCTCAACATGTATGGCTTGTAGGGTTGTGTTGCGCATATGCCTTGTAGTATGAGTAGGCTGTCCGGTTTTAGGTTTAAACCTATAATAACTGATAAAACCCCACCGAAAGGGAAATAGCCCTCTCCAGTGTAAACATATAAACACTGAACAAACACCTGCACAACCCCAAAATAAATGTCCTTCAAGAAAGGAAAAGGAGAGTGAAAGAGTCATTTATTTTCTTCCTGAACGGGCCAACACAATATAACTTTGTTATACAAGCTAGCAGCAAGAAAGACTAGGCTAACATTATTCTGCTTGCGTTTTGTTGTTTAGGGATGTCACTAAAATATTGTTTCTTCTTCCTTTTGGTTTTTTAAGTTTTGTGGTCTTTGGTCTAAAGATGCAGGGTTAGGAATAGGTCTTGTTTAATTATTTTATAAACTATAAAGAATCAGGAAATATCAAAATCATATTTGATATTTTGACTGCATTTGAGTCTTTCACTGAAGGGTAAAATGGCTGGTTTCATAAGAATCTTTCCCAATATGTGGCATCACATTTACCCACAGAAAATGGGTAAAACCCTTGATACATCAGCCCCCAGTTTCTAGTGAGTCAGTATTGATAGTAGGTGAATTACCAACACCTCAGGCTTTAAACATTCAATGCAAGGTATAGTGACAAGTATATGTGAAAAGAGTGCTATCACCAAGCATCTGGGATAGTGGTGAAAACATGACACCAGACTTTTGGAAAACATGGAACAAAAGGTTCTTTCCAAGTTCAACAAAGATTGGAGTGATATTGTTTGTATTTGCAGTGATTCAGTTACGTATATGAAAACTTTGTGTGATGACCTGTCAAAATCGATACCTGAGCTGAAGTGCTTCCCTGTAAGAGATCCTTGCCACTTGTTAGATGGTGTGCTGAAATCTTCAGAGTTAATGAAGAATGCTATTGACTTTTTAGTCCATTCTGGTGCACTGTTTTGTTATGCGCTGGAACTAAAACGCAAATATTTCTCAGTTTGTGCTTTGTGTGGCATCAAAGAAAGAGTCATCCCAACTGTGTTGCTTAGCTGATGGTTCTCAGTCCAAGGGGACTATTATCCATGTAGCACCGTTTACAGAATTTTGGTGCCAAAGGCAACAAATGTGAGGATCTTTGGTCGCATATTTATAGTGATGTGAAAAAATGTACACTGTACTGCATTATTAGATTTTTACAGGAAGACATAACTGCTGTAGTGGACATAAGAAAAAAACTAGAGTCTGAAAAAACCCTTGTCTGCCAAGTGTTCAGCATAATTGGTGTATATGTGAAACATCTCCTTGAGAGTAGGCTAGGCGACACCTTTAGTGACTTTGGAACTGCAACATGTTCCATGTTAGAGTGCCTGCCACTTGGTAAGCAAAGCAATGTTGAAGAGCAATTCAGGAACTTTTATTTTACACTGTATGAGAAATGACTTGCAATGGTGCATAGAAATGTCCCTTCGCCAACCATGGCATTTGAAGTCAATGAAACCTCACTGTGGTACAAGTTCTAGATCCCTTCCATAAAGGGGAATTTTCTCTGTAGTTTCAAAAGTGCTGCTTCATTTTTGACTGCTTCAATAACTCTGAGGGCATAAGCGCCCAGTTCACGGCAAATGTTGCAGAACTTGCCCAGAGAATCGCAATCAATACGGCAGTATTGGCATGGAAAGCTATGTCAGTGGCCAGAAGTAGCAAATTGTGTACTGGCTGTTTTGGCATTGCCCGTCTAAAGTGCCAATGTTGAGAGGGCCTTTTCACAGAAAAAAGTTTACATGGGAAGGAAAGAGCAAGCACACATGACCAAACACTAACTGAAGAAGTATTGTATGGTGTACGGCAATAAGTTTGATTTGCAAAAATATATTTGGACCTCATATACACTGTACGTACACTGTCTATTTACCATGCGCTATCAAGGCAGAAAGCAAGCAATAATAAAAGCAAAACTTTCCATTAACACCGGAAAAACACTGTTTCTGTTGTTTTTGATGGCACGAAAATGTGTAACCACTGATAACCACTGTTTTTTAAGGTATTGAAATCACTTGAAAGCACTGAAAAAACCCCACCTGAATTCACCAAAAACAGAAACTGAAAACAGGAAAGCCTAAGTATGAGGCATGTATGTAGGCCCAAACCTACTGCGTATGCACTGTCTCATTTAGCCCATCACTTATATGGCAACATATTCCAACATAATTGAATATCATGTGGTCTGTCATGTGCTTTGAAGTACTTACCAACCAGTATGCCATTCACATTGGTCCCATTCTGGAAGCGCTCATTGATGGTGGAATGACAGAAGATGTAGGAATCATGAGCACAGACCTGGTACTTTGCGAGGACATTAACGAAGAGACCCAAATGGTCCATGATTGCCTGCACGTTCATGGAATAGGTATGCTTCTTATTGTGGTACAGGTGTGATGCAGCTGCTGGAAGCACAAGATCTGGAGTCCATTGCCTCCACCACATGTGAAAATCCTGCAATGGCATAAAAGCTTTGCTTGTCTTTCAGTTGTTGCAGCACTGTGTTGGGAAAGATGAGGTAGTGGGGTGTGAGGCTTAAGATGGCATTCAGGACGGAAGGGAGGAATCTTGAGAAGGATGCTTGTGATACTCCTGCCACTCTGTGGTCGGCTGGAAAGTTCCAGACGCCAGCATGTGTAGTACAGCCAGTAGCTTGGCCTGTGGAGTGATATTGGTGCACCGCTGCGATGATGCCTGCAGCCTTGGTGCAATCTGGTGCAGGAGGCGGACAATAGACTCCCTCCTGAACCTCTAATAGGCAATGATGTCCTCCTCAGTGAGGTCAATGAGGGTAATCCTCTGTCAGTATGTCTGTTCCCTTCTCCTGTGCTGCCTCCGTGGTGATGGTGGTGGTGATGGTGGGGGTGGTGATGGTGGTCTTCTTGGTGATACGAACTACAGTTTGAGTAGGTCCATGGTGTCGTTGAGCTTGCCAGAGTGATTTGTGTATGCTCTGCTTTTATACCAGTGGACATGCGTTATTTTTACACCTCGTTTGTCGTAGCAGTACATTTTTATCAGTTTTGTAACTCTGCACGTCTTTTGCCAAACTAGCATCATTTTCCCATTTCATTGTGAATACGGCAGCATCAGTTTTGTGTGGCTTTTTATGGGGGAACGCTTACCTTGCTTATCATTATCGCTATCTGCCGCATCCGACGCAGTGAAAAATACCTCCCACCCATCCCAACCAGCCCACCAGGAACTATGCTTACCTGACAGTCAATGGAGATGGACTATCAAGATGTCTGACACTGATGCCTGGTGTTTGACTTGACCACAACTCCCATCCAAGCCTTGTACTCCAAACACCAGTCCACAGTGTCAGCCATTTTGCAGTCCCTTTCACATCACTGTCAGGTAAGCATAGTTTCAGCTGGGCCGGTTGGGCTTTTTGGGAGGAGGAGTGTTTGTCATGACTACAACTCCCATCAGGCTCTGTCCAACACACACCTTCCCACCCAGGCCAGCCAGCCCCCCTGAATCGCTGCTTTCCTGACAGTGAATGGAAATGTACCGTCAAGATGTCTGACAGTAGTGCCTGGTGTCTGAATCGACCACAACTCCCATCGTGGCCTTGTGCTCCAAACACCAGGCCCCAGTGTCAGTCATCTTGCCAGTATATTTCCACTCACTCACATGAAAGAATAGTTTCAGGGGGGCTGTTTGGGCTGGGTGGGAAGGTGTGATTAGTACAGGGCCTGATGGGAGATGTAGTCAGGGCAAACACTCCCTTCCCACCCAGCACAAACAGCTCATCTGGGCCAATGGGTACCTGACAGTGAATGGAAGTGTACTATCAAGATGGCTGACACTGGTGACTAGTGTGTGGAACATAAAGCCTTGATGGGAGATAGCTTCAAGTTCAACACCGTGCACCAGTGTCAGCCATCTTGCTAGTCCATTTACACTCACTGTCAGCTAGCCATAGGCCTAGATGAAGTGGTTGTGCCTGGTTGGAGGATGAGTATTTGCGATGGCTACAACTCACATCAGGCCCTGTACTACACACACCTTTCCACCCAGCCCAAACAGCACACCTGGTACTAAGCATACCTGAGAGTAATTGGAAATGTACTGGCAATATGGCTGACACTGGGGACTGGTATGTGAGTTGACCCCAACTCCCATCAAGGCATTGTGCTCCAAACTCCATGCAGCAGTGTCAGCCATCTTGCCAATACATTTCCACTCACTCTCAGGAAAGCACAGTTCCAGGTAGGCTGGGTGGGATAAGGAGTATTTGCTATACCTACATCTCCCATCAGGCTCAGTCCTACACACACTTTGCACAACGATCCCAATCAGCCCACCTGGAACTCTGCTTTCCTGAGAGTGAGGGGAAATGTACTGGCAAGATGGCTGACATTGGGGACTGGTGTTTGAAGCACAAATCAGTGATGGGATTTGTGGTCAAGTCAGACACTAGGCACCAGTGTCAGACATCTTGATAGTCCATTTGCACTCACTCTCGGGAAACCCTTCTGCTAGTTGGTCTGATTTCTCTGGGTGGGAAAAGTGTGTGTATCACAAGGCCTGATGGGAGTTGTAGTAATGGCAACCACTCCTTCTGCCACCAAGCCCATCCAGGCCACCTGGAACTCTGCTTTCCTGAGAGTGAGTTGAAATGTACTGGCAAGATGGCTGACACAGGGGACTGGTGTTTGGAGCACAAGGCCATGATGGGAGTTGGGATCAACTCAGACAACAGGCACCAGTGTCAGCCATCTTGCAAGTACACTTCCCATCATTGTCAGGTACCCATAGGGCCAGATAAGTTAGCTGGGCTGGGTGAGAAGAGGAGTATTTGCAATGGCTACATCTCCCATCAGGCCCTGTCCTAAACACACCTTTCCACCCAGCCCAAACACCCCCCTGGAACTGTGTTTTCCTGAGAGTGAATGGAAATGTACCAGCAAGATGACTGACACTGGGGACTGGTGTTTGAAGCACAAGGCCATGATGGGAGTTGTGGGCAACTCAGACAACAGGCAACACTGTCAGACACGGAGCAAAGGGAAGCCACTTGCCAGACTAGTTCCGGTGCTGAGTCTGAGCAGGAGGGAACCAGTGGCACGGAGGGTGAGGGGAACCTCACTGATGGCAAATCGGACAGAACATCTGTTGGATCACCGATCAGTTTGAGCTCCAGTGAGGACTCCCAAGTAGTGGTGGATGACCCAGAGACTGAATCCTCTACATCCCAGTCCACCACCACCCCTACCATCTCCAACCTCCTAGCTGCTCCCCAACCCACTGTCTGTGGCAGCTCCCATAGAAGGGGAGGCATCTCCTTCGTGCCAGGAACCTCACCCCTGCCCCTGTCTCCCCTGCTGCCCTGAGTGTTGAGGCCATAGACATCCTGAGGCAGATCTCCGTGGGTCAGACAGCAGTGCTGAATGTCCTCCAGGAGCATACCAATCATCTGACACATATGGTATCATTCCTGGAGGGCATTCACTCTGACATGTCTGCTCTACAGAGATCCAATCAGGCTCTGTCCTGCACACTGATGGCGGCAGTGTCCCAGATCCAGCAGTACCTTCCCCCTCCTGCCTCTTCCCCACCCACAGTCCCAACTGCCCTCCCTGACCCAAGCACACAGAAACATACACATGCATCCACCTCAATAGACACATGCAGCACACAAACACACAGACACAAGGACAAATCCACATGCATGCACACTCACAATCCAGACAGCACACTCCCCCCACAGACATACCACCAAACACCACACCAGCATCTACAGACACGCCGCAGACCTCACAACCCTCTGCCTTCACTACCCCTACCCTTGCTTCTCCTGTTATCCCCTCTGCCAAGACACTCCACCTCTGTGCCCTTGACCTCTTCCCTACCCAAATCTACCAACCCCCTCCCAAAAAGAAGAGAAAATCCACCCCTGGTCCTGCCATCTACATCTGCCCCTCCGCCCACTGAGAAAAAAGCCCTAAATCACCCCCCAGAAGAAAATCCCTCCTGTCTACAAAGTCCAAACTCCCTCCATAAGCCCATACTTCCCAAGCCTAGCCCAGTACCTCCACCTCAAAAAAAACACGCCCCAGGAAGTCACATCCCCTCCCTATTCACGTTCACACCATTGCTAATTATAAAATCCCCAAACTTGTGAAGCCCAGCCCATCCTCCCCTCCGTCTGAACCTCCCACTGCAGTTGACCCAGCCCCCTTCCATCTGATACTCCCACTGCAGTCGACCCCCTCCCCTCCTTCTGACCCTCACACTGCATATGACCCACCCCTCCTTAATCTGACTCTACCTCTGCTATTGCCCCCCTCCTGATTCCATCCCTCCCCAAACCCCAACTCAGTCCTCCCTAGTTTTGTCCCTGTGGTGCCTGTCCTGCCCCCTAGATGCCCCTTCTGTAGGAGGTGTCCCTTTGCCGTAGAAGTTCAGGCAAGCAATGCTGGGCATGATATTTGTGGCCCTCAAAGCCATGGACATAATTGGACTGGCCATTGGCCTTTTTCTCATCACAGTCATCATATATTTTGCTGAATAAAGCATTTCCTATTTATTTCATATTTCTGTGTCCTCAAAATGGATTTCGGGTTAACTGTCATTCAGGTGTAATTTGTGATGTAAGTATACAATGATGTTACTATGGCGTGGATTGCATATGGTCCATGGAGTACAAGCACTTGGTTAGTATGTCTCCTAGATTGTTGTGCCTACTTTGGCTAGATGTCAATGTTAACATTGGTTTTGTCGATGAGTGTGACATGAAGTCACAAAGCTTTGTTTAGAAAAACACAGTTCCACATGGTTCATGCTTTCAGATGTCAACATAGTGCAAGTGTGGCAAAGTACAACAGTTTAGGAGAAGCATGCTGCATATGTTTGTAATGGGCTGGAAGACACATGTCTCATCAATACACCTGGATCCAGATGGACTTTGAATTCATGATAGTAAATTGGGACACACCCATGTACACAAAGTGATGGTACAATACTTGTATGTGACTTGATAGTGGTGGACCCATGTCTGTGTCTTCTATAGATCTGGTAGACTAGTGGCAATGACAACCTTGCCACAGGTGGCATGCCACTGTAGGCCAATACCCTTCAAGGCTTTGTACCCATCTGATACATTTCCTGTGCCCATGGTGAGTGTAAGATAAGAATTATTCTGATAATGTCCCGACCCTGTTGCCTCCCAGGACTCCACGTTCTGCATATATCCTTGTAGTCAAGGTGTCTGTGGTCTGTATTGTCCAGGGCCTGTACAACGAGAGGTCAGTCAATCCAACCTGATTTTGCTTGTGGACATCATGTGGATGGTGTGTGTGTCCAGGACCTGTCTTAGTAAGTTACAGTGTTTTACAGTCCTTACAGAGACACAATTGTTGTAGGTATTAGTTGCATGTGTATACAGCGTATGGTGCATGAATGGTTGCCACACAATTAGAATGCTAGTGATGACATGCGGTGATTGTAGATTTGTACAGTGCCTAGCATTGTAATGTGCATCTCATTGTGGCCTCATGCCACAGTTAGAGTGTGAGAGTCTGGCCATTTCCCAAAGCTGGCAAATGTACTCTGGCCACATCATGCTCATGTGATGTTCCTTTGGATTCTGTATTGGGGCACACATAGCCATGCTTTTGCTCCTACAGCCAGATATATGATGCACCAGGCCAGAGTAAGCAGAGGTACAGGAATCTATAGCCTATTCCAGGCTGATGTTAGTTGCAATAGGTCGTCCAAGCTTTTCAATAAGTATTTGTGCGATAAGTGACTGAGTGTCTTTACATGGCCAGAAAGGATGTGTGACAAGCTAACTGTAACCAAGACACAATGTATGATACTTCTGGCTTGTGGTTTTGTTGTTTGTTCAACTTGTTTTTTGCAATGTGATAAGCTTTATGTTGTTCATTCAATGAAACCTACTGTGTATCCTGTTTGGACAATGGTTTGTTTTTGTGCCATCATAGGGATATGTATCATGAGTATGGGTCTACCTTTTCCACCCAACTGAGCAACTTGCTAGTGCATTTTACATATGGCCCGAAGTTCTAAATGTTGTTGTTTCAGGCATATAATTCAGAGATGGGATATGACACATCTAACATTGTACCTAAGATGGCAGACAGTTTGTATTTGCCAAAGGCTGTAATAGTCATATCAGTTAGGTGACACACATGTGACCTAGCTACATATGGATTAGTAGTTGCCACTGTACTGTCAGGAGTGGAATGTGCTTGTTGTGTCCAAGATATTTCATCTGCTTGTTCAGGGACAATGCTGGATGTTGCATGGTCTTTGTGTGTCATTTATGTTTCAGACATTTAGGCAAAGTCTATTCATTTAAAAGGGTATTTTTTGTGTCCATCTAATTGTCCGGTAGGGAATGCTGGGCTATGCCAAGTCCTGTTAGTGCATTCAGAGTGACTGACATTTGTGTGTGCTTGGTCATCCAATCTCCCGTTTGGCCCCATCATGTGACACAGCAGAAGTTGTAGCTTTTCAGTATGACAGTGCACCGTAAAAATCTCCTTCTTTGCTCAGTTCATGCAAGCAGTCTGAACCTCATTTGTTGGTAACTGGAGTGTTGTGGAGTGGATTTAGTTCAGGGTGGATGCTGTGTGCCAGTCTGGGCTGACGCTGCTCGTGGTCAGCTGCCCACAGCCTCAGAAATGCTCCTGACTGCAGAGCCTAGCTACAGAGCACTGCCTTTAGTGTGCTGTCACTGTTACAAGCTACAGGTGCACATACCCCTCCCTTGGGTTTGCATCCAAAGTGCATCAGGGTGATCCAGAATCAACACACAACACCGCTCACCTGGGACACTTAGGAATGGGCTGCGATGTCAATGTGTTTGGCACAATTACACCTTCCGTTTACGGCCTGGAATGTTCATTTTAAAAAATGCGTTGTCACCCCTCACAGAGCGTACACAATGGATCATCATCATTATGGCATGTGGCAACATCACTTGTGAGTGCTATGGATGTAACTGCAACCTGCCTCTGCCTGGATGAACATCGGGTAATCCTATGGTACACCCCCACAACAGAAGTCTGACAGGCAGAATGTAATCGTAGCAACAGGGATGAGTGCTAAGTGAGAAGAGTTGAGAATGGTTGAGATTTTGAATTTTTTGCACAATTTTTTCACTGACAATTGCTTTGTCTGTACAAACTAGGACTTTAAAATTTTAACAACACATCATTTGTAGTTGAGCTTATGATTTGTGTGTAGGTTGTCATTTGTGCATAGATGACAATTGGGTTCTTTTGAGCTATGCTTGATGCTGTTCCAGATCACACAGAGTAGAACTAGGAGTGCTATTATGTCTATTGGATTGCCCTGTGCTACATGAGGTAAGCCAAGTGGACTGTGAATGCACAGAAGTGTTGTGAACTTGTCTGTTGTGCAGATGTTACAGGAGCCTGTGTCACATTCATGCACTAAGTTGACAGACAGGGGAGGAGGTGGATCTTGGAATGTGAGGCATAGCTGCAGATGTTTTTTGCCAGGTTGATGTTGCATGGGTTGAGCTAGATTAACAAGGGTAGAGGTGAGAGAGACTTGTGTTTCCATTTTGGTAATGGAGTGGAGACTTATACGTAATGGGGGCAGGACAAGTAAGGATTTTTATGACAGTGGAGGGTAGGAGTGAAGTTCAAAGGCAGTTCTTGTATAGGAGACACAAAGTATCTTCATTCTTACAATGTGAAGGTTTGGAAATGCTGGGGTGTGGGAATCAGAGTGTATGACCTTGTAAGACTGGTTAAAGCCTGGGCAAGGTATGCTAGGAATAGGTAGATGTGATTGAGGTGGAACCAACTAGACAAGGTTGGAGGCTGGCACGAGATGAGAGCTGCAGTCTGTGGCACTACAGTGAGAGAAGACTGCGACAGGGCAGTGTCATTGATAAAGATAGTTGTTAAAGTGCGGAAGTCAATGGAGGTATGGAGCATGGAACTGAGATGTGGATGTGACAGGGCCACAGTGAGACACGCTTAAACATTTTAATTGTAACAAAGTGGATAAGGGTATGTTGAGGGTATACACCAGTTGTGTAAGTTAGTGTGCTGTATGGGGAGATGTGAGGTGTTGTCCAGTTGATGTATGTTGTGGTTGAATCTGTGGATGCAGTAGTTTGTGAAATGACTAACAGTAGAACTTAAGCAGAGTCAGGGGAGTGAATGGTGAGATGCGAATGAATGAGGACATATTCATTGAGCAATGCATGGTGCCTGGGTGAGAGATGTGGTGAGGTGTTGAGTGTGAATGTCAGAGTTGGATATGATGCTGCACATTGTGATGAAAGTGCAGTCCAAGACATTAGTGAGGGTCCAAATGGTGATGAGAGGTGTCCATTTGACATGATACGTTTAACGTCTGCTGAGGAGGTGATGAGTACAGTACATTGTGGACATATCATGTATGTGAGAGGTGTTGTGTACATAGTGATGAAGAGTGGTGCTGTGAATGTAGGTGGGGATGTAAGAAGGGCAGCGCCAGTATAAGGTTGTGAGAGTCTGGGTGGAAGAGTTAGAGTACAAGGGTGGAGCTTGGAGGGCTAAAATGGTTTTCAGGATAGCTGCACCAGAGGGTGATTATGAAGAGCTTGTGTATGATGGATAGGTTGAGAGATGAGCATGTACTTTTAGGTAGACGTGAGAGGGGTCAGACCAGCATGAGTAGAGATTATGCAGGGCAAGAGGTAATGTTGAAATGTACACATGTGGAGATTAGGTGGATGTAAGTATGCAAAAACTGTTGCCAGATGAAAGTTGAGGATGTAGTACGTGTTAGTTGCAGTTTGCTGTCTGCCACTGATTGTTCAGTGCAGATTGTTGATATGGCCGCTAGGAGAACATTGGCATATGCAAAACCTATTGGCATCATAGGACATGTTCCCTTCACATAGCCTTGCCTTGTCTGAGTCTCGATAATGCCTATGAGCTTATACTTGAAAACAGGTGACTGGATCTCTCTTGGGCCACCTTGAGTGATTGGAGACTCCCACAATCCATGTGTGTGATGTGTGAGCTTCATGTTTTTTTGGAAATCATGGATCTTTAACTGTGACGATGCAAAGTGTCTCATTGTGTGAATCTTAGCAGGGGTATATCCTCATTACGCCCACAGATATTTTTTATAATCACTCTTCCAGTTACAGTCCAAGGCTGTATTTCACTTTCTAAGAAGTTAATGCTCCCCTGAATCTTGTGTTTTTGCCATCACCATAAATTGGCTGTGCCTGGTGCCACCTCCAGGGAGTTTGACACCATGCTGCGAGGGTTGGTCTGCATTAGTTGCATGATAAGTGTGGCTTTGTGGAACCTGCATCTGACAAAGCGAATGCTGTCCAGGCTGTGCATTTTAAATGGAATGGTATGTGGCAGGACCACTGCAATGGCCAGTGTAAAGTTTGTTTGGTAGGCAGTTGTACAAAGTGAGCATGTTCTCAAAATGCAGGGCACATGAGATTGCGGGATCAATGTTGCTCCCTGAAGCACAGCTCCCCTGTGGAGCTGACAGCCTGGTGAAAGTGTGTTTTAGGGGTAGTGGGCCTGTGGCTACTGAGAGACATGATCCCGTACTCTCCGTCTCTTGTTCTGCATGTCCTGGCTCATTTCCATAGGATTGTTGTGAAGTACTGACAGCATGGAGAGACAAAGGATTGAGCTCAGTGGGGGACCTAATCAGGGTCCGGGAGCACATTACCTTTATCCAGTTGCAGAAAGATCTTGACATTGCTGGGGTCAATATCTTGGCACATGGCACGCTGATGGCTGAGATGGGACACATGTGGAGAGTGACAGACACTGAATCAGCGCATCGGCCCCTAACCCACGGCCTGCACATAATGGGTGGAGTTTGGAGACTGATTATCTAATTTATTGATGTGTTTGGACACATGAAGAATGAGCCACTGTCACCTGCTCGCTAGCTATGGGACACTGATATATTAGGAGTCCTCCACGGGCGAAGAGTGAGAATACACTAGGCACTACCGATGTACAGTATGTCATGATGCCCAACTCCATTCCATTCAATTGGATATCTGGCACAGGGCATGTCTCACCTCAGCTGTCCGAGCACGAAACTTTGTGTCCTGTCCTCTTTGCACACAAAGTAATGCACCTATTTTGAAACTGATAAATATGTTCTGGACATGGCTGTATGCTGCAAATCTGTGTAGAGGAGTTACAGATGTACTTAGCCCAGTGAGGGGTTGGTTCAACCTCCTGCTGTTGGAGTGGATGCAGAGAGGGATATTCCTGCAGATGGTATTTTTAAAGTTATCCAATGAAAGGATGGATTTGGAAATGCTCATCACACACGAGGCTATTTGCATGCAGTGGTAGGCCACTGCAGTCCCAACACTGCAACACTTGTGCACAGCAACTCACTAGTGGTGTAGGGCTGAGGCTACTGCGCAGCGAAGGGAGTGAGTTGTGTGCCTCCACAGGATTGCAATAGCTAAGCTTTTGGACAATTTGTTACATGAAGAGCCACTGGATGGGTGTAGGACTTTGTACGGTGAGGGTCAGAGACACATGATCATGGACCTATCAGAGGTGTTCCAGACACGGCTAGATGAGGCAGCTGATCTGTCATGTGAGGCAAACTAACTGTATGACATTTCCTCCTTTGTTCACATGTAGGGGTGTCTTTTAGAGTACACATATGCCACAATGTCAACTGTTGACAATGGCTATTGTACTAGAGGCCCCGGGCCTCACCCCTCCATGTGTGGGCTGTGAGGTATGTGTGTTGCTGACCTTCTAAATGCACATGACGTTCTCAAGATGGCCGCGGGGAAGGAGCTCTGGTCCCGAGCTCCGGGGCTCCGGGAACACGCCTCTGTGTAAATCCCTGCTGCCCCCCCCCCTACTAACACTGCGACAACCGGGACTCACCGGAGCACAAGGCAAAGGGGGTGAACTGAACTGAGAGGTGTGTCCACTAAAGGGAACGACAGGGAACGTCGATCCGCGCCTCGTTGCCTCCAGGGCTGGAACAATTGCCTCAGAGGTGAGCGATCGGCGGATTACACTACTAGCGGTTCTGAGACATCCACACATTGGACCCGCGAGAGTCCCGGGAGGCAGCTGACTGTGGGCGGATACGGCGAGGTGCAGCTTGGAGACCGAGGAGAGGCGGGCACCGAGCGAGACCGAGAGATGCCCTGACCAGGCTGCTTCGATCTCTCAAGCCCCCAGACAGATGGTGGTGACAGGGGAGACACTACAAGGCTGGGGAGAGAGACTGTACAACCCATTGAGTGGTTCCGGGATCGCCGGAGTGAAGGGCCCCTCCCGTTTGTGGCTTCCGTCCGTCACTGGCATCCAAGACCTGAAGACAGCGCCGGTGAGTGACTGAGAGGCTGGGGGCAAGAGTCTACTTACCGGATCCTAGGGGCAGCTGCCTCCGACGCGCCGGCCTCGGTGGCGGCGAGGCACGGGACAAGAAAACCTGGGTGCCTGACCCTAAGATGGCGGCTCCTCTGGTTCTGTTAGCCCTGATGCATCGACCTAAATTAACGAAGAGGTGTGGTTAAAACTCTGCAACGTTAGCGTCTGCCACATAATGCACAATCTCATGCCTATTCTACAGATTTTAAGGAAAAAAATAACGATTCTATCTCTAACGTAACTAAAGTTACTAACAAAGAGAGAGAAGTGCTTGCATGCAGTGGAAGGAAACTTGGGTGCCTGACCCAAAGATGGTAGCTCACCGAGACACAAATCGAAGTGCTCAGTTAACCCTGATGTTAACCCTGATGCGACAACCTCAATAACGATGAGGTGTGGTCATAACTTTGCAACGTAAGCGTCTACCATATAATGCACCATCTCATGCCTATTCTGCAGATTTTAAGGAATAAAAATAATGCTTCTTCCTCTAACGTAACAAAAGTTACTAAAAAAGATGGAGAAGTGCTCGTATACAGTGGAAGGAAACTTGGGCGCCTGACCCTAAGATGGCGACTCACCGGGACACATATGGAGGGCGGCAGACGGCCCGGTCTACACCTCTTCATGGCGCCATTGCTTCTATAGCACAATGGTGCTACATGGCTTGACCTCGCCTGAGGCCCAATTTTGTACAAGAGCTCCACACTAACTTTATTAACAAGAGAAGTTTGTATTACGGAAAAGTCGCTGGCTGACGGCCGAGGGGAAAGAGCTCTAGGATCATGCTCTTGGGCTCCGGGATTACTCCTTAGTGTAAATCCCCTTGCCCCCCCATACGCCTCACACATCTTCTCGGCGGCTACAGACCCGCAGCGCGAAGGTGCTACATGACTTGACCTCACCTTAGGGACCCACAGTACAACAAAATGGTAGGGCAGGGAGAAATTCTCCTACCAATGAGACCAATAAACTCACGCTATTGACCCGATTGCTGAACATGTCTTCTTGAAAGAGAAGGGGATAATATCTAACTGTCACTAAGCATCCAAAAGTGAAACTAGTCCCTGGCCCATGAAGCTAGTCCCTGTCTCCTCCTAGCTCTACCCCTCTAAGACCAATAGACTGGGGAGAGCTCTGGGTGGTAATCCACCCATATAACAGAGTCAAAATGACACCGGCCAATTTAGCTTCCCTCCGCACCTCTACACTGAACTGCCTGAAACCCCATGGCCCGAACTCTTTCTCCATCATCTTCCCCCCCAATCTCTCACTCAAAGCGAAAAGTAATTTCAAACACAGGCTGATAAGACAACACCCGGAAAAACTATTCGCCGACATATACCACTGCTCCTCCAAAGGCCAGCAGAAAATGGATCTAATTTTCCACACCCAGAGCCCTGCGAAATGGAACACAATTCTAAGAACCCACCTTCACATATCCAAAACAACTAGCACCCTTCTCAGCTGCAAACTGACGTTCTCAATCTCAAACCATTCTATGCGCAATCGCAACACCTTTGCGACCATCTACAGCAATGGTTCAGTCCTGATCCAAGCCAACAATGACAACCTTGACTCATTTGACTCCCTTTTCCCCATGCTACGCAACGCCTTCACTCATTTACACTATTCCCACGCGAACAACTCCCCATCCACCAACTGATTGACCCCCCTGGAGAATTCTCAAAACAAGCCCAAGACACAGACACACTCCACCAACTTATCCCCCTCCGGCGCCACCCTCTCCTCCTCCTCCACTTCCCCTGACTCGCACAATACATACCTCTCATCCAGAACAAACCCGAGGTACGTCTCTGCTGAGACTCTGCAATCCCTTGCTGACCTCCACCTCTCACCCCCTATCCACGATACTATTCCCACCAAGCAACAAGTGAAACCGACCCGCAGGCAATAGCTCCTAACTCTATCCGTTCACCGGAACTCAAGAAGCTGCCGCTTGGGTAACGACGTGATTTTTCACACCACATGCCCATGGCTATCCTCAGGGGCAACATAGGCAACATTAACACTGTGAGCCACACTCCCACTGACAAGCTCTCTCCATCCCTGGACTGCCCCGCTCAGGACATCTTGAACCTAAACTCCCCTACCCCTTCCTCTATGAATATGAATCAGAGACTTGCTCGGATGGAAAGCCAGCTAGAGATCGTAATACAGGGTATCAACAAAATCTTATCAAACCTCACCACACCTCTAGAGTCTACCCAATGCCCACACCCTACACCCATAGCTACCAACAATAAACACAGTCCACCCAAGCCCTAATAGCACAGCTGGAACACAACCCCCTTCATGAACCAGCCTCAGAGACCCAAAAGAACAAGCGCCTCAATGTCCATGAGAGAGGCGATTGATCTTGCCAAATCCTATGAAGCAACTTCAGCTGTCAACTCCAGCTCCAAGATCCAGGTTATCACTGGATTTGGAAGAGACCACATCTCACCGAGAATGTCGAGGCCTCCAGCCTTCCTCACTAATACCCCCATGGCTCCCCTAATGAAGGAACGCAACAACAAGGGGACGACCAACTGCATGCTCATAAACTGCAGATCTGCTACCAAACACGCAACAGAACTGGCAGAAACCATCCTCACCCATGACATAGACATCACGTTCATCACAGAAACCTGGTTGAATGAATCCTCTTCCCCTATCATCGACATGCTTGTGCCCCCGGGTTCTCAATCATCAATAAAGACAGAAAGAACCATTGAGGAGGGGGGATATTGCAATCATCCACAAGAGCAACATCTCCGTAACGGAAACGGACTCCTTCAAATATAACACTTTTGAATACCTTACCTCCACCATAAAGACGACTGACCACAAAACGCTATACTGCCATCTCCTCTACCATCCGCCAGGCAACACCCCTTCATTTGGAGAACACCTTTCCGACCTGATAACACACTGCTCACTCTTGGACTCTAACAACATAATACTAGGCGACCTCAACCTACACTGGAATGATGAAAATAACTCGCTGATCCAATCCATGAATAAACTTCTACGCAACAATAATCTTATCCAACACTGCACAGAGCAAACTCATAACAGAGGCTCAATCCTGGATGCCATCATAGCTCACGAAGATACAGTCACCATTGACCACATCCTGCCTGTTGACTGGTCAGACCACCACATCATTCTATTTCACATCAACCAAAAGATCCATTGCCTACCTCGTACACAGGAATCCCCCCATTGGGCAAGAAACCTAAGACAGATTCCCCTGGCCGACCTGGAAGAAAGGGTAAGTTCACTCCTTCCCACCACCACATGCGACCTTTCCACAACAGAACTTACTTCACACTACAATGCAACAATGACTTATACTTGACCACATAGCTCCCTTGAAACAAAAAAGAGTCAGAAACATTCCATCGAGATCTTGGTTCAATACAGACCTAAACTATGAAAGAAGACAAATAAGAGCTGCAGAAAGACTCTGGCGAAACAACCCGTCCACAATCCACCTTGATCAACTCAAAACTGAACGCAGGAAATATAAAAAGCACATCAAAAATGAAAAAATCTTCCTTCTTCTGTGGTGCACTAAACAATGCCAAAAATCGTCCCAAAGAACTTTTTAATCTCATTAGACAACAAACATCCAAGCACCCCACAACCTCAGTGCAGGCTTCCAAAGACCTATGTGATAACTTTGCCAATTTCTTTAACAATAAAATCACCAAGATTGAGCTCTCCCTGGACGACCACCGCCGTCCACCAAACAAAAGCCTGCCCCCATGCAAAAATGACAAAAACCCACCCAGACACCCCCTAACTACTGGAAGTCGTTCAATCCCATCTCCGAAGCAGAAATCATTGTAATGATTACCAGATCCAATCCCTCGTCACACATTGAGGACTCTATCTCTGCCCAACTGGCTAAAAAGCTCAAACTCACCCTAGCCCCGCTCTGGACCAAGATTATAAATAGGTCCCTGAGAACCGGAATCATGCCAGACTGTCTCAAAATCGGCCAAGTCACGCCATTACTGAAAAAAACCGGGATCTGACCCAAACGATCTCAATAACTTCAGGCCCGTCTCCAAACTCCCATTCTTAGCCAAGATACTAGAAAGGTGTGTTCTCCTGCAACTTACCCAACACATGGACAGCAACACCCTTCTAGACCCTCACCAATCAGGTTTCAGAAAAGGTTGCAGCACAGAGACAGCGATCCTGAATGTCATAGATGATGTCTACAAATCACTCGATATGGACCGATGCTGTCTACTCATACTCCTGGACCTATCGGCAGCCTTCGACACGGTAGACCTCAAATTGCTCATTAATGTACTCCGAGAAAGGGTTGGAGCAGAAGAGGTGGTCTTACAGTGGTTTAGCTCCTTTCTGCAGAACCGCTCCCAAAGAATAAAAATCAAAAACTTCTCGTCTGACCTACTCCCCATAAGCAGGGGCGTCCCCCAAGGGTCAGTTCTCTCCCCATCACTGTTCAACATCAACATGGAACCCCTCACCACTATACTTCAAAAAGCTAACATCCCCTTCCACCTCTAAGCAGGCGATACCCAGAACTACATAGAAACTTCCTCCAATGGTGACATTCAGAGACTAAACGACACTCTAAGAGAAATCCAACACTGGCTATCCCTCAACCACCTGAAACTAAACCAAGATAAGACGGAAATCCTTCTCATATCCAACAAAGAGCAGACCCCCCAAATCACAGAATGGCTAAAATCTATCGATGCTCTCAACTGCAATCTCATCCCGGCCGACTCCGTGAAATCACTGGGAATCACTCTGGACCCAAACTTAGACATGGTCAAACATATCAAGAACACCGCAAAGAGCGCTTTCTTCAACCTAAAACTACTCAACAAAATAAAACCCTTCATCTCTCCCAATGACCTTAAACAGGCTACACAATCCCTGGTTCTGTCCAGATTGTATTACGGGAACGCAACCCTCACAGGCACAGCAAAAGCCCACTTGGCTCCCCTCAGATCAACTCTAAATGCAGCAGCCAGGATGGTCACTGGAGTAAAGAAATATGAACACATCTCTCCTGCTCTCAGAGAGCTAAAATGGCTCCCAATCGAAATGCGTGCCAACTTCAGAACTGCCTGTCTCACACACAAAGCTCTGCACACTGGCAAACCTGCCTACCTGGCCTCCAAACTCAACAAGGCTGGTCAGACAAGGAATCTCAGGAGTACCAACACTCTACTTCTCATCCCTCCGAAAACTCGCAAACAAAAAACCTTGACACGCTCCTTCTCTGGAAATGCGCCCAAAATTTGGAAGGCCATCCCAGTCCATATCAGGACGAACCCCTCCTTCATAAAATTCAAAAGCCAGCTCAAAGACCTCTTCCTCAACCGAACTCTTCCGATATCTCTCTGTATTGTAACTTCCTATGACATGAGGTGCTGTTGTCTTTGTCTGTGTTTCAGATATTTGGAATTTCCCTGGGGAACTGATGCATGTAGGTGTGGGCATGGTGCCAGTGCATATGTGTCTGTGGACATACTTTTGTGCTTACATTGAAGTTCTGTTGCCCTGTAATGTTTTGTTGTGTGCTGTGGTGTACTCATGCATTGATTGTTTTAAAAATACATATATGTGATGCTGCCCGGTGGCTGGATCAGGGAGACAACTGGGAAAAAAGGCTACTGAGGGGAAGTGTTCTGTCCGATAGACTTCAAAACAGCTCTGATGGAGGGTGCTGAAGTTGTAGGTGGCGTGGTCACACAGAGTGCAAAGGTGTGGCAATCGTCTGTAGAACGTGTACTGAAGTGTGCGCCTTTTCACAGGGAACTCCCAATATGGATACTCACCTCAGTGCGGAAAATGATGGAGGGAAGTCGTTTCAGGCACAGAGGGAGGGGGCTTGTCGGGTGTTGGCGGACCTGTACCCAAAGGAACTGTTTATCTCATATGAGCAGACTCAAGACTGTTTCGGGCTGGCCAGGGGCCAGTTTCTTCAATATGCCGGCCTTTCGGATCTAGCCAAGGCGAAGTGGCTTACATACCCAAACATCCCACCAACAATGCAAACGTTGCACATAATGCTTACTTGCGGCTCAGGCTGTCAGCTTATTTCCCTCCTCTACAGTGCAATGAGATTGGATGCAGTGGGCCCTCCCCCTACAGCCCGCTCAGCTTGGGTCGGGTATCTGTCAGACCCCTTATCTGAGTGAAAGTGGAAGGAGATACATTTACTCACACGTACAGTGTCCTGCAATGCACACTTCAAGCTGATAGACTTTAACTATTTACTTCGCACATACATGACCCAGATGGGCCTGAGCCGCATTGATCCCGCGCACTCAGATGTATGGCCATGCTGTGGTGTTACAGGGGCAGATTTCCTGCACCTGGCCTGGGGCTGTCCAGAGGTACACTGTTTCTGGAACAGGGTAGTGGAGACGATAAGAAGGGGCAAGGGCTTCCAGGTGCAGACATTGCCGCTACACTGTCTACTTGGCCATGTCACAAAACCTAAGAAAAGCAAATTGGAGTATAAATTGCTACAACTCCAATTGGTTCTGGCTAAGCACAGGGTGGCAATAACTTGGACAGGGACGCGCTCCCCCTCCCTGGTCACCTGGATGAGGGATGTGCGTGAGTGGTCCTTGGCTGAGGAGATGCACATGAAGGCTAGTAGAAGGGACGAGAAACTGGAGGAGGACCTCAGGTCTTGGAAGGAGTTGTGTCATGTGTTTCTGAACCCTATGGGATGCTTAAGTGATCAGCATGACTCGGACACCAGTGGATGTACAACTGAGGAGGATGCCTGTTGAGGCGTCGATATTCTTATGGTCAGGCTAATGCTGTCTCATGTCTGGTAAAGTGGATTACAATCATGTACTGTGTTATGTTCTTGCTTGCTGTCGTTGATCTTACCCAGCTGTACTCTTATTACTGGCAATCTCTCCCTCTATTGGTTGTGCTGTTATGAAAAACTAAAATAAAGGTTTTAAGAAAAAAAAAATGGGCATTCCTGTCCCAACGTAAAATGTGTATTTCTCCCAGTTTTTGGCGGTCTGTCTGTAGCTACCTGATGATGACATTCCCTCATTTGCCATACACAACACGGTACGGAACACTTTCTATTGTATTGACTTTCGCTGGGTAGTTACGTTATTCTGTAGGAGTAGGTGTCTAACTAACTGTCGGAGACGACCACGTCGGTTGGAGTTGTAGTATTCATCGTAGATGTAGAGTAGAGGATGACATGTGTGATGGACTCCAAATCTGCACAGCATCGGTTGCAGTAATCATGTTGTGACAAGATTTAGAGCTGAAATACTCCCCTCCTGACTGCTCTGCCAAGGTGGTTGGCCTGACAGATTCGGCGCATCGGAAATACACATCGTAATAGGGTGGGCGGATTCGGACTCAGGAGTGGCTCAGAACGGCTCCATTCGGCATTTCTGAAGGCTTCCCGGTCGGACTATCGGATTCGGAATAACCAAGTCGGTTGGTGAGCAATGGGTTTTGGGCATCATAATGCATCGGTCGGGACAACCAAATCCGAGAACGAGTCGGTCAGACGGTCCGCCCGACATCGTATTCGGCCCCTTTGTGTGCACAGTCCACTCCTCCTCTTACCCTGAACCACCCCCACACCTCAACCCAGCCCGCAGCAAACAAAAATTAAAACGGTAAGAACCTTGTTATTATTGTTTTATTTTTCCCCTTTTCACTGCTCTAAGAGCAGTGGGGCGACGCTCCTCCGCTTTAGCTGAGGAGCCACCACTGGAAGTCTGACAACTTTCAGCAATTAACACTTTAAGAAATTGTGCAACCTTGGCGTGTCTTGTTGTAGCTCTGTGATTGGGTCAATACTCCTACCTTCAAGACACATAAAGGGCATTAGGGCCAGATGTAGAAACATCTGGGGCCGTATTACGCAAAGTGCTCTGGGAGTGCAACAGGCCTCTGTGCCCACTTTTTGAGCCCCCAGGGCACTTTGGTATCACAGTAGAGGCCACAGACGCTTGTGCTACCCATTCTGTTATACAGATAGCACCAGTGCTATCTCAAGAGGGCGTTCCCTTATTTGCATGGGGGAATGGCCCATGCAAATGAGGAAGTCTATTTGTCTCTGCCCTCAGGTCGTATTATGGAGACGTGAACAAAGGCAAAGACGCCCCAAAAAGGAGACAAACTCTAAGTGCACCCCCAGAGGGAAGGAGGGGGGAAAGAGGGTCCCATGGACATGCACAGGCTCTACAGTGGCAGGCCTGGGCCGTGTCTAAAGGGCTACTGAAGTGGGTGGCACAATCAGTGCTGCAGGCCCACTAGTAGCATTTAATTTACAGGCCCTGAGCACATGTAGTCCACTTGACTCAGGACTTATAAGTGCATTAAATATGGCAATTGTTGATAAGCCAATGTTAGCATGTTTAGAGTACAGAGCATCTGCACTTTAGCACTGGTTAATAGTGGTAAAGTGCCCAGAATACTAAAGCCACAAAATAAATGGGCATATTTACAACACAATGGTGAAGCGCTGCGTCTGGGCATACCCGTCCCACTCGGGGTGACAAATGCAAAAAGAATCTGTGACTGGGGGTGAGTGTCTGAAAAGTTTCAGCGCTCCGTCCATCATCTCCTTATGTTTGCTTTGTTTGCCCTAAGTTGGCAGGGTATACCCAGACGTGGGTCCCTTGCTCACTTTGCCACTGGATTCAAGCTAGCCTGGCTGATGAGGGCTGTTAGCCCGAAACCGGTCCTAGGATGCTTGTTTCCGGTCCAGGGAAGACATGGCTTGGCAGTTCAGTCTGGACTGTTCCCATGAGGAACAGGGTCAAGACTGATTTGCATATAGCTGTGTCTGAACTGGGGTGGCAAAGTGAGCTAAAGAATGATGATGGATTCAACCCAGATCTGTGACTGGGGGTGAGTGTCTGAAAAGTTTCAGCGCTCCGTCCATCATCTCCTTGTGTTTGCTTTATATGGGATTTCAGCCTGCATTTTATCTAAGCTGGACTACTGTGACACGCTTTATTTAGGTTTACCTGAATCAGCAATCCTGGAACTGCAAAGAAATCAAACTTGGCAATTCATTAAGTTTGGACACTGTGCAAACATTTCATCATGCCTCTCAATCTTGAATTAGCCAGCACTGGCTTCCGGTCAATTAATAGTTTTTAAAGAATATTTTATCAACTGATAAATCTCCTTGTGATCTCGTTTTGCTCCCTTCAGCACTGCAAGGTCTCTGCACTCCAGCACTACATTAACCATCTTTCTTCCTTATGCGCGACATGAGCTCATGGGGGGCGGTGTTCCCTGTGCTCTCTTGTTCCCTGACTCTGGAACAGCATGCCCCTTCACCTAAAACAAATTGGAACACTTAGCGGGCGTAGAACCACACCATGTTCCAAAAGAACCTCAAACCCAGGCACTTTATGTATGTACAAAAATAGCACCAGGACACCCTGTTCCAGGACATTTGTGCACTTTAGACAGAGACCTCAATAATCATTCAAACAGTGACATCTTAAGGATTTTAGGGGCCCTGGCCAAGACATATTTTGGGGCTCCTTGTGTGGAACAACTTTGAATTTATCACTCATTTTCAAATAATTCAAACACACTTGATGCCAAATAATACAGGAGCATGCAATTAGCCAAGAGCTCAAACTGTCTGCTGTCGGCTAGCTAATTAGCAAGAAATTACAGCTTCAATAAGCCTTGATACAGCCATTTCTTTTTACTTGGAACTTGATTTGCATGTCACCCTTGCCATACTAACGCAAACTGTCAGGCTGCAAAAAACCTATTGTGGACTTACCAAAAACTTAGCATTGTTTACCACTGTTTGGGTTTATTGTGACTTGTTGCTCTGATATGAATTTACCTAGAAAAAATTAATACAAGAGGTGTTTGGTAAAACTGGAACAAATTAATTAAAAATAGCTGCCAGGAGGGCAGCAACAGAGTCACGTCTGAAAACTGTCTGGATGTACGGAGGTTTTGACCGGCTTTATATATTGTTCTTGAAGTACAATAAACCAATTACACATTCTTGTAGAGCATGTAAATCTGGACCTAGTCATGAACCATAAATTACCATCTGATAAGGGGGGCACAGGTGGCTCTCGACCTCGTGGACAGCTAGTGTGGGCCAGTGTGTATGTGTCCAGATGTCCGGCATGAGTACTGTGTGTAGTGTGCATGCTATGTTCTGATTGGCTGAGTGTTCCTAACTACATGTGGCATCTGACTTTTTGGTATTTTGGGAACACGTGCCCCTTTGGCAAAACATGTTTTATTGGGGCCAATCTCCTCTGACCTTTCGTGGTGTAGCTGCCTGTCTGTGGAATCGATCTGGGTTTTCCCTGTTTGTGCGTTTGTCTTTGGGCCGAGTGCAACCCAACCTGTGGCCTATCAATCAGTAGGCTTGGGTCGCAGCACCTGACTGACCATGTGTCTCTGACTCAGGGTTGATGGGGAGGTCGTCTTGGGTGAATTCGATAGCAATGATACAAGTTCTTTATTACGTGTACATATAACATGGAGGTCATTGATATCATATTTACCAACATTCTAATTATTATGCGTACATTTGTCATGGTGCACATCGACATCGTATTTACCAGTATTGACATTGTTATGTGTACATATATTATGGCATACATTGACATCACATTCACCGATATTAACATTCCTGCCTCTAGTTGAATTTTCATCTACATCATTTTTCTCATAAGTCATGACAGTCACATTCCTCGAAGCTGTGTGTGTTTCTGTAGTGTCTGCTATCCTTTCTCTAGCTATTTGCATACTACCTAATTTGAGGACTGCATTTGTCAGAGCAGGAACCCCCTACTTGTAGGAAACCACACAATAGTAGTGCAAAAATGGGAACCAGAAGCAATGACATGCACAGTTTAGGCACCAACAGGGGGGAGCCAGGAAAAAATACTATGAAACCAGTCCTGCTCAGGGGCACCTCCCTCCTTCTTCATTTCAGCTTGTAGACGATGCAGTGCTTGGATGGCAATTGCAGGAGTTCCATTTTCAAGATAATTTCCAGGAATAACAGTGCAACAGGAAGCACCAATCTTGGCACACAACCCACCCTCCATCGTGGTCATCAAGTCCAACACATACCAATGTTACATCACCATGAGGCAGATGGCTCTTAGTTGTTTCCTGTCAGTATTTAGGCCAAGCTCAGAGTCATTAATCATCTTCAGTAGTTCCCACCCGATATCTGTAACCAGAGGGCGTTTGCCTTCGGTTGTACGGCGAAGAAAGGCATGGACCCGCCTGTGTTCACCAGACTGTCTGAATTCTTCCGGAATGTCCTTATACTGAGACCAGCTAAAATAGGCAGCAGTTCTTCTTCTTCGAGCCTAATGCAACAGAGTTGTTTTCTTCTGTAGCGGATGTTGAAACAACTCAGATAGATCGTCAGTGTGTACGTTCATGAGGGTGCAGAGGTCCTACTATGTGGGGACAACCTGTCCATAGGCAAATTCTCTGCATTGCTAGTAGTAATCCATCAATGTGGAGGTGCCCCATTGCAGGTCTGGTATGTGCAATATTGCTTCACTGTTTTCGTTGGTACCAAGCAGTATTGTTCCTTTGTCCCTGAAACGCAAGGAATTCAGTATAACTTTCCATACAATTAGGGGTTGCCCTTCCCTTCCAACCATGTATTCATATTTATCTCAGCAGCCCAGATTTCCTGGCATGGGGTATCTGTGCTGGTGTTTGACCGCCATCCCATGGGACTCGTTTTCCCTAGCGTCATCAAGGTGAATGGCCCTGCACTGGAATTCCATATCAGGAGTCCATTTGTCATTAGGAAAGGCTGCCCCAAATATGTTAAGAGCCACCCTGGGACCACAGACAGAGGTGGGAGGGGACGTATTTGTTCTCTGGTACGGTGGTTTGCTACCTCTAAGAACCTCTTTTCTACAAAGTCTCGGGGCCAAACAGTGTCCTCCCCTATAGTGCCTCTTCTGGCATTCTGTCTAGCTCGGTTTGAATTTCGCTCGGTTTGGTAAAAAGGCATAGTGCTGTGGGGTTGTTCTCATACCGGGTGATGTTTACTGCTGTTCAATGCGATTCTACTTTATTGGGTTGTATCTTGTCCCTAATCCTACATAGGCACAGGTGGATGAGACATTTTGCTTTTTCGTAAGTAATCTCTTGGGATAAGTAAAGCCTGTCTGCACCTAGGAGTGTGGTGTCAGCAAACATATGTAACACAACCTGTTCGAGGTTTGGGTGCCCACAGTGGTCATGTGCTGATACCAGGTGTTGTGTAGGAGAGCACTGTGTAGTACGTGAGTAATGCTGGTGTTTGGTTCAGTGTAAGTGTAAGTGAGGTGGGAGGGGTCTCTATGCAAGCGCAGCAAGAATGTCAAGGTAGGTTCCATGAAACTAGGCAGATTTCTGGCTTCAGAGGGGCACGAGAGCACCCATGCTAGACAGAGAGTGGACAACAATACATAAATATATAACTTTGGAAACATTCGTAGGTCTTGGGATGATCTCCAGGGGAAATGTATTTCATCTGGGTGCCCTGGGGTGGCTTGACTTGGTGCAGTGCAAAAAGAATCTGTTTGTAAAAAGGTATCTGTAAAGACAACTTGCAGTCTGTATTCTTGAACAATTGGACCTCGTTGAATTCCTGTTGGGAGCTTCGGCTGAAGGTGTGGTGGGCAGCGGTAATGATTGTGCACATGCGGCTCGATTGCAGACCTGTTGTATAAGAGCTGTGGGTTGTAGATTAGCTTGCAAAAAACACATATCAATATACAGTTTTCAGGAAATTCCTGTGCCTTCTTTTAAAGGGCATATTCTGTAGCTTCACTATGCCAAAACCTTTTGAGTGGGGTACGGGAAGGAGGTGGCAGTACTTTAGGGAATGGTAAGGTTAGGTCACCTTAGGGTTATTTTGTGGGTACTTTGCCCTCCCTCGCTATTGCCAGGGAGAATAGTTTACTTTGTGGGCTGCTTCCTTTAAATGTATTTGTATGTGTCATTTTATCGGTGCGGGGTATCCTTTTGACTTGCATGTGCTTCATGCAATGTGAAGGGAAGTGGATGTGTAATGATTTTAGGGTCCTTGTGGGTAATGGCGGTGTTTCCGTTGTCACGTTCATTTCACTCTGGTCTCTGCACATAGCGGGTAATGAGGTTCTCCCTAATGGAGTTGGGTGATTAGTTTACGCCCTTTTTCTGTAAGGTTTAGCTTTTCTGGGCCACTTTTAGGCTTCTTGGTGCAGGTTCCGTTGGGCGTTTACTCTACGCTTTTGGGTGATGCTGCTTCTAACGTAGTATACTGTAGGTAGTAGGTGAGTTCTTCGTGGCTCCTCTGTGGCTCCGCCTGGGAGTGACTGGGATTGTGCTTATTTGCTGTGTTTTCAATGAGAGTCAGTGCGCAGTTGTGATCGGCCGGATGTGGGTAATGCTAATGGCTTTGATAGATTCTCTACAGAGTGGGTGTCATGTGGTTCTTGCTTCTGAGTTTTGAGGACATCTTGGTCCTAGGTGTGTGGGAAACCAGGCTCCAATACTGGAGCGTCTGCATCATTTAGGAACTGTAAGAGGGCCTTCATTTGGTTAAAACCCTAGGGTTATTGAGACCTACAGAGCCCGTCCCAGGCTGGATTGTGGACGAGTGGACCTGGGTGCCAGCTTTTTATGCACCAGTTGGGGTGCCGCCCTGCCCTCTGGTTGAAATATCTTCTCCTCAGGTGCATGGCCAGCCAATGCCGCCCAGAGGGATCAACTGCTGAGAGAAGCCCAGGCCCCTGCAGGCTCTTGGATGGAAAACTCTAGCATGGATTCCTGATCAATATAGTATACTGTGGTCCTAAAAGTTGCTTGTGAATGCAAGTAAGGACATTTATCTGGAAAGGGTATGAAGGGGATATGTCATGTTGGGGGGTGCTTTTGGACTGCGTATTTGCATTCTGAGATTGTGCAAGAATATTGCCTCCCCAGACAGTCATCCCTCCCTGCCGTGGCTGTGGCCCCTGCCCTTGCTGGTCTGGGCTCCCTGTCTGCTGTGGCTGTTGCCATGTGTTCGGCCAACCACCAAGCCCCTGCTGTGGTGAGGTGGCTTTTGCCTGATTTCCCTGAGGCTGATTGTACAATACATTTGCTTTGCTCTGGGCTTGGTTTGGGGATGGGCATGCTGTGAGGGCTGTCCTGGGATTATTCCTTTCCGCTCGTGATATGTTTTTATGCAGCATCGGTCGGCCATGTGGCACATTCTGTCACAATATTAGCACCAGGTGAGGTGTGGCACAGTAACTAGAGCGGCTGATTCCAGAGCGCTGGGCTCATGGTTAGATCGCTGGCAGCAGCTCTGCTCAGCATCGTGTGACTCAGGGCAATAACTTACTTAATCTCCCCAACGGCCCCCAGTGCCTTGAAACCCTTAAGGGGGTGATATGTTTGCGCTTTACAAATAGGAATTATTATTATTAATACACTGTGAGTCCTGGCTGTAGCCAGCTTCCCTGACCTCTGCCGTCAGGACTGGGTGGATATCCTATGGGGTTCGGAAGCAGAGTCTCCTTCAAGACTGGTTCTATTTGTATGTTCATGGCCAACGCGGCCCCCTCGAGGGCAGTCTTTTTAAATTTTTTGTTGGACCAGTTTGGCTGTGTCTCTTTGGACTTGCTCCTGCTTTTCCCTGTCCTTCTCAAGTCTTTTTTGGTAATAATGTAATGTGTGGGCCTGTATTTCTTGGCGAGGTTTAGTGTATAGCCCTACTAAGCCATCTAGTATACTCTGTAAATCAGTGGGCAAAGTTGTAGAAGAATGCAACGTGGGGACCTGTGTCAATCCAGGGCTACCGGTCTCTTGTCTCCATCATTCCATCATTCTATGTAAGAAATCGGTCACGATTTCCCCAGGCTTCATGCTCTCTGCCATCAATCCTCCTACGTCTGGGCAGTCAGAGAACATCATTCTCAGGGCCGTCCATCTCTGGTGTCTAAATGAGTTGAATGTGGCCCCATCATGCGTCGGTGTTGATCAGCGTGACTGCGGGGATGAGGGCTTGGGAAAACACTGTGCTGGTTTGCTCTCCAATGAGGCTGCTGAACAGTTTTTTTACATCAGTAAAGTTAATTTGTGCAGTATTTTTCTCAAAGCATGAGATCCACTTTCCTGCCCCATCCCTCAATGGGGGTAGTTTGTTCTTGAGCCCTTTTAAGTCCATCTGTAACCATGGCATATAGATGGTCCCTGGCACACCCTTTTATAGCAGTGGACATATTTTGGCATGGAGTGGCTCTGTCGGTTTCTCCCCAATGAATCAGGCGGGTCTACCCCCCTCTGGACCTGCTAAAACAGATCCCAGATATACCCATTAAGGGTGGCCGAAAAGGTCTTATAAAACTCCCTCAGCATAAAATCTGTACCGACTGCCTTCCCGGATTTTAAACTAGAAATGGCCTTCCCTATTTCCTCCTCTGAAATAGGCAGTTCTAGAGACACCCTGTCTTCCTCATTTAGAGTGTCACATAATACTGAATTCATATACGCCCCCATATCATCAACTGTCTCCCCTGAATCGATAGTATACAACTGCTGATAGAACCTCTGAAAGGCCGCCAGTATCCAGCTGAATCGGATATTACACCCATATGGGGATCCCGAATTTCCTTAATCTGCCACTGGATGATAGATTGTCTTGTTCGACTTGCCAAAAAGTGTCACACCCTTTCGCTGTATTCATAAAACTTTTGTCTCCAGACAGTATAGTTGTCAGCAGCTTTTCTTGTGGAAATGTCTATAATTGCAGCTTAAGCAATCGCCACTTTCAATTGTGCAGAGTCAATCTCTGACCCTGATGAAACTGCATCAATCAGGAGAGTTTCTTCCTTTACCAATGACTCATACCAATCAAGCATGTACAACTTCTCTTTCCTTTGGCTTTCCAAACTAAACCTCAGAGTCTCCCCCCACATATCAGCCTTAAAGGCATCCTAGATCACTTCTGCTGAATCGCTGCCTAAATTTTAGTCATAAACTCTGGGATACACTCCTTCATGTACTTTATATAATCTGCATCCAATAATAGCGCCCTTTCAAATGACCAACTCCGGCAAGGGCTAGGAGAGGAGGGCATTTTTACCTCTAACACCAGTGGATTATTATGCAACATAACCCTGGTATTTGGTGATCCGAGAGTCCTGCACCAACCCTTCTGCTATATAAAAATAATCCAGCCATGCATGTGCCTGGTAGGGAGCGGAAAAGAATCTAAAGCCGGGGTCATACATCTCCTTTTCAGCCCAAACGTCCACTAGGCCGTGTGTTAGCCCCAAATTTATCAGGGATCTGCACATTTTAGGCTTATGGCCTTGATAGAATTTAAAATCAGCCTTGAGAATCCCGCTGGCTAAATTAATATTAAAGTTCCAGCATAAAATAAGCTGGAGTGACCATATTGCTAATTCATTATTTAAACAGTTAAAAACCGCCCGATCATCCATGACCAAAAAATATACAGAGCAAAGTGTAAAGGACCCAGTGGGGTAGCAGCGTTCCGCAATAGCCCAATGACCAAATTTGTCTGCGCTAGAGCAAGGAAGGCTGCAGAAACCCTTCCGTGTCAAAATAGCTACCCCCGTGTACGTGTCCATTGAGAGGTACAGCAAACAACTTGATATCCCAAACCATCCAAGATATTCCATTGTGCAGTCTCCTGCATGCAGATTATGTCCGCCTTCAAAATTTGTAGATCAATAGCCACCCTTTGTCTTTTTCACCGGTTATTAAGCCCACATATATTTATACTAGCCATCCATAATTTATTCGTAGAATAAAATGAAAAAAAGAAGCCACACTATGTCCATAGCCAGGACGGCTGACTCCGGAGCATGGGTCTCATGGTTCGATCCCCAGCACTGGAGGCAGATCAGCTCAGAATTATGTGACTCTGGTTAATAGCTCACTTAATCTCCCCGATGGCCCCCAGCACCTTGAGACCCTTAGGGGTGATTAGTTTGTGCTTTACAAGTACCGGGTTATCCAGAGACAAGTCCCCTGTCCCTGCATTATTCTCCTCATGGAATTGTTGGGTAGCTGAATCATACTGCTGGGTGACATTTGGACCCGCTTCTTGCCCTTTCCCGGAGATTCTGTCCTTCTCTTTCCACCTTTTCAGGGCCAGCTGCCATTTCTGAGTAACTGGTTTATTAAAACCACTGCTAAGGATTCCACCAGAGCCTCCTGAGACAGATTCCTCATCCGATATCAATTCGCTTAAACCAGACATATCGGAATCATCTGTGAATGAAAAACATATCGCCTTACTCTGCCGAAGCAACCTCCATCAATGTACACAGCATATCAGGGCTCTTCAGAGATCTCTCTATACCTAAGGCAGGGATCTCAGATTTTGGGACCCCCACAGATTTCTTGCCTTGCTCCTTTCCTTTCCCCACTCTAGTGTACTCGGGGTCTTTGCAATCACCACTGTTTCTGCCCCTAGCACTTTGCTCTCTCCCGCTCCCTCTTTTGTTGCCAACCAAGTTTCAGAGTTTTCAGCTACCGCTGTAGCCCATCGCCTGCTGCAGCCCCGCACCAGTACTCATAGTTTCTGTGAAGTTCTCATCCAGAGTCCCATTCCGCCAGACAACATGCTCCACAGATCCCTGTGTGCTTTCAGGGGCAGCTCCCTTCAGCGGCTGCCTTGAGCCCAGTGCAGCAGCGAATATCTCGGGAATCAATGACTGCTTCTGGCCATGCTGTCCTGGCTGTCCTGCACCACCCCTGGGCTCCTTCTGTGGTCCCGGCTTCTCTCTCTCTGCTCCCGGGTTTTGTGCACGGCTCTCTCCCCCGTGTGTCCCGGTTGCTGGAGCTTCCCGCGCTGCGGGAGCCCGGCGTTGGTTTTGAGTGCCTCTGGGAGCTACTGGCTGCTGACGAAGGAGCGGAGGAGCCTGGGAGATGGAGTCCGTCGGACCCGCTGTGCACGGCTCTCTCCACCGTGTGTTCCGGTTGCGGTCCGTCCTCGAACTGCTCCTTCTCAGTGTTATGCCCATGTGAGTCTCCTTTTCCTTCTGGGCAGCCTGCCTGCGGTGCACTTTAGACTCATCAGCATCATCCATTTGTGTAATGATGATTATTCCATTTCCCCCTGGACCACATTGCCCACCATAGGCGCACACTAACCTCACTTTTTTTAAAGATTACTATTCCATTTACTTATGCACTTCCCTGAGTGCCACAGGTGTCTCCTTTAGAATATATGGACATAAAGGAAAGAGCTCCATCATTCTGTATATTTTTTGTTATTCTGATGGGGAAAGACGCTTTTTGGTATGTGGTGTAGGTCGACTTTAAAGTGGTTATTATTACCTAAGTAGACAACTACACTAATATTGCCTTTGTCTATACTAAATCAAGCTGCAAACAATGCCACGTTTCACACTAAATCAAATGTTTCTCTTGCTTGTTTGCTTTTAGGTGCACAAGAGAAGAGACATCAGCTGCAGTACTGCCTAACAGACGGCCTGTGCAGTCACATGTCAGTCCTCCAACCGCTTCCGCTTATGCAGCTTAGTGCAACTGCCAACTGAGAGCTTTAAAATGGCCCCAAAGAAAGATGCTTCCAAGAAACCTCCTTTTTAGGTCAAGCTTCCATTGACCTGTTATATCTCTTCTGTGGGACTTGGCAAACCCACCGATTGCCATTGGTTACTATATGTGGCATTCAGAAATGCTGGCTTGTTATTGGTGTATTTGTGTAAATGCCCCTCCTTTGCGTGCTTCATTCAGTCCCTGGCAATTTCACTCAGAGAACTTTTTGTTTGGCCATCACACTGTACAGCATGTGATGGCCCCTCCTCCTTGTTTTTTTCAATTACCCTGTCAAATACGGCTTTCTTTATATGCATCTCGCCGTATTTACAAATATTTTGGGGGAGGACACTCAAAGCGGGCGCTGTGTTAATTAAATACATCTGCGGTGCCATTGTTCTGCTTTCAGTTTCATGGCAAGTGCGGGGCTTTCTTTAGATGCGTCTCGCCGTATTTACATTTTTTGGGGGATGACGCGAAGCAGGTGCCTTGTTAATCAAATAAATCTGCAGGCGCCATTGCTCCCCTCCCTCAATCACCCCTCCTCCATCAATGCCCTTTGTGTGCCTTGTTTTTTCCACGGAATGCAGTGTCCACTTTATGGTGTTTGCATTTTTGTTACAATTATTTTCTATATTGGGGCAGCCCTCTCAATCTCTGCCTCTGCAGCACACATGGCGCTACGTAACCTCCGGTTGCAGCCAGTGCTCCTGCCCAACATCCGCCTTCGTCACTTTCAGGCTCGCAGCTGGCCAAGGACGAGGGAGAGGAGGAAGGATCTGTAAACTTCCCCGGGAAGCGGGTAAGGTAAGCAGTCCCAATATAATAACTCTACCCTAGCTTCTTATATTTATTCCCCATCCTGCTGGCCTTAGGCTCATCTTGCACTACCCCTTTGCCGTGGCCTCCCACACACACTATGGTTCGCAAGATGTTGTCAGAAACAAGCAAGATCTAACAAGGGCTGCGCACAGCATCCAAGGAGCAAGCACTGCCCATTCCGTTTCAATTGAGTCACCAACAGAAGGGTACAGAAACAAAATGGGGAATACTAATACTGCAAACGGAAGGGCCAAATGAACACAGGCAGGACCCTGCCATTTCCCCTAAATTAACCCCTTCGATGCTTATGACGAGCTGGACTCGTCATGGCACACAGTGGTCGTGTGCTCATGACGAGTCCAGCTCGTCATAAGACACCCACGGGGAAGCGCTGGCGCTCCCCGTGGGAATCCGATCGTTGGTTTTTGGGGGAAGGCAGGGGAAGGGCTTCCCCTGCCTCCCGCGCCGCCCCCGCTCCCCATCAATGACGCCAGGCGCGAGGCGCGCTGACGTCATTGAGGGTTTCCTTCTTCCACGACGCGCTGGAAGCCATTTGCTTCCAGCGCGTCAGGGAAATCAGGTGAGTTTTGGCTCGGGAGGGGGTTTGAATCAAAAGAGGCATCGAGGGAAAGGAAAGGGTTTTCCTTTCCCCGATGCCTCTTTGTGCATTCCTGCTGCACGATCATGTGATCGTGCAGCAGGAATGCCCACTAGGCATGACCAATATTGGCAGAGAGTGGACGAGGCTTCCACAACTTACCCTACTACAGCATGCCTCGCAGGGTCAACCTAAAAAGGTACTCTGACTGGCTGCCTGCCCTACAAGCAGGAAAAATGTTCCTGTTTAGAAAAGGAAACTTTCTCTGTCCAGACCGTTAAAAGATATCAGATTCCTGAAAGCAGTGATAAAATAAGTGCTCTGTTCGGAGGCTCATGTTTCATTCATTTGATGACAAGCGGATACACTATTTATTTACCAAATTGTAACACTCTAATGGCTTCTTACTATAGTAAAGTGCTGGCATCTCTTTAAAAACGTAATTTCTAATGATGTTTCCTGTGGCTCCACCTTTGCTCGCCTATGCCAGTTCTTAATTTGGGTTGTGTGTGTGTGTGTGTGTGTGCGCGTGCGTGCGTGCGTGTGTGTGTGTGTGTGCGTGCGTGTGTCTTCACTTTCACTTGTGGATCAATACATTCTTTCACCAGTTACATTGCCATCCACATTTGGCTTTTCAAGCACGCACGGCAAGACTTCCTGTGTTCCTTCCTGAATATTTTATAGCATTATATATAATATAGTACATACAGGCAGCCAATATTCAATGTGAGAGAGTAAGAATTTGAAATATCTGAGTTGCAGGAGTACAGGAGACGTGGCATATAATAGAATAGTATTGACAGAAGCTCCTATGGTGGCATAAATAACAAGGGCCCAAAACATTTTTTGATAGGCAATGTTGATGTTGCCTCAAAACGTTTTGTGTCCTTGCATGTCGCGGGTACTTGGGCCTCACACACAAGTGAGGCACCATTTTTATCGGGAGACCTGGGGGAACGCTGGGTGGTAGGAAATTTGTGTGAGGCCAGTGATGCCACACTTTCCCACACAAAAATGTGTGAAAAAGTGATTTTTTCAGCTAAAATTGAGGTTTGCAGGGGATTCTGGGTAAGGAAACGTTGGGGGATCCACGCAAGCCATACCTCCCTGGAAGCCCCCGGGTGTCTACTTTTCAGAAATGTGTGTGTTTGGTAGGTTTCCTAGGTGCCGGCAGAGCTAGGGTTCACAAACTACAGCTAGGCACTTTGCCAAAAAGGGTCATTTTTCACTGCGAAATTGAGGTGTGACCACGTTGCGTTTTGCGCCGTTTCCTGTCGCAGGCACTAGGCCGACCCACACAACTGAGGTACCATTTTTCTCGTAAGACTTTGGGGAACGCGGGGTGGGTGGAAATTTGTGGATCCACGCAGATTCCAGAACTTTCCACCACAGAAATGAGGGGAAAATGTGTTTTTTTGACACTTTTTAGGTTTGCAAGGGATTCTGGGTAACAGAACCTGGTGGGAGGCAGTCAAGTCACCCCATCCTGGATTCCCCTGGGTGTCTAGTTTTCAAAAATGTATAGGTTTGCTAGGTTTCCCTAGGTGCCGGCAGAGCTAGGGTTCAAAAACTACAGCTAGGCACTTTGCCAAAAAAGGGTCATTTTTCACTGCGAAATTGAGGTGTGACCACGTTGCATTTTGCCCCGTTTCCTGTCGCAGGCACTAGGCCGACCCACACAAGTGAGGTATCATTTTTCTCGTAAGACTTTGGGGAACGCGGGGTGCATGGAAATTTGTGGATCCACGCAGATTCCAGAACTTTCCACCACAGAAATGTGGGGAAAATGTGGTTTTTTTGACAATTTTTTATGTTTGCAAGGGATTCTGGGTAACAGAACCTGGTGGGAGGCAGTCAAGTCACCCCATCCTGGATTCCCTGGGTGTCTAGTTTTCAAAATTGTATAGGTTTGCTAGGTTTCCCTAGGTGCCGGCAGAGCTAGGGTTCAAAACTACAGCTAGGCACTTTGCCAAAAAAGGGTCATTTTTCACTGCGAAATTGAGGTGTGACCACGTTGCGTTTTGCCCCGTTTCCTGTCGCAGGCACTAGGCCGACCCACACAAGTGAGGTATCATTTTTCTCGTAAGACTTTGGGAACGCGGGGTGGGTGGAAATTTGTGGATCCACGCAGATTCCAGAACTTTCCACCACAGAAATGTGGGGAAAATGTGTTTTTTTTGACAATTTTTAGGTTTGCAAGGGATTCTGGGTAACAGAACCTGGTGGGAGGCAGTCAAGTCACCCCATCCTGGATTCCCCTGGGTGTCTAGTTTTCAAAAATGTATAGGTTTGCTAGGTTTCCATAGGTGCCGGCAGAGCTAGGGTTCAAAAACTACAGCTAGGCACTTTGCCAAAAAAGGATCATTTTTCACTGCGAAATTGAGGTGTGACCACGTTGCGTTTTGCGCCGTTTCCTGTCGCAGGCACTAGGCCGACCCACACAAGTGAGGTACCATTTTTCTCAGAAGACTTTGGGGAATGCGGGGTGGGTGGAAATTTGTGGATCCACGCAGATTCCAGAACTTTCCACCACAGAAATGTGGGGAAAATGTGGTTTTTGTGACAATTTTTTATGTTTGCAAGGGATTCTGGGTAACAGAACCTGGTGGGAGGCAGTCAAGTCACCCCATCCTGGATTCCCCTAGGTGTCTAGTTTTCAAAAATGTATAGGTTTGCTAGGTTTCCCTAGGTGCCGGCAGAGCTAGGGTTCAAAAACTACAGCTAGGCACTTTGCCAAAAAAGGGTCATTTTTCACTGCGAAATTGAGGTGTGACCACGTTGCGTTTTGCGCCGTTTCCTGTCGCGGGCACTAGGCCGACCCACACAAGTGAGGTACCATTTTTCTCGTAAGACTTTGGGGAACACGGGGTGGGTGGAAATTTGTGGATCCATGCAGATTCCAGAACTTTCCACCACAGAAATGTGGGGAAAATGTTGTTTTTTGACAATTTTTATGTTTGCAAGGGATTCTGGGTAACAGAACCTGGTGGGAGGCAGTCAAGTCACCCCATCCTGGATTCCCTAGGTGTCTAGTTTTCAAAAATGTATAGGTTTGCTAGGTTTCCCTAGGTGCCGGCAGAGCTAGGGTTCAAAACTACAGCTAGGCACTTTGCCAAAAAAGGGTCATTTTTCACTGCGAAATTGAGGTGTGACCACGCTGCGTTTTGCGCCGTTTCCTGTCGCAGGCACTAGGCCGACCCACACAAGTGAGGTACCATTTTTCTCGTAAGACTTTGGGGAACGCGGGGTGGCTGGAAATTTGTGGATCCACGCAGATTCCAGAACTTTCCACCACAGAAATGTGGGGAAAATGTGTTTTTTTGACAATTTTTAGGTTTGCAAGGGATTCTGGGTAACAGAACCTGGTGGGAGGCAGTCAAGTCACCCCATCCTGGATTCCCCTGGGTGTCTAGGTTTCAAAAATGTATAGGTTTGCTAGGTTTCCTAGGTGCCGGCAGAGCTAGGGTTCAAAAACTACAGCTAGGCACTTTGCCAAAAAGGGTCATTTTTCACTGCGAAATTGAGGTGTGACCACGTTGCGTTTTGCCCCGTTTCCTGTCGCAGGCACTAGGCCGACCCACACAAGTGAGGTATCATTTTTCTCGTAAGACTTTGGGGAACGCAGGGTGGGCGGAAATTTGTGGATCCACGCAGATTCCAGAACTTTCCACCACAGAAATGTGGGGAAAATGTGTTTTTTTACAATTTTTTAGGTTTGCAAGGGATTCTGGGTAACAGAACCTGGTGGGAGGCAGTCAAGTCACCCCATCCTGGATTCCCCTGGGTGTCTAGTTTTCAAAAATGTATAGGTTTGCTAGGTTTCCATAGGTGCCGGCAGAGCTAGGGTTCAAAACTACAGCTAGGCACTTTGCCAAAAAAGGGTCATTTTTCACTGCGAAATTGAGGTGTGACCACGTTGCGTTTTGCGCCGTTTCCTGTCGCAGGCACTAGGCCGACCCACACAAGTGAGGTACCATTTTTCTCCTAAGACTTTGGGAATCGCGGGGTGGGTGGAAATTTGTGGATCCACGCAGATTCCAGAACTTTCCACCGCAGAAATGTGGGGAAAATGTGTTTTTTTGACAATTTTTTATGTTTGCAAGGGATTCTGGGTAACAGAACCTGGTGGGAGGCAGTCAAGTCACCCCATCCTGGATTCCCATGGGTGTCTAGTTTTCAAAAATGTATAGGTTTGCTAGGTTTCCCTAGGTGCCGGCAGAGCTAGGGTTCAAAAACTACAGCCAGGCACTTTGCCAAAAAAGGGTCATTTTTCACTGCGAAATTGAGGTGTGACCACGTTGCGTTTTGCGCCGTTTCCTGTCGCAGGCACTAGGCCGACCCACACAAGTGAGGTACCATTTTTCTCGTAAGACTTTGGGGAACGCGGGGTGGCTGGAAATTTGTGGATCCACGCAGATTCCAGAACTTTCCACCACAGAAATGTGGGGAAAATGTGGTTTTTTTGACAATTTTTAGGTTTGCAAGGGATTCTGGGTAACAGAACCTGGTGGGAGGCAGTCAAGTCACCCCATCCTGGATTCCCCTGGGTGTCTAGTTTTCAAAAATGTATAGGTTTGCCAGGTTTCCCTAGGTGCCGGCAGAGCTAGGGTTCAAAAACTACAGCTAGGCACTTTGCCAAAAAAGGGTCATTTTTCACTGCGAAATTGAGGTGTGACCACGTTGCGTTTTGCGCCGTTTCCTGTCGCAGGCACTAGGCCGACCCACACAAGTGAGGTACCATTTTTCTCCTAAGACTTTGGGGAACGCGGGTGGGTGGAAATGTGTGGATCCACGCAGATTCCAGAACTTTCCACCACAGAAATGTGGGGAAAATGTGTTTTTTTGGACAATTTTTTATGTTTGCAAGGGATTCTGGGTAACAGAACCTGGTGGGAGGCAGTCAAGTCACCCCATCCTGGATTCCCCTGGGTGTCTAGTTTTCCAAAATGTATAGGTTTGCTAGGTTTCCCTAGGTGCCGGCAGAGGTAGGGTTCAAAAACTACAGCTAGGCACTTTGCCAAAAAGGGTCATTTTTCACTGCGAAATTGAGGTGTGACCACGTTGCGCTTTGCGCCGTTTCCTGTCGCAGGCACTAGGCCGACCCACACAAGTGAGGTACTATTTTTCTCCTAAGACTTTGGGGAACGCGGGGTGGGTGGAAATTTGTGGATCCACGAAGATTCCAGAACTTTCCACCACAGAAATGTGGGGAAAATGTGGTTTTTTTGACAATTTGTTAGGTTTGCAAGGGATTCTGGGCAACAGAACCTGGTGGGAGGCAGTCAAGTCACCCCATCCTGGATTCCCTGGGTTTCTAGTTTTCAAAAATGTATAGGTTTGCTAGGTTTCCCTAGGTGCCGGCAGAGGTAGGGTTAAAAACTACAGCTAGGCCCTTTGCCAAAAAGGGTCATTTTTGACTGCGAAATTGAGGTGTGACCACGTTGCGTTTTGCGCCGTTTCCTGTCGCAGGCACTAGGCCGACCCACACAAGTGAGGTACCATTTTTCTCGTAAGACTTTGGGGAACGCAGGGTGGGCGGAAATTTGTGGATCCACTCAGATTCCAGAACTTTCCACCACAGAAATGTGGGGAAAATGTTTTTTTTTTTTCAATTATTTAGGTTTGCAAGAGATTCTGGGTAACAGAACCTGGTGGGAGGCAGTCAAGTCACCCCATCCTGGATTCCCCTGGGTGTCCAGTTTTCAAATATGTATAGGTTTGCTAGGTTTCCTAGGTGCCGGCAGAGCTAGGGTTCAAAAACTACACCTAGGCACTTTGCAAAAAAAGGGTAATTTTTCATTGTGAAAATGTGGTACGTCCACGTTGCATTTTGAGCCATTTCCTGTTGTGGGCACAAGGGCTACCCACACAAGTGAGGTACCATTTTTATCGGAAGACTTAGGGTAACACAGAATTGTAGAGCAACTGTTATTACTCTATTGACTTTCGATGCATTTCTGCCTTCCAAATGAAAGACAATGTGTAAAAAATAAGTCATTTTGAAAAATGACCTATAATTCTCATGCTAGTATGGGTACTCCCAATTTCGGAAATGTGCAAATATCTACTGTTTCTAAAATCTAAATTTTGTTCCCATTTCAGAAATACATAGGTATCTTTCATAACAATTTTTCCATGTATACATTTTCCCAAAATAATTGCTATATACCCGGTACATAATAAAAACCATTGCAAGATGCTGCTCAGTTATTGGCTCTGGGTTCGTCGGGTTCTTGGTGAACCTACAAGTCCTATATATCCCCACAACCAGAAAGGTCCAGCGGATATAACGGTATATTGCTTTCAAATAGCTGTCATAATTAGAAGAAGTTACAGGTGAAAACGTTGACACAAATGGCTGTTTTTTCCAACTAATTTTAAATTTTTCCTTCATTTAACTGTTAGTTTCTATAAGGAAAACTTTAAGGATCTACACAAATGACCCCTTGCTGAATTCAGAATTTTGTCTACTTTTCAGAAATGTATAGCTTTCCAGGATCCATTATTGCTTTCATAGCCATTTCTACCATTAACTGGAAGGAGGTTGAAAGCACAAAAAATAGCCAAAATAGGCTATGTCCCAGAAAATGCCAAAACTGTGTAAAAAAGTTGGTTTTCTGACAAAAGTCTGCTTGTCCCTGAAAGCTGGGAAGATGGTGATTTCAGCACCACAACCCCTTTTTGATGCCATTTGCAGGGAAAAACAAGACGCTTTCATCTGTAGCCCTTTTTCGCATTTTTCCCCCAAAAACAAAATTCTGCTGTATTTTGGCTAATTTCTGGTCCCTCCAGGGGAATCCACAAACCCTGGGTACCTTTACAATCCCCATGATGTTAGAAAAAAGGACGCAAATTTGGCGTGGATACCTTATGTGGTCAAAAAGTTACAGGGGCCTAAGCCCGCACTACCCCAAATAGCCAAAAAAAGGCTTAGCACAGGGGGGGGAAAGGCCTAGCAGCGAAGGGGTTAACAGACAGTGAATGGAGCAAACTAAGCATTCTTTAATTGAGTATTAACTGGAAGAGGTTGTCCTTTATTTTATCAGGTAACATCTGTATACCATCCTTTCTGATTTATACTTAGGTGTTAGCTTTTAATTTGCAAGTGCAAGATCTATGAATCTATGGTTGACTTGTTATGTTTGCAACTATTTCCACTTTTCCTTTTGCACAACGGGTGAACTTCAGGGAGGCAGAGACGGGTCTGCAATCTAAATATTTGTCTTTGCCTCTTGATTTAATGGTATTTAGCGACTAAGAACTTAACAGAAGATGTTTTTGATAAGACAGACTGCCACAGTGCTTTTACCGATGCATAACTCTCCAGAGCAATACATGAGGTTCAAGATACGGTCAGAAGCCCCATTTTCAGGTCGATCCTAGCGGCAGCGTGCATGCGCTGCTCGCTCTGTGAGACTGCTGTAGTAGAGTATGGGAGAGAAACTGCGCCCACTCTCCTCCCATATTTTTCATAGGCTTGTGTCATTGTTTTTCCTAAATGCTGCCTTCGGATTCATTAATAGGCTTGTTAGTCCCTCCTTAGTACGGCCTTGTCTTCATTTGTACCCTCCCATGGTGACTGGCCCTTTTACTTTGGTTGTTACACAGGACCTGTTATTTAGTCTGTAAGCACTATATACTTTATTGAGTTTCTCTTTACTGCAGGCCAGACATGTGCTGCTTCAGCTGAAACCGCGTGTTTTTTTAAGCAGCACGGCCGCCGCCGTAACAAGGGCACCTGCTTTAAATCACTTTAACCTGGCATTATCTCATGTCTGTTTCAAACCCCCCCCCCCCCCCCCCCAAGTAAAATGGATTTTGAAATGATTAGCGAATTAAGACTTGTGAATTCCAGGTACTACATAATCCTGTGCTAATGGGCTGAAGCTGACAACAGCACATCTGTGTTACATATCATCTGTACTAAAGCCACCTGACGGGTTGTTTTCAAAAGCCTGTTTTATTAACAACACCACCACCAATACCACCACCACCAATATCACCACCTCCACCAATACCACCACCACCAATACCACTACCACCAATACCACCACCACCGCCAATACCACCACCAATACCAACACCACCACCACCAATACCAGCACCACCAACACCACCACCACCAATACCATTACCACTACCACCACCAATACCACCACCACCACCAATACCACCACCACCAATACCAATACCACCACCACTAATACCACCACCAATACCACCACTACCACCAATATCACCACCACCAATACCAATACCACCACCACCACCAATACCACCACTAGTACCACCAATACTAATACCACCACCACCAATACTACCACCACCACCAATACCACCAATAATACCACCACCACCACCAGTACCACCATAACCACCAATATCACCACCAGTACCTCCACTAATACCACCACCAACACCACCACCAATACCACTACCACCAATACCACCACCACCGCCAATACCACCACCAATACCAACACCACCACCACCAATACCAGCACCACCAACACCACCACCACCAATACCATTACCACTACCACCACCAATACCACCACCACCACCAATACCACCACCACCAATACCAATACCACCACCACTAATACCACCACCAATACCACCACTACCACCAATATCACCACCACCAATACCAATACCACCACCACCACCAATACCACCAATACCACCACCAATACTAATACCACCACCACCAATACTACCACCACCACCAATACCACCAATAATACCACCACCACCACCAGTACCACCATAACCACCAATATCACCACCAGTACCTCCACTAATACCACCACCAACACCACCACCAACACCACCACCAATACCACCACTAATACTACTACCAATACCACTAGCAATACCACCACCAATACCACCACCACCACTACCACCACCAATACCACTAATACCACAAATACCACCACCAATACCACGAATACCACCACCAATACCACCACCAATACTACCACCAATGCCAACACTACCACCACCAACAATACCACCACCACCAATTCCACCACAACCAGTACCAATACCTCCCCCGATACCAATACCACCACCAATGCCACCACCACCAATACCACCTATACCACCATCACCAATACCACCACCACCAATACCTCCAATACCACCACCAATACATCACCACCACCAATACCACCACCACCACCTCTTCCACAACCAATACCACCATCACCAATACCACCACCAATACCACCACCACCACCAATACCACCACTACCAATACCAGTACCATCACCACCAATACCAATACCACCACCAATACCGCCACCATCAATACCACCACCACCAATACCAGTACCACCACCAATACTAGTATCACCACCACCAATACCACCACCAATACCAATACCACCACCAATACCAATACCGCCACCACCAATTCCACCACCACCAATACCAGTACCACTACCACTAATACCAATACTGCCACCACCGCCACCAATACCAGTAGCACCACCAATACTAGTACCACCACTACCAACACAAATACCACCACCAATATCAATACCACTACCACCAATACCAATACTGCCACCACCTTCACCAATACCAGCACCACCAATACCAGCACCACCAATACCACCACCACAAATACCACCAATACCCATACCACCACCTCAGCGCCTCTCTCTCACTAGTAATAGCAGGGGCACTGTACGAGGCTGGAGCTGCAGCTGAGAACATCCCTCCCACCCTCCATGCCTGCCATAAAGCACAGCCCACCCTGCACCAGGAGGTGAAGCCAGGGCCCTACTACAACTGGAGTGTTTTTTATTAGGCCAAAGATAGCAATGACATTACACAATGCCACACTGCACACTCAAATCACGGAGAGGGCAGAAAATAGCCCTCCCGCTCTTCCTCCTGAGCCGCCACAGTGTAATCATAGAGCGAAAGGTGTTGGAGCGCTTTGTTAGTGTTTATAGCTCGGATCATATGTAACTCTCACTTCACACTTTGTGCCTGTAGAATTTACAACACTTACACTTCTTCTTCACTGCAGTATTTATCACTACTTTGAAGACTTCAGAGGCCAGTCTCTTCCTCTGATATTTACAATCTAACAAGCGGTCGAGAAGGCCCTTTATTGCAATGCAATAGGTTTCGCATTTGCGAGAGTTTAAGCTTTTAGTATTGTAAATGCCAATGCCTTTTATTTATTGTCATTTACAATGCCAATAGATCGAACTCGCGTGAATGCGAGACCTATTGCATTGCAAATGCTTGTTAATTCCCGCACTGGAAAAGTCTATAGATCTGACTTTAATGCATCCGTTGTATTTCAGCATTGATGTGTTACCATATTAAAGCTAGACTTACTGGCTTTGCCAATCCTTGTTTTGGTTTAAGCAGATGGATCGTAAATCCTTATGTATGCATATGTGTGTACAACATATATATATATATATATATATATATATATATATATATATATATATATATATATGAGTGTGTGACCCGCACACAATACCTAACTAAAACATTTTTTTAAATCCTGCTGCAATGAAAAAACAAACATTTACAATGCAAATTGGTCTCGCATTTGCTAGATATAATATATAATATAATACCTCTACATGGAAGCGGAAAGGTGTGTATTTGTTTAAATAGCACTAATTTGTAACATTAAAGAGCTCTTCACACATGTTCCTCTTCATCAGTGTGACGCCTGCTTCCGCATGTCCAAACTATACATCTTCATTATTCAGTACCACTGGGGCAGTGTCCTTTCCTGTGTTCATGTGCTGCTTCAGCTGAAACCGCTTGTGTTTTTTTAAGCAGCACGGCCGACCCCGTAACAAGGGCGCCTGTTTTCAATCACTTTAACCCGGCATTATCTCGTGTCTGTTTCCAACCCCCCTCCCAAGTAAAATGGATTTAGAAATGATTAGCGAATGAAGTCTTGTGAATTCCAGGTACTACATAATGCTGTGCTAATGGGCTGAAGCTGATAACAGCACATCTGTGTTACATGTCATCTGTACTAAAACCACCTGACGGGTTGTTTTCAAAAGCCTGTTTTATTAACAACACCACCACCAATAGCACCAATACCACCACCACCAATACCACCACCTCCACCAAAACCACCACCACCAATACCACCACCACCAATAACCACCACCACCAATACCACCACCACCAATACCACTACCACACCATCAATACCACCACCACCAATACCACCACCACCAATACCACCACCAATACCACCAGCATCAATACCACCCCCCACCACCACCAATACCACCACCACCTATACCACCACCACCACAAACACCACCACCAATACCACCACCACCAATACCAATACCACCACCAATACCAATACCATCAATACCACCCCCACCAATAGCACCACCACCAAAACCACCACCAACACCATCACCACCAATACCAATACCACCGCTAATGCCAATACCACCAACCAATACCACCACCACCATCACCAATACCAATACCACCACCACCAAATACACCACCACCACTAATACACCCACCACCAATACCACCACCAATACCACCACCACCAATACCACCACCAATATCAATACCACCACCCTGCACCAGGAGGTGAAGCCACCACCGATACCAGCAATACCACCACCACCAATACCACCACCAATGCCACCACCAATACCACCACCACCAATACCACCACCACCACCACCACAACCAATACCACTACCACCACCAATACCACCACCACCAATACCACCACCACCAATACCACCACCACCAATACCACCACCAATACCACCACCACCAATACCAATAAAAACAACCACCAATACCACCACCACCAATACCACCACCAACACCAGTACCACCAATACCACCACCACTACCAATACCACCAATAATACCACCACCAATACCACCACCAATACCACCACCACCAATACCACCACCACCACCAATATCAATACCACCACCCTGCACCAGGAGGTGAAGCCACCACCGATACCAGCAATACCACCACCACCAATACCACCACCAATGCCACCACCAATACCACCACCACCAATACCACCACCACCACCACCACAACCAATACCACTACCACCACCAATACCACCACCACCACCAATACCACCACCACCAATACCACCACCAATACCACCACCACCAATACCAATAAAAACAACCACCAATACCACCACCACCAATACCACCACCAACACCAGTACCACCAATACCACCACCACTACCAATACCACCAATAATACCACCACCACCAATACCACCACCAATACCGCCACTAATACCACCACCACCACCACCACCACCAATGCCACCACCACTACCACCACCAATGCCACCACCACTACCACCACCACTACCACCACCACCAATACCACCACTACCACCACCAATACCACCACCAATACCACTAATACCACCAATACCACCACCACCAATACCACCAATACCACCACTAATACCACCACCACCACCAATACCACCACCAATACCACTAATACCACCACCAATACCCCACCACCAATACCATTACCACCAATACCATTACCACCATAACCAATACCACCACCAATACCACCATCATAATACCAATACTACCACCACCAGCACCAATACCAGTACCACCACCAATACTAGTACCACCACCATCAATACCAGTACCACCACCAATACCACCACCACCACCAATACCAATACCGCCACCACCAATACCACCTCCACCAATACCAGTACCACCACCACCAATACCAATACCGCCACCACCAATACCACCACCACCAATACCACCACCACCAATACCAATACCATCAATACCACCCCCACCAATACCACCACCACCAATACCACCACCACCATCACCACCAATACCACCACCAATACCAATACCACCGCTAATGCCAATACCACCACCAATACCACCACCACCACTACCAATACCACCACCACCAATTACACCACCACCACTAATACACCCACCACCAATACCACCACCACCAATACCACCACCATCACCAATACCAATACCACCACCACCAATAGCACCACCACCACCGATAATACCAATACCACCACCACCAATACCACCACCAATGCCACCACCAATACCACCACCAATATCACCACCACCAATACCACCACAACCAATACCACTACCACCACCACTACCACCACCACCAATACCACCACCACCACCAATACCAATAACACCACCACCAATACCAATAACACCACCACCAACACCACCACCACCAATACCACCACCACCACCATTACCACCAATACCACCACCACTACCAATATCAACACCACCACCACCAATACCACCACCAATACCACCACCACTACCACCACCAATACCATCACCACCAATACCACCAATACCACTAATACCACCAATACCACCACCACCAATAGCACCAATACCACCACCAATACCACCAATACCACCACCAATACCACTAATACCACCAATACCACCACCAATACCCCATCACCAATACCATTACCACCACCACGACCAATACCATCACCAATACCACCATTACAATACCAATACCACCACCACCAATACCAGTACCACCACCAATACCAATACCACCACCACCACCAATACCAGTACCACCACCACCAATACCAATACCGCCACCACCAATACCACCACCACCAATACCAGTACTCCCACCAATACTAGTACTGCCACCACCAATACCAATACCACCACCAATACCACCACCACCAATACCAATACTGCCACCACCAATACCATAACCTCCACCAATACCACCACAACCAATACCAGCACCACCAATAGCATCACCACCAATACCACCAATACCCATACCACCACCACCACCATCAATACCACCACCACCAATACTACCACCACCAATACCAATACCACCACCTCAGTGCCTCTCGCTCACTAGTAATAACAGGGGCACTGTACGAGGCCAGAGATGCAGCCGAGACCATCCCTCCCTCCCTCCATGCCTGCCATAAAGCACAGCCCACCCTGCACCAGGAGGTGAAGCCAGGGCCCTACTACAGTTGGAGTGATTTTTATTAGACCAAAGATAGCAATGACATTACGCAATGCCACAGTGCACACTCAAATCATGGAGAGGGCAGGAAATAGCCCCCCTGCTCTTCCTCCTGAGCCGCGACAGTGTAATCACAGAGCGAAAGGTGTTGGAGCGCTTTGTTAGTGTTTATAGCTCGGATTATATGTAACTCTCACTTCACACTTTGTGCCTGTGGAATTTCCAACACTTACACTTCTTCTTCACTGCACTATTTATCACTACTTTGAAGACTTGGCAGGCCGGTCTCTTCCTCTGATGTTTACAATCTAACAAGCGGTCGAGAAGGCCCTTTATTGCAATGCAATAGGTCTCGCATTTGCGAGAGTTTAAGCTATTAGTATGGTAAATGACAATGCCTTTTATTTACCATTTAAAATGCCAATAGCTCGAACTCGCGTAAATGCGAGACCTTGTTAATACATGCACTGGCAAAGTCTATAGATCTGGCTTTAATGCATGCATTGTATTTCAGCATTGATGTGTTACCATATTAAAGCTAGACTTACTGGCTTTGCCAATCCTTGTTTTGGTTTAAGCAGTTAGATTGTAAATCCTTATGTATGCATATGTGTGTACAACATATATGTATACGAGTGTGTGACCCGCACACGATCCCTAACTAAAACATTTTTTTAAATCCTGCTGCAGTGAAGAAACAAAACAAAACAAACATTTGCAATGCAAATTGGTCTCGCATTTGCTAGATATAATATATAATATATTAACTCTACATGGGAGCAGAAAGGTGTGTCTTTGTTTAAATAGCACTAATTTGTAATATTAAACAGCTCTTCACACATGTTCCTCTTCATCAGCGTGACCCCTGCTTCCGCATGTCCAAACTATACATTATTCAGCACCACTGGGGCAGTGTTTCGGTCCTTTCCTGTGCCTACCACGAGCCGTGGCTGCTGAAAGTTCATCATGCATGTTCTTCTTCATTATTCAGCACCACTCGGGCAGTGTTTCAGTCCTTTCCTGTGTTCACCGCGAGCCGTGGTTGCTGAGAGTTCATCATGCATGTTCTTCTTCATTATTCAGCACCACTGGGGCAATGTTTCAGTCCTTTCCTGTGTTCACCGCGAGCCTCGACTGCTGAGAATTCATCATGCATGTTCATCTTCATTATTCAGCACCACTGGGACAGTGTTTCAGTCCTTTCCTGTGTTCACCGTGAGCCGCGGCTGCTGAGAGTTCATCGTGCATGTTCATCTTCATTATTCAGCACCACTGGGACAGTGTTTCAGTCCTTTCCTGTGTTCACCGTGAGCCGCGGCTGCTGAGAGTTCATCGTGCATGTTCATCTTCATTTTTCGGCACTACTGGGGCAGTGCTTCAGTCCTTTCCTGTGTCCACCGTGAGCCGTGGCTGCTGAGAGTCCATCATGCATGTTTCTTATCATCAGCGTGGCGCGTCCACTTTACATTTTATTACTAAGCGTGGCTGGTGCCCTGCTCAAGTGTCTTTCTTTAGTTCAGGGCGCTGCAGTGGGGCTGGTTTCATTTTTAGGTCGAGCATTCGAGACCTCTTGTATATACTTTAGTATATACTTTATATACTTATATGTGTATGTACTTTGTGGGCTCTGGAGATCAGCCCTACAACTTGTCTGCTTCCACTTAGGGACTTTTTTTCTGTTTAACTGCCTAGATTTAACTTTCTTAATAGAAAACAACCAACAGAGGTCAGTAAAATACCAGAATTGCTTTCTGCTTAGGGACTTTCTTTTTTTAATTTTTCTGGCAACTGCCTCTATTTAACTTTCTTGATAGAAAATGACCAGCAGAGGTCAGTAAAATACCAGAATCACTTCAGCATTCTCTAGATTCCAGTCCATTGAAATTGTCTTCCATGAGCACCCGTAGACAATAATATTTTTTTCAAATCTTGTATTTTCAGTGATTTTATATTAAAAACAGAGCTTTGGACTATACCATTTCCCGCTGAAAGGCAATATTTCTCTCCATATGTTCCCATACCTGGCATGTCACTCAGTTTGGTGCTTATTTTCCCTCCATGTTAAAGAACAGTAAATGTTTCAGCACCCAGACTAATGTGCTACATAGCTAAATACATGTAAGGTCCCAAAGGCGAGACCGATTGCATTGCAAATGCTTGTTCTTAATCGACCCTGCACCAAGTGCAAATGAGCAGCTTTCCGACCACTGCACTTAACCTGTTCTGCTTTTAACTAATGTTTTTACTAAAAACATCTGAGAATGATTGTATCAAAGCAGAATCCGTGTGGGTCTTGTTTGTTTCTGTCTATTTCAAGCTCTGGCGGTGCAAAGCAGCCAACTCTGGACCGCTTTCCGGTGAGTGCAAGTGGATGACAACCTTGTTAATGTGCTTTGTAAATACGTGGCGTGGTGCCTTTGATATTCAAGTTCACGTTTCTTGGGTATTCCCCTGTTTAAGCAAGTTAAAGTTTAATTCACATTTTTTACTTGGAGAGGCGAGCGATATTCTGTAATTTTCTGTTTCGAGTATTTTATTTATTAAAACGTGACAAGGCTTCCTTACATGCGTTGGCTACCGAAAACAAGCATTTGCAATGCAATAGGTCTCGCATTTACGTGAGTTTAAGCTATTGGCATTGTAATGACAATGCCTATTATTTTTGTTTTTTAAAACATAAATAAAAGGCATTGTCATTTACAATGCCAATAGCTGTAACTCGCAGTAAATGCGAGACCTATTGCATTGCAAATGGTTAAGTTTAAAACTGAAATAAACATAAAAGTCCCTTGTAGTCGTAAATCGACAATCAGTACGGATACACCTACCAACAATATCCACTTGTTCAGGAGATGTTTCAGTGTTACTCCCGTTAAAGCTTCCATCACTCAAATGCAAGTTAATGGTAAAATATCTCGTTAACCAGTGTTAGCATTTGAGATTGACACCTCACCTACCCAAAAAGATGTTATCACAAAACATTGTGCATCTGTACCCCAAAAAAGTTGAGTCTTCGTGTCATTATCAATCAATAAGTTAATTTTAAGTGATTCACATAGTGGCCCGGAAAAAAAGTCTTCGATTGTGCTCTTGCGATGCGTTCTTCCAAAATGTTGATGGACTATCACTAAAATAACTCGTCGTGAGGATGAGCCGTGATCCTATTTATGCTGATAACGTGAAATAGTATCTCTTCTGCTGGCATCAGGCATTGCCATTGCCTACTGGATGCCTCAATCTTGGTAACCAAAACTGTCTACCTTTGACGTCCCTTCCGCAACACCCTCACCTGTAGTACCACCTCCACGTCGTAGGCATTACCCTTGAATTTCTGGTGGCCCTGGTACTTGGCCCCGCTGTACAGGAGGGAGATGGTCACCCCGGGTTGCTGTGTGTTGATGGAAGGAGGCGGGATTAGGGAGGCCGCGGGCTTGGGCTCCAAACGCACAGGCATGGCCAGGCCGGGACTGGAGAGAACCTGAGTTGCCCGAGCTCTCTTGGCACATTCTCTGTGGCCCGCCGCCTTGCACAGTATACACTGCGCTCCAGAGCGACCCCTAGGAGTAACCCGAGCTCTGGTTGGTTCATCTGGAACTCCGATGCCGCTCAACTGAACCCACCCTCCCCATTGGCCACCCGCAGCCTCTAGTGGACACTAAACATGCTGGGAGATGTAGTCTTGTTGAGGTCATTGAAAGTGACGAAGTTGACCTCAGTGACTTGGCTGGAAGCCGAAGTGATGTTTTTGAGCACAACCTTGGCTGTCGGCGGTGTCTTGTAGGAGCTTAGTTAAGGCAACCATGTTTGGACGGATTTTCTCTTCCTAAGAAAATACATCATTAAATATGTTATCAATATTGTGGTAGTGTACTATGTCCACATTTGTTGGTAATATATAAAATTAAAATAGTTCACTTATGTTTTGTACAAGGTAAAAAAACATTACGTGCACGCCACAAATTGCTCATAATTAACGATTCACAAATATCGCAATCAATACAGTATATTCTTAAAACACAGCCTAATAATTAATATTCCTTGTACGCTTTTAAAAGTAAAACTGGTATTTTACCATTAAAACATGGGCATTTAATTGACATCTTTCAAAAACCGCAATTCTTGAGGGCTACCTAACCGATATGGGCGTAATCTCTAGTCTTTTTTCGATGTTGATGGTAATAAGCGTCACCAAGATGGCTGCGCCCTTAAGCACTCAGTCGCGCGTACCGGCAGCAAGCGAGATATGAGTTGTATGTAGCGGGGTGTAAGGATAAATCTCGTGGTAGGGTACGTGGCGCTATTTAAATGAATCATATCATATAAAGTAGTAAGTTTGTTTCTGCATAACTGAGAACGAAGCATACCTTACAACCTTGACAGGGTTTCTAAAGCGCTATCCTTCAGCAGGTTTTCGGACGGTTTTGAAACTGGAGTGAGAGTAGCGGGTAAGTCGAATTCCCAAACTAGGGTGGGCGATTATTTAACACCCCACCAAGCCCGCCAAATAGTATTTTAAGAATATATGGTTAAACATGTTGCATTTAAAACACCATATTACAACAGATAAGGTAAAAAAAAAAAAGCATTTGCAATGCAATAGGACTCGTATTTACGCGAGACCTATTGCATTGCAAACGGGAGTGCTGGCGGGCGAGAAAGCACGAACAACGGGAGTGGGGGGGGCCGAGGAGACTGCGGGAGGGGGAGGCACGGGAAGAAAATAGTGCTCACAGTATAAATAAAACATACTGTGCAACAATCGAAGTAAAGGGGCCAGTAGCCATGGAAGGATACAAATGACGACATGCCCATCATAAGGAGGGATTAACAAACCTAAAACCAATCTGAAGGCAGCATTTAGGAACTAAGCCAATGAAAACGATGGGTGGAAAGTGGGCGGAGCTTCCACAGAGCTTCTACTCCATACTGAATACTGCATGCCTCGCAAAGCGCGCAGCGCATGCACGCTGCCACTATAGGTTCAACCTAAAAATGAAAGAAATTGTTCAAATTTAGCAGACAGTAAAACAACAAGTCGTGGGGGGGAGAAATGGGATTTTCCTTGTGACAACGTTGTTCATGCACTCAAATGAAAAAAAAAAACATCTGTTCTTCGCCCCATACCCAGGAAAGTTAGTTGCCCTGGCAATGGGCATGTCAGAGATGGCTATATTTAAGCACAGCATTTTGAACTTCTGTGCTTTAATTACGGTCTACACAGCAAAGAAAATAACTTACAGGATATCGGATACAGGTGGAAAGTAATTCACTTTTCTGGGAGCAAGTGGAGTAGTCCACGGTTTACAGATTCCCTTTTAGAAATCGCTCAGCCCACTCTGTTGCCTAGTGATGATGATGCTGCATTGATGTGAGCTCTCAAGCACTCACTTTGCATTTGTAGCACGATTTTAAAGGTGTATACAGTTCATATTCGACAGCTGAGGTAACCGATTTGGGCACAGCCATAGGCTGATAGTTGTCATGTTGACAGACGTGGGTTTCTATTCAAAAGACGCGGTAGGCGCATCATAACAGATTCGTAGTCATACATTGGCTGTTTGTTGTTATGGTACAGGCACGGGTTTCGAATTGTGTCTGCATCGCAAGAAAACGGACTCGGTAACCTCCCATTACCAATATATCAAAGTCACTCGCAGTTCGATGATATTATTTCGAACTGTGTGGTAGGCGTGTCATCTGCGAGCAATGTAATGCATTGGACCAATTCGGAAAATGCGACAGATGCAAACCTATTTCTTTGGCCACATGGACGAAGACCGCCTCTGCTGTTTAGATATAAGTGTCTGTTCCCTAGAGAATTCACTTGCCTGCACTACCTGCATCATTCCTGCACCTCCCCATCTCTCTGCTGCTGTCCACATCTTGTGAGAGCTCCTATGGCACGTACAGAGGGCAGGGCCCAAGCCTTCACCCAGGAGGAGAACCAGGCCCTATTGGACATTCTCCTGCCTCTGTACAGGCAGCTGCATGGCAAACCATAGGAGCAGGTGAGTGATGATCACACTGCATTGTCATTTGACATGTGCAATAACCATGCACTACTGGCATTAGTTGAATGTATGATTAAACAACTACCACTTAAATAACGAATGCCTAAACCACGAAGGCTGAACAACGACCAAAGCCAAACAACTATGTACTGAACCACGACTTAATGAACCACGAAAATTAATGTTATTGACATATACTCCGAATCTACCACTAAGTTCAAAACAACGCATATTTGAAACACGATCCCAAAAATTTAATTAAATTAAACAGCACTTCTAATAAAAACTATTTTTAATAAAGAATCTTGTGCCTCTACTGTTCCAGACTGGCCCAGGGACTCACGCTGAAGCAATGTATTGTTGCAAATCAGCCCTTTTCAAAGAAAACTCAGTAATGCTTTTGCCACCACTATTACTAATTGTGTTACCTCTTTCCGAAAATCCTTATCTTGGAAATTGGGTCATCACTTCCGCTGGTCACTAATTGATATTTGTTAATTGCGTGCTGTCAAAATAATCGAGTGTGGATTTTTAACCGTGCCGTGTCATGTTACATCCAGCCACTAGATGTCAGTATTGCCAAAATTACTGTACAAGTGCTGTTCATTTGCAGCTAGAAACGTCTGCTTGTAATTAGTCCAGTTTCAGTTTTTGCAGTAGGTAGGGGATTTAAACTCAAGGTCATGAAACTGGACTTTTTAGCCTCCTACCCTTGTTACATACTTTAAATAAATACCGATGGATCACTAATTGTCGTGCTTGCTTTTTAAAAGATGTTCATATTTTAGTTAACATGATATTGTTGAGTTCTTTAATTAAACCAATTATATTAATATGATCTGTTGAAACCGTTTACTCATATTTTTGCCACATTTGTGTACTTATAAATACACTTACCTCTGAAAATTCGTTGTAAATGAAGTAGTAGTTAAGGAGGTCGTGGTTCAGGTCAAGTAGTGGTTAAGGAGGTCGTGGTTCAGGTACAGGTCGTTGTTTAGGATTCGTTGTTAAGCCCACTCGTTGTTAGAAATTCGTTATTAAGGTCGTTTCCCGCATTAGTTATCTCACAGACAAGCATGTAAACTTTTGTTTTTAAAGTTTTAAAGTGTGTAGATAAATGTTCTAGGCAAGTACACTGCTGTAGAAGTGTGTGTACTGGGGTTCACATCTTATAACTGTTCTCATGGGATGGAGTCATCATTGAACACAGGTGAAAAGCACATAATGCCACTTGCCTACCCCTTAGACATTGTTGCCAATCTGACCATGACCTGTGTGTACCAGTTTAGGACTCTGAAACATGTTGCATGTGAACTAAGAGTCTGTCACCATGTCTTCTTTACAGGTCAACTCCCATCAGAAAGCTGAGCTGTGGAGGATCATCGCCCGGGAGGCGCGCTCCATGGGGGTCGACAATCGGCGCACCCATCATTGCCGCAAACGTTGGCAGGACCTTCGCAACTGGACAAAGAAGATCGCGGAAGTCCAGCTAGGCCTGTCACCTCAATGCAAGAGGGGTGGGTGCCGAACTCTGACACCCCACATGCTCCGCATCCTAGCGGTGGTCTTCCCTGACCTGGATGGGAAGTTGAAAGCCACACAGCAGCAAGGAGGGGGTGAATATGTGCCTTTTTTCACAACTTTTTAAACCATGCACGTTGAAGTATCTAAGCCTGCTGGCCCTTTTACAGGTTGCAAGACACCCGAAACAACTGTTCAGTGTTAAAAGATGCATATGCACAAGGATAAGTAGATGCCTGGTTATAACCCTTTCATCTGGAACATGTGAGGAAAAAGTGTTCAGGGTAGTGACAGTAGTGCCATGCTCATGTGATCTGAACAAATTGCAACACTATGTGCATGGAGATAACCTTCAGGAATAATATGATTGCCCAACATGTTTCAGCACATTGACTACTGTCTGAACTGTTCTCAGTGTGCTCACACAAAATCTGTGAAGTATGTTGTTGTTGGAGCACTCAAGTGTAAAAACCCCATGCTTTACATACTGGTAGCAGGTGATGTCTATGTTGAGGCCTTGGTGAGTTTTTATTGGTCAGTGTGCCAATGTTAGGTCCCACCCGTTGTGCTCAGTGTATTCCAATGTATCATATGGGCCAATTATAGGTTTTCTAACTCATGTCACCTGTCACACTGGCATTTCACATGATTGGATGTAACATTCCATTCTCTGTATTCCAAAGAATGAGTCCATGTGTCTGACTCTGTAATGGTGATGACTAAGCCTGGGCGCTGAACTCCGCTTCGTTCGCAGAGTTTTCTGCACTCCGTGCTCCGCGGAGCTTGCGGAGAACAGAAAACTCGGCTCCTCGTAGTGCAGCGGAGTATTTTCCCCGCTCGCAAACTGTAAGTTTGTGCCTGCGAGCTGCTGTTTGGGTAGACTTTCTACCCAAGCGGCAGGAAGACCAGCACGAATGGCAGTTCGCACTGCACTCCGCCACTTGCGGAACTTCGAGTTTATTTGTCACTTCGAGGAGTTCCACGTAGCAAAACTCAGCGAATTACGCCAGGCCTGGTGACGACACATGCCATTCAGTGGCAAACACAGGTGGTCACTGGTGGAAACTGGGCTTGAATAGTAAGGTATGATTTTTGATACACATTCACAACGGTTCCCATGTGTGTAAGTGCTCTTGACTACTCATACTTGATGCCTTTTTCAGTAATATGTTCGATGCATCATTGTTAGATTCAGGTGTCACATGTGCATCATTATGAAGTAATTTTCAAAATGAGATGGTAAACAAGAGCTATTTAAGCTGTACAAAGTGTGCACAATGGCAAAAACAAGTAAGGGATATTCAGACTTGGCATCTACAAATGTGGACTCATGGAGTCTGGACAGAATGGTACACAGTGTTGACTAAACTCTTAGAAAAAAGATGTTCATTAATAATAGTCTGTACAGACGATGCACCCAGATGGCCCAGTGGCATAGTGATCCACCTGAATCATTGTGGAGATGCATTCATTGGACTTGGCAGTGTGTTGAGCATTGTTCCCAAGTGGAACTGGTGAGATGTCTCCAATGTGCACAACATTCTGAGTCATCTTCCTAACACTGTGCATAGGTAACACAAGACGATAGGCCAAGTACCTCTCACCCTAGGTATGCCTACTACCTTGGTGTCTCCACAATAAGAATTGGATGTGTGACCGGACAGGAAAGAACTTAAGCTACAGGACAAATGAGCACAATCACTGTAATCTGTGTGATATGACTTATGCAATGACTACGCCAGCTTGATGTCTGACAATAAAGTTATATGACCTGTAACATTCGGCCCAATGGTTCCCTAATTGATGAGTAGGGATTGCAAAATGGATAGCATGTCTCAATTCAATTGTGTGACTCCTATTGCCATTGTGAGGTCTAAACTCCCTTGCAATAGATGAGACAGGTATGTCATGACACAAGGACGTTAGTACCGAAATACAATACATCAGCTGGTACATAGTGAAGTAGTTGACATTGTTGTTGTGGCTTTTGATATTGCTACACCCAATGTCGCTGACAACATCATGCGTGTGGGAACATAGGTTAACTGGCATTCTAATAAGTGCTATTTACGGAACAGTATCAAATATAATTGCACAAGTCCAATTGATGTAGTTGGTTGATCCTTGAAGATTTGTGATGATACCTATATGTCAAGTACATATGGATGACTCATGTGATTCATTTTCTCATGTGGGAACATTTTCTTGTTCACAGCATCAGAACCAGCCAGTGGAGGAGGCAGTGCCACAAAGGAAAGGGAAGCCGTTCGCCAGACTAGTTCCGGTGCTGAGTCTGAGCAGGAGGGAACCAGTGGCATGGAGGGTGAGGGGAGCCTCACTGAGGGCAAGTCGGACAGAACATCTGTTGGATCACCGATCAGTTTGAGCTCCAGTGAGGACTCCCAAGTGGTGGTGGATGGCCCAGAGACTGAATCCTCTACAACTGAGTCCACCACCACCCCTACCATCTCCACCCTCCCAGCTGCTCCCCAGCCCATTGTCTGTGGCAGCTCCCATAGAAGGGGAGGCATCTCCTTCATGCCAGGCACCTCACCCCTGCCCCTGTCTCCCCTGCTGCCCTGAGTGTGGAGGCCATAGACATCCTATGACAGATCTCCATGGGTCAGACAGCAGTGCTGAATGTCCTCCAGGAGCATACCAATCATCTGACACATATGGTATCATTCCTGGAGGGCATTCACTCTGACATGTCTGCTCTACAGAGATCCAATCAGGCTCTGGCCTCCATACTGACGGCAGCAGTGCCCCAGATCCAGCAGTACCTTAGCCCTCCTGCCTCTTCCCCATCCACAGTCCCAACTACCCTCCCTGACCCAAGCACACACATACATACACATTCATCCACCTCAATAGACACACGCAGCACACAAACACAAGGACAAATCCACATGCATGCACACTCACAAGCCAGACAGCACACTCACCCCCACAGACATACCACCAAACACCACACCAGCATCTACAGACACGCCACAGATCTCACAACCCTCTGCCTCCACAACCCCTACCCTTGCCTCTCCTTTATCCCCTCTGCCAAGACACTCCACCTCTGTGCCCTTGACCTCTTCCCTACCCAAATCTACCAACCCCCTCCCAAGAAGAAGAGAAAATCCACCCCTGGTCCTGCCATCTACATCTGCCCCTCCGCCCACTGAGAAAAAAGCCCTAAATCACCCCCAGAAGAAAATCCCCCGTCTCCAAAGTTTAAACCCCTCCAGAAACCCATACTTCCCAAGCCCAGCCCTGTACCTCCACCCCCAAAAAACCCACCCCAAGAAGTCTCATCCCCTCCCTATTCACGTTCACACCATTGCTAATTATGAAATCCCCAAACTTGTGAAGCCCAGCCCATCCTCCCATCCATCTGACCCTCCCACTGCAGTTGACCCAGCCCTCCTCCATCTGACACTCCCACTGCAGTCGACCTCCTGCCCCTCCATCTGACCCTCACACTGCATATGACCCACCCCTCCTTAATCTGACCCTACTGCTGCTATTGCCCCCCTCCTGATTCCATCCCTCCCCAAACCCCAACTCAGTCCTCTCTAGTTTTGTCCCTTAGGTGCCTGTCCTGCTCCCTAGATGTCCCTCCTGTGGGAGGTGTCCTTTGCCGTAGAAGTTCAGGCAAGCAATGCTGGGCATGATATTTGTGGCCCTCAAAGCCATGGACATAATTGGACTGGCCATTGGCCTTTTTCTCATCACAGTCATAATATATTTTGCTGAATAGAGCATTTCCTATTTATTTCATATTTCTGTGTCCTCAAAATGGATTTCGGGTTAACTGTCATTCAGGTGTAATTTGTGATGTAAGTATACAATGATGTTACTATGGCGTGGATTGCATATGGTCCATGGAGTACAAGCACTTGGTTAGTATGTCTCCTAGATTGTTGTGCCTACTTTGGCTAGATGTCAATGTTAACATTGGTTTTTGTCTATGAGTGTGACATAAAGTCACAAAGCTTTGTTTGGAAAAACACAGTTCCACATGGTTCATGCTTTCAGATGTCAACAAGTGTAGCAAAGTACAACAGTTTAGGAGAAGCATGCTGCATATGTTTGTAATGGGCTGGAAGACACCGGTCTCATCAATACACCTGGATCCATATGGACTTTGACTACATGGTAGTGACTTGGGACACACCCATGTACACTAAGTGATGGTACAATACTTGTATGTGACTTGATAGTGGTGGACCCATGTCTGTGTCTTCTATAGATCTGGTAGACTAGTGGCAATGACAACCTTGCCAAAGGTGGCATGCCACTGTAGGCCAATACCCTTCAAGGCTGTGTACCCATCTGATACATTTCCTGTGCCCATGGTGAGTGTAAGATAAGCATTATTCTGACAGTGTCCTCACCCTGTTACCTCCAAGGAATCCACTTTCTGCAGATATTCTTGTTAGTCAAGGCATCTGTGGTCTGTATTGTCCAGGGCCTGTACAACGAGAGGTCAGTCAATCCAACCTCATTTTGTTTGGGCACATCATGTGGATGGTGTGTGTGTCCAGGACATGTCTCAGTAAGTTACAGTGTTTTGCAGTCCTTACAGAGACACAATTGTTGTAGGTGTTAGTTGCATTTGTACACAGAGTATGGTGCATGACTGGTTGTCATACAATTAGAATGCTAGTGATGACATGCGGTGATTGTAGAGTTGTGCAGTGCCTAGCGTTGTAATGTGCATCTCATTGTGGCCTCATGCCACAGTTAGAGTGTGAGAGTCTGGCCATTTCCCAAATCTGGCAAATGTACTCTGGCCACATCATGCCCATGTGATGTTCCTTTGGATTCTGTCATTGGGGCACACATAGCCATGCTTTTGCTCCTACAGCCAGATATATGATGCACCAGACCAGAGTATGTTAAGCAGAGGTACAGGGATCTATAGCCTATCCCAGGCTGATGTTAGTTGCAATATGTCGTCCAAGCTTTTCAAAGAGTATTTGTGCGATAAGTGACTTTGAGTAACTTTACATGGCCAGAGAGGATGTGTGACAAGCTAACTGTAACCAAGACACAATGTGTGGTACTTCTGGCTTGTGGTGGTACTTCTGGCTTGTGGTTTTGTCGTTTGTTCAATTTGTTTTTTGCATTGTGATAAGCTTTATGTTGTTCATTCAATGAAACCTACTGTGTATCCTGTTTGGACAAGGGCTTGTTCTTGTGCCGTCATGGGGGTATGCATCATGAGTATAGGTCTACCTTTTCCACCCAACTGAGCAACTTGCTAGTGCATTTCACATATGGACACAAGTTCTAAATGTTGTTGTTTCAGGCATATGACTCAGAGATGGGATATTTCACACCTAAGATTGTACCTAAGATGGCAGACAGTTTGTATTTGCCAAAGGCTGTAATAGTCATATCAGTTAGGTAACACACATGTGACTTAGCTACATATGGATTAGTAGTTGCCACTGTACTGTCAGGAGTGGATTGTGCTGGTTGTGTCCAATATATTTCATCTACTTGTTCAGGGACAATGCTGGGTGCTGCATGGTCTTTGTATGTCATTTATGTTTCAGACATTTAGCCAAGGTCCATTCATTTAAAAGGGTATTTTTTGCGTCCATCTAATTGTCCGGTTGGGAATGCTGGGCAATGTCAAGTCATGTTAGTTCATTCAGAGTGACCGACATTTGTGTGTGCTTGGTCATCCAATGCCCTGTTTGGCCCCTTCATGTGACACAGCAGAAGGTGCAGCTTTTCAGCATGACAAAGCACCGCAAAAATCTCCTTCTTTGCTCAGTTCATGCAAGCAGTCTGAACCTCAGTTGTTGGTAACTGGAGTGTTGTGGAGTGGATTTAGTTCAGGGTGGATGCTGTGTGCCAGTCTGGGCTGACGCTGCTCATGGTCAGCTGCCCACGGCCTCAGAAATGCTACTGACTACAGAGCCCAGCTATAGAGCACTGCCTTTTGTGTGCTGTCACTGCTATGAGCTACAGGTGCACAGACCCCTCCCTTGGGTTTGCATACAAAGTGCATCAGGGTGATCCAGAATCAACACACAACACCCCTCACCTGGGACACTTAGGAATGGGCTGAGATGTCAATGTGTTTGGCACAATCGCCCCTCACACAGCGTACACAATGCAACATCACTATGGCATGTGACCACATCATTTGTGAGTGCCATGGATGTGACTGCAACCTGCCCCTGCCTGGATGAACATCCGGTAATCCTATGGTACACCCCCACAACAGAAGTCTGACAGGAAGAATGTAATCGTAGCACTTTGGGCACTGCTCAACAGGGATGAGTGCTGAGTGAGAAGAGTTGAGAATGGTTGATATTTTTAATTTTTGCACACTTTTTCACTGACAATTGTTTTGTCTGTACAAACTAGGACTTTAAAATTTTAAGAACACATCCTTTGGAGTTGAGCTTATGATTTGTGTGTAGGTTGTCATTTGTGCATAGATTACAATGGGGTATTTTTTAGCTATGTATGATGCTGTCCCAGATCACACAGAGTAGAACTAGGAGTGCTGTTATGTCTATTGGATTGCCCTGTTCTACATGTGGTAAGCTGAGTGGACTGTGAGTGCACAGAAGTGTTGTGGGCCAGTCTGTTGTGCAGATGCTACAGGAGCCTGTGTCACATCCATGCACTAATTTGACAGACAGGGGAGGAGGTGGATCTTGGAATGTGAGGCCTAGCTGCAGATGTTTTTTGCCAGGTGGATGTTGCATGGGCTGAGCTAGATTAACAAGGGTAGAGGTGAGAGAGACTTGTGTTTCTATTTTGGTAATGGAGTGGAGACTCATACGTAATGGGGGCAGGACAAGTTAGGATTTTTATGAGAGTGGAGGGTAGGAGTGAAGTTCAGAGGCAGTTCTTGTATAGGAGACATGAAGTATCCTCATTCTTACAATGTGAAGGTTTGGAAATGCTTGGGTGTGGGAATCAGAGTGTGTGACCTTGTAAGACTGGTTAAAGCCTGGGCAAGGTATGCCTTGGAATAGTAAATGGGATTGAGGTGGAACCAACTAGACAAGGTTGTAGGCAAGAAGGAGATGAGAGCTATAGTCTGTGGCATTACCATGAGAGAAGACTGTGACATTGCAGTGTCATTGATAAAGGTAGTTGTTAAAGTGCCGAAGCCAATGGAGGTATGGAGCATGGAACTGAGATGTGGATGTGACAAGGCCACAGTGAGACAAGGTTAAACATGTTAATTGTAACAAAGTGGAGAAGGGTATGTCAAGGGTATACACCAGAGGTGTAAGTTAGTGTGCTATATGGGGAGATGTGAGGTGTTGTCCAGTTGATGTATTTTGTGTTTGAATCTGTGGATGCAGTAGTTTGTGAAATGACTATCAGTAGAACTTAAGCACAGTAGGGTGAGTGAATGGTGAGATGTGAATGAATGAGGACATATTCATTGAGCAGTGTAAGTGTCTGGGTGAGAGATGTGGTGAGGTGTTAAGTGTGAATGTCAGAGTTGGATGTGATGCTGCATATTGTGATGAAAGTGTAGTCCAAGACATTAGTGAGGGTCCAAATGGTGATGAGAGGTGTCCATTTGACAAGATACTTTTAACGTCTGCTGAGGAGGTGATGAGTACAGTACATTGTGGACATATCATGTATGTGAGAGGTGCTCTGTGCATAGTGATGAAGAGTGGTGCTGTGAATGTAGGTGTGGATATAAGAAGGGCAGCGCCAGTATGAGATTGTGAGAGTCTGGGTGGAAGAGTAAGAGTACAAGGGTAGAGCTTGGAGGGCTGAAATGGTTTTCAGGATAGCTGCACCAGAGGGTGATTATGACGAGCTTGTATATGATGGATAGGTTGAGAGATGAGCATGTACTTTGAGGTACACATGAGAGGGGTCAAACCAGCATGAGTAGAGATTATGCAGGGCAAGAGGTAATGTTGAAATGTACACATGTAGAGATTAGGTGGATGTAAGTATGCAAAAACTGTTGCCAAATGAAAGTTGAGGATGTATTACATGTTAGCTGCAGCTTGCTGTCTGCCACTGATTGTTCATTGCAGATTGTTGAAATGACTGCTAGGAGAACACTGGCATATGCAAAACCTATTGGCATCATAGGACATGTTCCCTCCACATAGCTTTGCCTTGTCTGAGTTGTGTGTGGGAATAAGTGCCAAGTTACCCTTTGTAGGTAGATGTTGTCACTGATTGCTTATTCTTCCCCTTGGATACTGCCCTGGGATGGATATGTTGAGTGCTCATATTTTACTGTCATGATTCATGAACATTGAATGGCAGTCCATTGCTTAGAGGGCCATAGCCCCCCCAGGTGAATACTCCAGGATGTGTGTTGGTGGGCCACCTGCGGGCAGACTACTCCTGAAATGCAGCCACACACTTCCCAGTACACTACACACAGGCTGCTAATGGCATTCTGGCTTTGAATGTCAGAGGTATGGGAACAGGGACACCAAAGGAGATAGACGCATTGTAATGATATCTCTGGATGTGCTGATGAAAAACAATTGCACTGTTACAAGAGACACATGTGACACCAGAACATTATACCCAGGTCCATAAGTGTTTGCATTGCCAATATGTATGCATCCTGTACTCTGGTTTGGCAAGGGTAGCCCTTGTGTAGGTCCATACAAGGTCCCTTTTAGCCCATTGAACACTGCCATGGAGCCGGAGGGCAATATGTCTTTGTAGAGTGTCTCCTTGATGATTTCACAGATTAGACGGCAGTGTTTCAGTGCCAAATGTGGACAAAGCAAACTTTATTCTGCACATATCGCTCATCCTCACAAAGTGTACCCATGAGGACTCCAATGTAAATTGTGTCTGAGAGCCACAGATTAAGCACTCCCCCCCCGGCATCCTGTCCAGTGCTGGTAGCTTATCTTACACAATGGGCTGCGTACAGGTCCCTCAACACTGTTGGTCGATACTACATCCTGAGACTCATGAGTATTCCTACAACTCTGCAGTACACAATCTGCACATTCTGAATGGAATTGTTTGTTAGAAGCTGACACTACAGCACGAGGAGTTAGATTCTGAATAGCTGTGAATGACATTCTCAGAAGATGACCCACTACACATACACATTGGGTGTAGTGTGCAGCGCCGCCCAGTGCACACATGGTGACTGATTCCTACGTTGTTGTTTGGCCGTGCATTTTGCTCATTCCTGAGAGATTCCGTCTCAAAATATTTCACTGATGACTGGGACACAACAAGTTCTAGATTGTTGGAGTCGGAAGCATTGAAATCAGTACTGAGTGGCTGGGGACTTGGGTGTTGTCTAGGGCCAATATCCCCAGGGCTTTATACAGAGGCTTCACTAGGTCATCAATAGACTGCAGTTCAGTTGCACCATCTGATTGTGCAACTGTGTTGATTTTACTTTGCAACATGACAAGCTGGAACGCCCACGGAGTGACATAAGTCAGGGCAACTCCTGCCCTGCCTCCTCTGTTGCTTAACAACAACTCAGCAGATATTAATGATTAGTGATCACCTGCCCCAGATGCACACTAGTCAAGGCAGCTATCCATGAATCCTTCACAGTGTATTGTTGTGACCTATACAATCCCCCCTAGTCTGAACGCAAGGTAGATGTTTCATGATTCCTGACTGAATTGAATATCCCTGTACTTGATCTGGAAGTGTGTGCAGTCTTCAACACCCCGTTGGCTGGTACAAGAGATACTCAGGGTGATTCTGCACACTGCCACATTGACCACTCATGCGTTATACAGCCTCCCACCCAGTCTCGTTAATACCCATTAGCTTATACTTGAACACAGGTGACTGTATCTCTCTTGGGCCACCTTGAGTGATTGGAGACTCCCACAATCCATGTGTGTGATGTGTGAACTTCATGTTTTTGGGAAATTATAGATGTGTAACTGTGACGATGCAAAGTGTTGATGTTAAATGTGTCCTGAGATTCGGGGCAAGGTCAAGCAACTCCAGAACTACTAGGTTATTTGTGTTTAACAAAGCAAATGATACTGCATTAAGGAGAGGGCAAAGATAGTTGCCAGTTTTCAAGCTGTACACAATCAACAAAATCTTACTTTACCAACAACCAGACCTAAAGGCTTAATCACTACTGCTGTAGAAGGAGATATGTTTGCTATTAAAACTAGCAAAAGATGAAAGTCAGACATACAAAGAAATATAACGATTGATTGCCTATTCAGCACACTGTCTAACGGGATCCACAGAGATGGTCTCAATCATCTCCAACTTTCAGGATTGATGCACCAAGGAGTAAGGTTGTGGAGAGGTGTTGGAGTATTAATAGATTCTTACAGCTTATCACCTGAAATATCACATGCTCCAATGCTGTAGTTTGCTTGCATTTATTAGGGCAATTCCACTTGTTATCTTCCAAGAGGCTTGACTGACGATCTCCTGCAATCTTAATGGCAATTAATTTTATAATTCATCTGTTATGCCCAGTTTGTGAAAGTGGCATGTGGGAGGTTTGACAATTTGGGTGGCAATGGATCTAGTGTGTTTAGTCTGTAATCATGATACTTGATTTAAAAGTGTTCAAGTCTTAGAAATGTCTTTCCTTTGTAAATTTAAGGTGTTGCTGCTTAACTAATGTAGCAACCACCTTGGAATTATTTTGCCAAATTCACATCAGATTTTATTTTATTTTTTGGGATACACAAGGATGAAATGCATGCCCAGCGTTTTACTAATGGGGGATTTTAATGCAAAAATGGGATTCAGACAAAGAATTAGTCAAGGATATCCCTAAGAGCCTAGTGAATGAGTAAAAAAAGTGATAAGAAAGGCAAGATCATACAGGAACTCATGTTTACGTCTAATTGTTTTGGCGCTAATACCAGATTTTCAAAGGATAGACCTGCTTAACCGATTTAGTTGGAAGAAACATTCTTGCTCAAATCATTGTGCCAATTAACTGATTGAATATGATTAAAACAATTTAAGTAGTTGATAAAGGAGAAAGGACTTGAAGTTAGCATGCTTATTTGTCAATTTAAGAAAACTAATTTTTAGGTCAGGCAGCACATGAAGACCTTCACCACTACTTATTGGAGACTACACTGGAGGGAGGTCTATCCAGATAACATTCTGCTTTCCTAACCCGAGTGATTGGAGACTCCCACAATCCATGTGTGTGATGTGTGAGCTTCATATTTTTTGGGGAAATTATGGATCTGTAACTGTGACGATGCAAAGTGTCTCATTGTGTGAATCTTAGCAGGGCCATATCCTTATTACGTCGACAGCGGTTTTTCATGATCCCTCTTCCAGTTACAGGCCAAGGCTGTATTTCACTTTCTAAGAAGTTAATGCTCCCCTGCATCTTGTGTTTTTGCCATCACCATAAAGTGACTGCGCCTGGTTCCACCTCCAGGGAGTTTGACACCATGCTGCGAGGGTTGATCTGCTTTAGTGGCAAGATAAGTGTTTCTCTGTGGAGCCTGCATCTGATAAAGCGAATGCTGTCCAGGCTGTGCATTTTAAATGGAATGTTAAGTGGCAGGACCACTGCAATGGCCAGTGTAAATTTTGTTTGGTAGGCAGTTGTACAAAGTGAGCATGTTCTCAAAATGCGGGGCAAATGAGATTGCGGGATCAATGTTGCTCCCTGAAGCACAGCTCCCCTGTGGAGCTGACAGCCTGGTGAAAGTGTGTTTTAGGGGTAGTGGCCTGTGGCTACCGAGGGACATGATCCCGTACTCTCCGTTTCTTGTTCTGCATGTCCTGGCTCATTTCCATAGAAGGATTGTTGTGAAGTACTGACAGCATGGAGAGACAAAGGATTGAGCTCAGAGGGGGACCTAATCAGGGTCCGGGAGCACATTACCTTTGTCCAGTTGCAGAAAGATCTTGACATTGCTGGGGTCCATTTCTTGGCACATGGCACACTGATGGCTAAGATGGGACACATGTGGAGAGTGACAGACATTGAATCAGTGCATCGGCCCCTAACCCACGGCCTGCACGTAATGGGTGGAGTTTGGAGACTGATTATCTAATTTATTGATGTGTTTGGACACATGAAGAATGGGCCACTGTCACCTGCTCGCTAGCTATGGAACACTGATTTATTAGAAGTCCTCCACGGCCGACGAGTGAGAATACACTGGGCACTACCGATTTACAGTATGTCATGATGTCCAACTCCATTCCATTCAATTTGACATCTGGCACAGGGCATGTCTCACCTCAGCTGTCCGAGCACGAAAGTTTGTGTCCTGCCCTATTTGCACACGATGTAATGCACCTATTTTGAAACTGATACATATGTTATGAACATGGCTGTGTGCTGCAAATCTGTGATGCTGAGTGACAGATGTACTTGGCTCAGTGAGGGGTTGGTTTAACCTCCTGCCATTGGAGTGGAGAGGGATATTCCTGCAGACGATTTTTTTAAAGTTATCCAATGAAAGGATGGATTTGGAAATGCTCATCACACTCGATGCCATTTGAATTCATTGTTAGGCCACTGCAGTTCCAACACTGCAACACTTGTGCACAGCAGCTCACTAGTGGTGTAGGGCGGAGGCTACTGCACAGCACAGGGAGTGAGTTGTGTGCCTCCACAGGTTTGCAATAGCTAAGCTTTTGGACAATCTGTTACATGAAGAGCCACTGGATGGGTGTAGGACTTTGTAGGGTGAGGGACAGAGACAAGTGGTCATGGACCTATCAGAGGTGTTCCGGACATGGCTGGATGAGGCAGCTGCTCTGTCATGTGAGGCAGACTAGCTGTATGACATTTCCTCCTTTGTTCACATGTAGGAGTGTCTTTTAGAGTACACATATGCTACAATGTCAACTGTTGACAATGGCTATTGTATTAGAGGCCCCGGTCTCACCCCCCCATGTGTGGGCTGTGAGGTATGTATGTTGCTGACCTTCTAAATGTCCATGATCCCTCTATGCTGTTCTATCTTGTAATGTTTATCGTGTTGTTCAATTTTATTCCATATGCTCCTGTTGTGGTATGCTTGATTCATAGATGAATGTTTGTTCTGCCCATCTGACTAGATCTGCATTGCCTGCTTCGATTTACATCCATCCCAATTTGTGTCCAGGACATCATAATGAGCTGAAAGTAATGTTTTTGTTTTGATGTTGAAATGTCTTGTAATGTTTTTGCTTGGATGTTGAAATGTCATGTGACTCTGTGTGCAGGGACATTCTTTGTGCCATATGCCAGCAAGCAAATTTCCCTGTCTCTGTCTTTTATATGTTAGAAGTTGTCTTAGTTTGGAGATGTATGTCTTCCTTCGCCAAGTGTTGGATGATGAACCACCCTTTGTGTACCTGCATTGTTTTCTCCAATTGAACAAATAGAAGTCACCCGATCGGTCGGACGGGAGCTAAAAGGACAAATATTGGATATTGTTCATTGCCTTTAGACACCAGAAGGGTACTAAATTCAAAATAGGAACAACTATTGGTGATTATTCATAAAGTGAGGTTTTAAGGAACCCTCATTTACCAACTACGATAAGTTCAAATACGCGGTGAAGAATTTAACCAGCAGAGCAATCTGGAGAGACCACTTTACTGGTGACTGAAGATAGATTAATGAGTATTCTTCAGGAGAACCGTAACCAATTGAGAAGCATGAAATTTACCATGTGCTAATCCTGTACAATTAAACGAAAGATGATTGTTTTCATTTACTAGAGTCCTGAAGAAGGTGGTTATATCGATTTTCTCCCACCGAAACGTCACGTCGACAACTACATGCTGTTTAGCATTTTTAAATTCATGTGATGTTTGTATTCTTCTGATTAATTGCATACTGTGTATGGTTTTTTCTAAAATAGTTTCTTAAAAAAATGCGTTTTATCCAATGACACTTGGTGTAACAAATATACTGACGTACAAAGGACAAAGAGATAATGTGGAAAGTGAAGACAAATACCTAAGTCTAATAGCAGTATTTTTAAATTGTTTTAATTATCTTTTAAATGTACACTCGGACAATACAATAAATATCATAAATTTTTGCATATATTTGGGTTCAGTGTTATGAGTCTAGAGAGCGTTTGAGGTATGATGAATGAGTGAACTGAATATTTCAATAAGGTTTCGAAATTGGTATGTGGGGGATATTTTTATGATCATATTATGGATTAAAAATCAGACATGCCCAGGTTGCTGAGTACTCAGCTTCTGAATGGGGAAAGGGCTCTGATGATGCTAGACAGCGCAGCAGAAGTAACAATAGCTCGCCAGAACCTGAAGGAATTTCTGGAGACAGCAGTATTGAATGAATATATCACGGTGGAAACACCTGATTTGCGAGTGAGTGTCCCACACCATCTACACAAAATTAATCTCCAAATAGAGGGGGACATCTCAAGAAATATTAACGGTCTCTTTTGGGAAAACTTGACATTTGGATACAACATCCTGTTAGCAGAAAAAGATTGTCCGCCTGAATTTGTAATGGATTGCCCAAAAGGTGAAAGCTTCATTTTGCCTGCCTTTTCCGACCTTGTTCCTGTTTCCTTAAAACACTCATACGCGCAGGAGTGGGCGCAAGTGCTAGCTCCGGCATTATATCGCAACCATGTAGGTTGGGACGTGGATTCCAAACACCATGAAATCCCATTAAAAACAACTCCAACTCCACAGACACAGTACCCTATTAAAAATGAGGCGAAGAAATAGGTCAAATAAATATTAGACCAACTCGAATACCAAGGTGTAATTGAAACTTGCACCTCGCCAATGAACAACCCTTTGTTTCCCGTCAGGAAACCTGACAACACATATCGTTTGGTTTTAGATTACAGGCATTTGAACACATGCACAAAAACATTTGCAGTTCAGAACGCACATAGTGCCACATTAATGAATAACATTGTGCGGAAGAAATACAAAACAACACTAGATATCCTGATGGATTCTTATGCCAAAATATAGCTCCTGAAAGCAGATATTTGACAGGATTTTCTGCCCTAGGCACTCAGTGCCAATTTTGTCGTCTGCCCCAAGGCTATAAGAACAGTCCCGGGATATTCTCAGCAAGAGAGTCAGAGCGATTACAAACTTGCAGTGAAGGGGCAGTGTCCTATGTAGATGATATTTATCTGACGGACGATGAATTACTTGAACACTTGTGCAGGGTGAACAACATAATTGTTGGTTTCGCCAATTTGGGCTACAAATTTAATTTAAAAAAATCAAAAATTGCCCATCTCAACGTCCCATTTTTGGGATATGAGCTGTCAAGTGAAGGGAAAAGTCTGGCCGCAAATTTCTTTGAAAAATGTGTGCTAATCCAGCCTCCGAAGACTCTGAATGGTCTACAATCCATTTTAGGATTTCTAAATTTTGGCAGAACATACATTCAAGACTACGCAGACAGATGTCAAACCTTTCTACGACCTAATCAGACCAGATTTCATAGGGAAAAAATGGACCCAAAAACACACAGACACTCTACGTTCAGTTCAAGCTGACATGATAGCTTCCACACGCTTCCACCAAGATACAGCACCGAGTCAGCTTTACTGGCTGTGATAGAACAACTCAAATCCGCGCTGGATGCCGGCAGCACATCAGCGCTGGTGCTGCTGGATCTAAGCGCGGCATTTGACACAGTGTCCCATGAAATCCTGCTCCTACGTTTGAAGGAGATAGGAATTGGGAATAAAGCTCTAGCGTGGTTCTCCTCCTTCCTGGCCGACCGAACCTTTCAAGTGACCTCTCCCCCTTTCTCTTCCCATGTACACTCTCTTCTCTGTGGGGTTCCTCAGGGCTCTGCATTGAGCCCTACGCTCTTCAATATATATATGAGCCCTTTGGCCAAAGTACGAGGAATCTCCCTGGTGTCATACGCCGACGACACCCAACTAGTGATTGCCCTGTCCAATGATCCCAAGCGAGACAAAATAAAATTTAAAGAAGACATCTCTGCAATTGCAGAATGGATGACGGCTAACTTTCTGCAATTGAACTCTACCAAATCAGAGATTCTCCTGGTTGGCAAAGAGTCTCATCTCTGGATGAAGGAATGGTGGCCCCGGGCACTTGGTGATCCCCCTGATCCCAAACCTGCAGTGAAAAATCTAGGCTTCATAGTTGATAATAACCTCAACTTTGAAACACATGCCAAATCAGTGGCCGGGAAATGCTTTGGACTATTGCGCGGCCTCCGACCGATTTTGGGTCTCTTTGATGCCCAAACACGCCAAATGATTATACAAGCTTCTATTCTGGCCCGTCTGGACTACTGCAATGTGCTTCTTCTCGGCTCTAATAAATCTGTGCTTAATAGATTGCAGCGGGTCCAGAACGCGGCAGCTCGTGCTATTTTTGCCCTTCCTAAATTCAGTCATGCTTCTAATCTTCTCCGCCGCCTGCACTGGCTGCCCCTTGAACAGCGTGTTTGTTTCAAGATGCTTTGTATCACGCATAAGATACTGACAGGAAGTGCCCCAGATATCCTAGGCGACCTTTGCACTCTGTATACCCCCTCGCGTGCCCTACGTTCGGCGAACCAGAATCTTGCATGCATCCCTCACATACGTAGAGCTAGATCCGGTGGCCACTCCTTTAGACGCCTGGCCCCCACTCTCTGGAATGCTCTCCCTCTATACATCCGCAGCAACCTTGACATCAGGCTTTCAGACGCCTTGTGAAGACTTGGCTCTTCTCCCAGGTCTAACTCTCTTCTGTCCTGTCCCTTGTTCTTTCCCAGATATATTTTCCTTTGTCTTGACTCCTGCTTAGACTGGCTTCAGCGCTGGGACGCCTCTTTGCCGAGGCAGCCATGCGCTTTATAAGTATTTTAATCTAATCTAATCTAACTTGCAGATACGAGTAAACGTCCGCAACCTGGTATACCTACATCACGTTCAATAAAGGTGAGACAGTTCCAATCGCATACAAATCTCATTTGTACACGAATGCTGAAAATCGATTTGCAGCGACAGAAAAAATACTGGCGGCAGTACAGACTGCTGTAAGGAGAGAAAGAGCACTAGCACAGGGGAAACGCATCATCGTGGTAACACCGATACCGACTTTAGAAGCGGTAACTAAAGCCAGCATTCCAAACGCAAAGGCATTGCATACACATTGGATACAATGGGTTAATTCTCTCACTGCAAACAGATATAGAATATAGATATGATCCTACACTGAGAACACAAACATTTCAAAAGTATGAACAAGAATACCCTCTCCTGAATGAAATCTTGCCTCTTGATCAGTATGAATACCTCATTTACACTGACGGATCTGCTCAACCTGCGATTGGAAGTAAACAGCAATATAGTGCTGCGTGTGCAATAGTGAAAGGTTGTTTGCGGGAAGGTAAGTTCCGTCCCAGCAATACGACTGCACAATCTCTAGGAGATTGTATAGTGCAGCTGGCAGAACTAAAGGCCCTTATACTAGCACTACAGTATACAGATCGGGAATTCCCCACACTGATTGTGTGCAATTCATTTTACTGTGCGCAATCTTACAATGAATATCTTCACTACTGGGGCCAGAATGGGTTTAAAGACGCCAAGGGTTACACGATAAAACATAAATTGTTATGTGAACAATTGGCAAAGCTGGAAGCATGCCTGCCACGGGCTCAAGTTATTCACACCTTGAGTCATCAGCGTGTTGGCATACACATTGAAAGGAATTCACTGGCTGGTGAAGGCGACAATGCAAACTGCTGCAGTTGCTGCAATCACTTGTTCACACACAAGAATAGACGGAGATATACTTGTAGCTATCATTGCCACAAAGAACGGCTCTGCCATACTACCAAAAGGCTTTCACTCAAGTACAAGTACAAGTGCAAAACACAGCGTATGCTCAAATTCCAGGAATGGGGGATAGAGTAATACCAAACAAAGATCGCAGATTAGGTTTAATTCTAGCTGAACACGAGGGCCTGCGCTCAGCACATGCAGGAGTCACCATTACTGGTGGTCAGGGTTGATAAAACAAACGAAGGACTATGTCCTGCAGTGCAACATTTGCCAGCAGATGAAGGGTTCCACCATTCAGAGGCCACCACAAACACCACTACTGATTTCAGACAGACCTCTCACATGTGTCTATTTGTACCACTGCGGCCCCTTAAATTCAGACGGGGTCTACAAGTACATCTTGGTGGCAGTGGATTCATGCTCTGGATTCCTATGGGTTTGGCCCCAGCGCTCGGCTGACGCTCAAACTGTTATGAAGGATTTGCGAGTCTTCATCAGGACATACGCAATTGGCACTTCACATTCTGACCGTGGCCCTGCGTTTAGCTCTCAGGCTTACAAGGAAGCCATGGAAAGTATGGGTGTGGCCTTGCAGTAATCCTCCCCCTACCATCCCGAGGGAAATTCAGTGGTGGAGAGGAAAAACCGGGACCTAAAGCAATCCTTAACACCTAGGGTATTAGGTGCTGGTGGTAGTTGGGTCAATCACCTATACGGGGTCCAGAGGGCACTCAATGATATGCCGAGAAAATCCTTGGGAGGCCGTACCCCTTATGAGATCCTGTTTGGGACAAGAATGTGGGTACCTGATCTCGATTGGGCCAGCACAGTGGCGGATGCAAAATCATTTGTACTGAATAACCATTAGGTTGTTTAACAGGAACTAAATGAATTCCGGACGTTACAAAGCAACGTGCAAGTCAAATGCACCACTGGGGAAGTGAAACCAATTCCGGCAAGATCTGCCTCGGTTTCTGCAGATTGGGGACCTGGTCAGGGAAAAGATCATGGACAGAAGAGAGTTTGGGCCATCTTCCAGAGCACCTGTACCTATCCTGGCGGTTGTGGGAACAAGAACAGTACTTCTTCCGCCTCTTGCCTGCAAAAAAGAGAAAAGATTTATCTCCATTGATCTGATCAAACCGCATCATGTGGCTGATTCTCAACAGTAGGCCGCATGTGGTTCTGAGTAGCCCCAGATCTCCTCTTGCTACTATACAGGAAGTTCAGATAGAAAGACTAATAACCTTTCAAGACTCCACTACACCAAGTGAAGGAGTGCGAAATAATGGAGCACAAATCATTCCAGTTGAAATTGGACAACATTAAGAAGAAACAACAATGCAAGTTACAATTCGGCCCAACAATGATGTCTGCATTAATGTACCTTCACAAGACACATCAGCCAGTTCTACAAAACCTGCGGAGCTACCAAAGATAGATCAAACTGGGTCTGGCGATTTCATCAACTTCGAGGACTTTTCTTCAGATCCCAGCGAACCTGATCAAACGCCACCCATATCAAAGAAAGAGAAACTTCTACAATTCTATATTTTGCTCAAAAAGACTTACTTAGTGTCACTTTGGTTGCATATTTGGTTTGCAATAGGGATAGTAGACCTGTTAATTTGGATTGGCACAGTTACTGTCTTTTTTTCTGCTTCTGAACGGACATTATCTCCCAGAACTCTCTGCAGTACAATCTGTGAACTTGGTCCTGAAACCACATACGTCATCACACTGTGAACAAAGAGACTTGTCTCTGGTGAACATTACAGCAATTCCAGTACTTGATGGTATAGTTTGGGATAGAGTTTCATATGATGTATTTGGTCCCACTGAGCATTTAAAAATTCCATATGTGTTTAAAATTTCTTTAAATGATTTCATTACCCCCAGTACACTCTCTGATAATTGGGACATTAACACTGTAAATACTCTGCTTTCAGATTTAGAACAGTCTGCTGCTTTTTCTTACAGGGATACCATCTACAATGAAATATGGAAAGTCTCCCAACAGGAAGCTGCTGAGAGACTTTGTGAAATCGATAGAATTAACTTAGAAAAGGCCTTAGCTGTGGTAGACAATGGCATGACTACACTCTCATCTCATATTTATTCACTGGGCAACATTGTGTCCTCAGCTATCGACATAATGGAACAAGATTTTTCTATTCTACAACATGGGCAATCTCAGCTATGCGCTATTATGCTTTTAAGCTGGACGCTTCAATCATTGCGTTCTAGCAATGTTCCATGGTTATACATTAAAGACACAAATCTGTTTTCGGCTTACAATCTGACCGACAGACAATTGACCATGGCATGCAGAGATGCAAAGTACACCATGATGCTCATTGAATAGCTAGAGAAGTTACCTTTTACTGTAGCAGAGTCACCTCTACGGAATGGTTAATTCATGGCTATATCACACTGCCAATCACGACATTCCAATTCCAATACTGCCTGAAATATTACCCAGTAGGCAGGTATGAAGATTTGGGCGAAGGGTGTAGGAAGGTGGAATCTGACTATATGGTTGCCCCCACTTTTTTCCTGGTGTTTTGCTGGTTTATGACTTAGTTGGACTGGGATCCTGCTATTCAGGGCCCCAGTCTATCTGCTTTCTCTGTAAAATGGTTTCCATGTGCCTTAGGCACATCTCTAATTGGAATCTGGAGTGCCCTTATAAGTCCCTAGTATATGGTATACTATGTACCCAGGGCATAGGTACCTCAGAGGCCTACCAGGGGCTGCAGCATGTATTATGCCACCCCTGGAAGGCCATCCAAAATGACACCACAGGTCTGCTACTGCAGCCTGGGTAAGGTGGTGCATTCACCCCTTACTGTGATATAGGTTACCTATATCACTACATACCTACACACATGTAAACCTATAAGTCACTCCTATGGCAGGCCTTGTCAATCCTGAAGGCAGAGTGCATGGTTCCTATGTGAGAGGGTGCCCCTGCATGAGCAGGGCCCCTCTGCAGCGGTCGGAGACCCTTCTCTGATGCTGTTTGTAGTGCAGCCTGACCATATACTCTTAAGCGCATTATAACCTCGCGTTAAATGCTAACTTTGGGATGGCTGCACAGAAACATGTCGTGTTTGGTGTCAAACATCTTGGAATACTACCCCCGCCAATTCTGGCGGTGGGGGTAGCATTCCACCCTTCTAGAGGGAGAGACATGTACACACTGGCTTGCCCGGTAACTTCTTTCCAAAGCCCTGGCATCACAAAATGGATGCCGCTGCCACAGACACAAGTCTGGCCTCCTGCTGCTGACCGAAACTCCGGCAGGGGAGGCCTGGACAATAGGTTTCCTGTCCCAGGGAGGTGTGACCACCTCCCCAGACAGGATAGTGTGTATTGGGGCTGGGCGGGAGCACTCTCGGGTGCTTTGAAGTCCTGCACTGGGGGCACATTTGGTGTCCCTGTGCATACCCCAGTTCAAACCGGATCAGGGGCTTCCAGCCCCTGCTTTGGCACGAACTGGACAAAGGGAAAGGGGTGTAGCCACCCCTCTGCCCTGACCCACCCATAGGTGGGACCACAGGGTAAGTCCAACCCCTAAACTTAGTATAAGTATGGGACCCCAGTCCTTAGGACTTTAGATTATCCCTGGACGAAACTCTGACACAGAATCCTGGACCTTCGACGCTCTACTTAAAGATTAGAGGACAGAAGAATCTCCCTTGGGGTCAAGGAGTGACTCCCTGCCTGGCAGGCACCAAAGAAGCAATTGTCCGGTCTGCATCGCTGAAGCTCCCGTCGGACGCCGAAGTCTTTGCATCACCAGAGGTGGATTTCCAGACTTCCCCGAGGCTGTCCTGAGTCTCCAGCAAAGCTGAGGCCCGTAGCTGTTGTGAGTAACATGGAACCGTGACCCCTGGACACCGCACGCATTTGCAAGTGCATCCTCTTCTGGGTCTCTCACGAAGTCATGCTTTGGGCTCCCAGTAGCCCCAGCCTCCAGCACCAACTGCACCGAAGATCACTGGCCTCCACTCCACGAGTGTCCTGTGAGCCAGCTCCACGTGCACCGTCTTGAGGCTCCTTTGCAGTCGCTAGCCCGTTGGCTAGTAGCCCTTCACAAAGGCCAATCTTTTTCTACTTGGGCTCCCTGGTTGCTCCAGGCTTGCCCTCACTTTCCCTTGCTGAGTGAGTTCCTCAGACCTTGCTGGTCTGCACAATCGTCAATCTTTATCTTCATCAAGACTTGCGTTGCCAAGGCTTGTTGGGTCTAATCCGGTCGCTGACACCTCAGCACTTGACAGACATCCTGTACCAGCCCGAATCCTGCTCCTGGTCACCGACAACGCCTCCTGGACCTCGTGGCTGAAGAGTCAAGACGACCGTCAACCTACCTGAAGCACTCGACATCGGTGGGCATCTGCTCATCGCCTTCCTGGTCACTGGCTAGTGACCCAGACTCTGTCCCCTCTGCTTTCAGGTTCTTCAGATCTCCGATCCACCTTTGGATCCACCCGGACACTTTTCACTTGGTCGCCAGCAGCACTTTGCAGCAGATCGCCATTCAAATCGACGACGAAACCCGACCCCGAAAGGCACCTATGCACCCGGCTTCCCTGGGTGAGGTAACAAGAGTACTCCGGTGCTCCCGTGGGTAGAGACTCTAGAACGACCTAGTTCTCAAAGGGTTTGCTCCAAGTCCTTCTTTAAGTGTCCCTTTTCTTTAAATTCCAAACCGCGACTTTCTCCATAGAAGTTAACGGCGATTCGCGGCTGTGTTACTACACTGCACGCGTCCCCGTGGGTCCCCTGTGTCACTACCTTGGGTGGTTCCTTGTGGTCCAAGCACTTCTAGAGGCTCTAGGCCTAGTGTCTAGCTCAGTCGTGGTTCTTATACCACTTTATTGGTATATGGTTTGGTACGCCCCTAGCGCCCAAACGTGTATTTGTGCTATTACTGTGATTTAAGATCTTATAACCTATGTACTTCGAACTCTAGCCTCATAAAGAGACTAGAGGGGTGTGTTTAGTAATAAATACATATATTTTGAATATATACCTGGTGTGGTGCTCTTTCATTTGGTCACTCAAGAGATTATAGACTGGTAAAACAAGCTGCTTTACATTCCTTCAAGACTTAGCCTGAAGGCTGCTCTCCATAGCTACCACTAGGATAGCTTTCAATAAAGGTTGTCTTTAACCTATCTCCAATAAGGGGTTGTTTGGACTGGTGCAAGGTGCCCACTATAATTAGTGGACAGCATATACCAGGCCAACTTCTCACAAAGGGTACATACGATTAACCTGGGAGTTGCCATAGACATATAGGTGCAGGAACAAGGACAAGGAAGTTTTCTTGAGTGGTTCAAACTGCGAAAAGACCATGAGTGGGTCTTTAGTGTGTAAGGAAGTGTCGCTTCACGGAGCGTGTAATGCGTCGATAGCGAACTTGTCCTGCTAACTGAAGGGTTCCCCAGCTGCTGTAGTTTATCCAGTTTTTGAGCTACTTTCCAATGGGAGTTACTTAATGCTGAATGACCAAGGCTGTTGTGGAATGACGCCCAGCATCGCTTATCTAGTGATTGTAAACTCCAGGGTTATTTATGTAAGCAAGTATTGTTTCCTCCAGCTCGCACATTTAGGGAGGCACCACTGTGGCCTTCACTGAATGTCTCCAACATAGGGTTTGATTCTCTGAGCAGACTGAAAGCCATGCTGTTTCAGCAAAATGTGGCCTTAACTTCAGCCCGAGAGATCTTTGATCTCCAGGTTGCAAAGTCCTCGGCATAGATACAGGATCTGGTCCGTACTAACTTCCCGCTCCATTTCTGAGAAATGGTCCATCGTATCTTTAACATGTCTGATATGCGGGGGATAGTTCACTTATTTAAGAGCATTGGATCAGGTCTGTTAACCACCTTTCATACCATTTTCAGAGTGATTCCATCATTCATACACTCCGTACTTGGAAGCGTTTTTGGAGGGCTTCCTTTGGTCCTGCTTTCAGTGGCAGGCATCCTGGTTTTAATTCTATTGCTTCGCAATGGATGTCAACATCACTCGAGACATGGAGAGAACACTGCTGGAGCAACGTTGTCATGAGCGATTGGTGTTCCTCGTGGGTATACCTTGACTTCGAGAGCTGAGTGAGCATTGGTTCCTGTCTTTCAGACAGGCCTTGCTTGACTGCATTCTGCCAGTATTCTGCTGTCTCTTTTGCGTATTTGGACACGTGTAGGACCTCTGTCTGACACTTCCATCGGTTGCGCCGCCGGATATAGACATGCTCCTGGCGCCTTTGCGAGCCCATGTGCACAGTTGTGCATCGCGTATTCCCATGTTGATGATGGCGTTCCTAGAGCCTCCACGGGATGCTTCAGCTCCTGTTGGAACGGAGATCGTCTCTGCTACGAATGTGCAGGCATCAGTCTCAGGCACACAGGCATCTAATTCTTCTCCAACTGCTGCCTTGGGAACCAGAGATGACCACCTCTGCTCACTTGATATCATACTGGAGGTATTGGAGGGACTGTCCTCACCGGATGCCTTGTTCAGCGATGTTTAGTCTTCTGCGCAGGATTCTTAAACAATCTGGCCTCTCCTGTGCTGGGAACTGTTTGAATACTTTTTAAAACATTTCCAAATTGAAGGTCGAACTGACTTTGTTTTATTTTTCTACTCTGCTCTGTCTGAGCGTAATGACTTTCAAGGTGCTCAGAAAAACGTTGACAATATATTCAAATATATAGAGGAACTTTTATGAACGCTTTTTAGGAAAGAATGCCTTTTTTTATATCGACCTTGCTTTTATGGACATTTTAAAGATTTTTTAAAAATGCTTTTAGTATGCCTTTTCAGCATTTTCCTTTCTCATTACCTAGCTGACCTTGTTGACCTTTTGATGAGGAGTGGGTGTTATGCCCTTTAGGTTAGACCCATAATGTACATACCGATTACATACATTTTGACCCATCCACACGACAATAACAGTTCTACATAGGTGACCTTTTACCTAGTAGCTTGCTTCTATCTCTCCAACATCAGGCTCTCTGTACCCTGTCATAATCCCTGTACCTGATGTACATAAACATGCCCCCAGGCACAGTAGATTTATTATGTACAAGGGTCACCAACTTTTTTCATCCATGGCCAACAGCCAGCAGTGCATGATCACTTCTGTTTAGAAAAGGATTAGCGAGGGATTAGGTAATGTTTTCAAAACATATCAATCCTAGAAAAAACCCTGGAGTGTCCACTTTAGTATAAAAGACCTTCACCCCCCCCCCCCTAGTAATTAGAGGAGAATTCTTTCCAGGCTGGACCGAGGTTCTGCAATTTGATCCTTCGACAGGCAGAGATCTCACATCCCTTGCGGGGTGCCATCCTCGACACAGAGACGGGGTCCTTCATTCTAAACCATCAGGTGAGGGGTTAGCACTTCCCCGGGGAATTATTGGCTCCATTAGGATATAACCTAGCACTTACATACACATGCTTCACCTACTTATCAAGGCTAGGTACATTTAGGTAGGCTTGGCATCGTAGGAGTTCGCCAATGCTATTGTTTTATATAATCTGTTTATATTTATCTTATTAGCACTAGGGTAGAAATGTATCCACTATTTATGATATTGGTGCTAGCAATTACATTTGTCTACTCCTGTCTTTTGATTGTAGCACTGAATATGTTTCATACTAGACTGATGCTTGACCAATAAATAATTATTGAAATCGTTCCAATTGTCATTCTATGTGTATTCTGAGAAAAGTGAGCACGAGTGACTGAGCGAAAGATAACGTATTGTTTTCCATGATACCTGAGAAATCAGGACTGTCGTGTTCAGTGGTTGCCAGAAACTACCGACACCACTGTAGAATACAGGGGAGTGGTAGTGGCACTGTAGAGCTAGCTGGTCTAACAGCTGACTCATCCTGTGGCGGTGTCCAGAGTCTGTCTGCACACCAAGCCATCAGTTTAGGTCATCCAAAGCACGCAGGTTTAGCATGTTGTGAGGGGTCCGAGGAACTACACGACAAGGTGGGAGAGGTCCCTATGAAAGCGCTGCAAGAATGTCAAGGTAGGTTCCATGAAACTAGGCAGATTTCTGGCTTCAGAGGGGCACAAGAGCACCCATGCTAGACAGAGAGTGTACAACAATACATAAATATTTAACTTTGGAAACATTTGTAGGTCTTGGGATGATCTCCATGGGAGATGTATTTCATCTGGGCACCCTGGGGTGGCTTGTCTTGGTGCAGTACAAAATATAATCTGTTTATAAAAAGGTATCTGTAAAGACAGCTTGCAATCTGTGTTCTTGAGCAATTGGACCTCGTTGAATTCCTCTTGGGAGCTTCGGCTGAAGGTGTGGTGGGCAGCTGTAACAATTGTACACATGCGGCTCGATTGCAGACCTGTTGTATAAGAGCTATGGGTTGTAGATTAACTTGCAAAAATCACATATCATAATACAGTTTTCAGGAAATTCCTGTGCTTTCTTCTAAGGGGCATATTCTGTAGTTTCACTATGCCCAAACCTTTTGAGTGGGGTACAGGAAGGAGGTGGCAGTACTTTAGGGAATGGTAAGGTTAGGTCGCCTTAGGGTTATTTTACGGGTACTTTGCCCTCCCTCCCTATTGCCAGGGAGAGTACTTTACTTTGTGGGCTTCTTCCTTTAAATGTATGTGTGTGTGTGTGTGTGTGATTTTATCGGTGCGGGTATCCTTTTGACTTGCACATGCTTCATGCGATGTGAAGGGAAGTGGATGTTTAATGATTTTTAGGTTCTTTGTGGGTAATGGTGATGTTTCCGTTGTCACGTGCATATCCCTCTGGATTCTGTACGTAGCAGATAAGAGGTTCTCCTTAATGGAGTTGGGTGATTGAGTTACACCCTTTTTCTGTAAGGTTTAGCTTTAGCGGGCTACTTTTAGGCTTCTTTGTGCGGGTTCCATTGGGCGTTTACCTTTGCTTTTAGGTGATGCTGCTTCTAATGTAGTATACTGGAGGTAGTAGTGGAGTTCTTTGTGGCTCCTCTGTGGCTCTGCTGGGGAGTGACTGGGATTGTGCTTATTTGCTGTGCTTTCAACGAGAGTCGGTGCGCAGTTAGGACTCATTGTGATCGGCCCGATGTGGGTAATGTTAATGGCCTTGATAGATTCTCAACAGAGTGGGTGTCATGTGGTTCTTGCTTCGGAGTTTTGAGGACATCTTTGTCCTAGGTGTGTGGGAAACCAGGCTCCTGACACTAGAGTGTCTGCCTCATTTTGGAACTGTAAGAGGGCCTTCATTTGGTGGAAACCCCGGGGCTATTGAGACCTACATAGCTTGTCCAAGGCTGCATTTGGACGAGTGGACCTGGGTGCCAGCTTTTTATGCACCAGTCGGTGTGCCGCCCTGCCCCCTCGTTGAACTATCTTCTCCCCAGGTGCATGGCCAGCCAACGAAGCCCCAGGGGATCAACAGGGGAGAGAAGTCCAAGCCCCTGCAGGCTCTTGGATGGCAAACTCTAACATGGATTCCTGATCAATATAGTATACTGTGGCCCTAAAGGTTCCTTGTGAATGCAAGTAAGGACATTTATCTGGAAAGGGTATGATGGGGATGTGGCATGTTGGGGGGTGGTTTTGGACTGCATATTTGCATTCTGACATTGTGCAAGAACATTGCCTGCCCAGACATTCATCCCTCCCTGCTGTGGCTGTGGCCCCGGCCCTTGCTGGGCTCCCTATCTGCTGTGTATGTTGCCATGTGCTTGGCCAACCACCCAGCCCCTGCTGTGGTGAGGTGGCTGTTGCTGATTGTACAATGCATTTGCTTTGCTCTGGGCTTGGTTTACGGATGGGCATTCTGTGGGGGCTGTCCTGGGATTATTCCTTTCTGCTCGTGATATGTTTTAATGCAGCATCGGTCAGCCATGTGGCACATTCTGTGACAATAGTAGCACCAGGAGAGGTGTGGCGCAGTGGCCAGATCGGCTGACTCCGGAGCTCTGGGCTCATGGTTAGATCACCGGCAGCAGCTCAGCTCAGCATTGTGTGACTCTGGGCAATAGCTTAATTAATCTCCCCCACGTCCCCAAGTGCCTTGAAACCCTTAAGGGGGTGATATGTTCATGCTTTACAAATAGGAATTATTATTATCAACACTCTAGGAGGCCTGGCTGTAGCCAGCTTCCCTGACCTCTGCTGTTGGGACTTGGTGGATATCCTATGGGGTTCGGAAGCAGACCTCCCTTCAAGACTTGTTCTATTTGTATGTTCATGGCCAACACAGCCCCCTCGAGGGCGGTCTTTTTCAATTTTTGTTGGACCAGTTAGGCTGTGTCTCTTTGGGCTTGCTCCTGCATTTCCCTGTCCTTCTCCTGTCTTATTTGGTAATAATGTAATGTGTGGGCCTGTATTTCTCACCAAGGTTTAGTGTCTAGCCCTACTAAGCCATCTTGTATGCTCTGTATCTCAGGGGTCAAAGTTGTAGAAGAATGCAACGTGGGGACCTGTGCCAATCCAGGGCTGCCGGTCTCTTGTCCCCATCATTCCCTCATTCTATGTAATAAATCGGTCACGATTTCCCCAGGCTTCATGCACTCTGCCATAAATCCTCCTACTTCTGGGTGGTCAGGGAACATCTCTCTCGGGGCCTTCCATTTCTGGTGTCTAAATGAGTTGAATGTGGCCCCATCATGCTCGGTGTTGATCAGCGTGACTGCGGGGATGCAGGATTGGGAAAACACTATGTCGGTCTGCTCTCCAATGAGGCTGCTGAACAGTTTTTTGACATCACCTATAGCTACGTTAATTCATGCAGTATTTTTCTCAAAGCATGAGATCCACTTTCCTGCCCCATCCCTCAATGGGAGCAGTTTGTTCCTGAGCCCTCTTATGTCCATCTGTACCCATGACATATAGATGGTCCCTGGCACACCCTTTTATAGCAGTGGACGCATTTTGGCATGGAGCAGCTCTGTCGGTTTCTCCCCAATTAATCAGGCGGGTCTGCCCCCCTCTGGACCTGCTGAAACAGATCCGGGGAATACACATTAAGGATGGCCGAAAAGGTCTCATAAAACTCCCCCGGCATAAAATATGTCCCGATTGCCTTCCCGGTTTTTAAACTAGAAATGGCCATCCCAATTTCCTCCTCTGAAATAGGCAGTTCTAAAGACACCCTGTCTTCCTCATTTAGAGTTTCACATAATACTGAATTCATATACGCCCCCATATCATCAACTGTCTCCCCTGAATCAATAGTATACAACTGCTGATAGAACTAACCCTGGGCGTAGTTCGCGAAGTAGCGCTTCGCGAAGCTACGCAAAGTGAAGTTCGCACTACGCGAGCTTCGTGTAGCACTACGCGAACTGCGTAGTGCGTGTTCGCAATGATTACACAGTGCCGGATGCTTGTCCGCACTGTGCAATCATTGAAAACGGCATCTTGCACAGTGCGAGCTGTCTTTTACTGCCGCTCGAGTAGATTTTTACTCGAGCGGCAGCTTTCTAACGCGGACTGGTAGTTTCTCATCGCGAGCGGTCGCGAGCATACGCGACCACTCGCAATGAGAAACCTGACCTCCCGCGTTGAGAATCTCGCCGGGAGGTTTATTTTCCACGCTCGCGATCGGCAACTTGTGTTGCTGATCGCGAACGAGGAAAAAGTCTCGCCGGGATGTCATTTGCTTGCTCGCGGTCGCCAACTTGACGTTGAGGACCGCGAGCAAGCAAAAAATGACCGCTGCACTACGCTACGCTACGCTACGTGTGTTTGCACTGTGCTACGTGCAATTCGCGTTGTGCGAAGTAGCGCAAACTTCGCAAACTACGCGAGCGTAGCGTAGTTTTCCGCCCAGGCCTAGATAGAACCTCTTAAAGGCCGCCCGTATTCCAGCTGAATCAGATATTACACCCATATTGGGATCCCGAATTTCCTTAATCTGCAACTGGATGGTAGATTGTCTTGTTCGACTTGCCAAAAGCTGTCCCACCCTTTCACTGTATTCATAAAACTTTTGTCTCCAGACAGTATATTTGTCAGCAGCTTTTCTTGTGGAAATGTCTATAATTGCAGCTTTAGCAATTGCCACTTTCAATTGTCCAGAGTCAATCTCTGACGCTGATGAAACTGCATCAATCAGGAGAGTTTCTGCCTTTGCCAATGCCTCATACCAATCAAGCATGTACAACTTCTCTATCCTTTGGTGTTCTAAACTAAACCTCAGAGTCTCCCCCCACATATCAGCCTTAAAGGTGTCCCAGATCACTCCTACTAAATCGCTGCCTAAATTATTAGTCATAAAGACCGGGATCCTCTCCTTCATATACTTTATATAATCTGCGCCCAATAATAGCGCCCTTTCCAATGACCAACTCCGGCAAGGGCTAGGAGAGGAGGGCATTTTTACCTCTAAAAACAGCGGATTATGATGTGACATAACCCTAGGGTATTTGGTGATCCGAGAGTCCTGCACCAACCCTTCTGATATATAAAAATAATCCAGCCATGCATGTACCTGGTGGGGAGCGGAAAAGAATGTAAAGCGGGGTCAGACATCTCCTTTGCAGCCCAAACATCCACTAGGCCATGTGTTAACCCCAAATTTATTAGGGATCTGCATACCTTAGGCTTAAGGCCTTGACAGAATTTAAAACCCGCCTTGAGAATCCCTCTGGCTAAATTAATGTAAAAGTCCCAGCATAAAATAAGCTGGAGTGACCATAATGCTAATTCATTATTTAGCCAGTTAAAAAACGCCAGATCATTCATGACTGAGCCATATACAGAGCAAAGTGTAAAGGGTAGTAGCATTCCGCAATAGCCCACCGACCAAATTTGTCTGCGCTAGAGCAAGGAACGCTGCAGACACCCTTCTGTGTTGAAATAGCTACCCCTGTGTATGTGTCCCCTGAGAGATGTAGCAAACAGCTTGATATCCCAAACCAGCCAAGATATTCCGTCGTGCAGTCTCCTTAATGCAGATTATGTCCGCCTTCAGAATTTGTAGATCAATAGCCACCCTTTGTCTTTTTGACCGGTTATTATTCCCACATATATTTATAGTAGCAATCCGTAAATTATTCATAGAATAAAATGAAAAAAGAAGCCACATTATGTCCATAGCCAGGGCGGCTGACTCCGGAGCACAGGGCTCATGGTTTGATCCCCAGCACCGGAGGCAGATCAGCTCAGAATCATGTGACTCTGGTTAATAGCTCACTTAATCTCCCCGATAGCCCCGAGCGCCTTGAGACCCTTAGGGGTGATTAGTTCGTGCTTTACAAATACCGGGTTATCCAGAGACAAGCCCTCTGTCCTTGCATTATTCTCCTCATGGAATTGTTGGGTAGCTGAATAATCCCATTTTAACAGTTGGGCGACATTTGGACCCCCTTCTTGCCCTTTCCTGGAGATTCTGCCCTTCTCTTTCCACCTTTTCAGGGCCAGCTGCCATTTCTGAGTAACTGGTTTATTAAAACCACTGCCAAGGATTCCACCAGAGCCTCCTGAGACAGATTCCTCATCTGATATCACTTTGCTTAAACCAGACATATCGGAATCATCTGTGAATGAAAACAACTTATTGCCTTGCTCTTGGGAAGCAACCTTCATCAGTGTACGCAACATATCAGGGCTCTTCAGAGATCTCTCTATACCTAAGGTAGGGATGTCAGATTTTGCCCCCCCACCAGATTTCTTGTCTTGCTCCTTTCCTTCCCCCCGCTACAGTGTATTCGGGGTCTTTGCAATCGCCACTGTTTCTGCCCCTAGCACTTTGCTCTCTCCCACTCCCTCTTTTTGGTTGCCAATCAAGCTTCAGAGTTTTCAGCTACCGCCGTAGAGCCCATCGCCTGCTGCAGCCCCGCACCAGTACTCATAGTTTCTGTGAAGTTCTAATCCAGAGTCCCATTCCACCAGACAACATGCTCCACAGATCCCTGTGTGCTTTCAGGGTCAACTCCCTTCAGAGACTGCCTTGAGTCCAGTGCAGCTGCGAATATCTCTGGAATCAACAGCTGCTTCTGGCCATGCTATCCTGGCTCTCCTGCACCGCCCCAGGGTTCCTTCTGCAGTCCCTGCTTCTCTCTCTCTCGGCTTTTATTTTTTCTCAGCGTCAGGCTCCGCATCCTCCGCTTTCCTTCCCGTAACATGTCAGGGTAGAGACTGAACAGCTGTGCATGCCAGCACCGCGTCAGTCTGCTGATTCTCCTTCTCCTTCGCCGGTTTGCTCAGCCTTGGTGGCATTTTCCATCCTAGGTGTTGGCTAAGCCGGTAACCAAGCTTCCCCAATGCACCGTCAGCCAACTACGCCAACACTGCAGCCAGTCAAGCTTTCACCTCCTTCACTGTATTCAAGCCACTCAGGTATTGTAATCGCACTAACGTTACTCCATTCGCTATCTCCAGCATGCCAAAGTCTTTTAATCCTTTAATTCTCCACCATTGCAGGCTGAAGCTGAGGAGAGTAGTCAGTGCAGCGTTCTAGGCAGATGCCATCTTGCCCCGCTAATTTTCAGGTTTTTTTAAATTTTCATTTTAACTTACATTTTAATTTTAATTTTGTAAGAAAAATTTACATTCACTTTTTTATTTATTTTGTAATTTTTTTTTTATTTGGATTTAAAAATATGTTTTTTTAACTTACATTTTTTTCATTTTTTAAAAGTTACATTTTTTCCCATTTTGCCTTGATCGATCCATCATCCATCCATCCATCCACCATAGGCGCACAGTCGCGCAACAGCATTCAGTATGTTAGATATATAATTCCATTTCCTTCTGGGCACCCTGGCTTTGGTGCACTTTAGACTCATCAGCATCATCCATTTGTGGAATGATGATTATTCCACTTCCCCCTGCACCACATTGCCTGCCATAGGCGCACACTAACCTTAATTTTTTAAAAGATTACTATTCCATTTACCTATGCAATTCCCTGAGTGCCATAGATGTCTCCTTTAGAATATCTGGACATAAATCATTCTGTATATTTTTTGTTATTCTGATGGGGAAATATGCTTTTTGGTATGGTGGTGTAGTTCGACTTTAAAGTGGTTATTATTACCTAAATAGACAACTACACTAATATTGCCTTTGTCTATACTAAATCAACCTGCAAACAATGCCACGTTTCACACTAAATCAAATGTTTTTCTTGCTTGTTGGCTTTTAGGTGCACAAGAGAAGAGACATCACCTGCAGTACTGCCAAACAGAAGGCCTGTGCAGTCACATGTCAGTCCTCCAATCTCTTCCGCTTATGCAGCTTAGTTCAACTACCAACTGAGAGGTTTAAGATCGCCTCAAAGAAAGATGCTTCCAAGAAAGAGGTCAGTGAGAAGAAGCAGCTTCCCACCAGTGGCATGTCGCCCCAAATATTTTTTGGACCACTACATCGTTTGCATGCCACGCTGGCACCCGGACAGCAAGCTGAGAGCAGCAATCCTGCATTAAGAGCAGCACCTCAACCTAAGTCCAAAACCATGTTTGTCAGTTGTGAGAAAGTGCCCTCTTTCTGCATGGTATGCCCCCACTTTTTGCTGAATTGCTGTTGTTCTTTGACTGAGTGTGCCCTGGGCTCCTGCTAATCAGGTACCCAGGGCCTATGTTCCTTCCCTAAAATTGCAGTGAAGCCTAAACCCAATTGGCATCTCTGGCCACAGGTCAGCCCCTGGTAAATGGTACCACAGGTGCTCAGGGCACTGTGACCAGAGAAGGCCTCTAAGGGCTGCAGCACTTATTGTGCCACCCTTAGAGGTCCTGTACCCTGACACTCACACACTGCCTTTGCAGGCTGCGTGTCTTGGTGCAGAACAAAGTGAAGAGTCGACATGGCACACATCTCTGTGTGCCATGCCCACAAACCACTGCCCTGGCATAGGTCAGTCACCCCTCTAGCAGGGTGCACTATGCCAGTGGTGAGGGTACAGGTGCATGAGCCCTGTACCCCTACAGTGCCCAAGTCCATTCCTGGGCATTGTAAGTGCAGTGCTGCCATTAAGAGTATATGGTGCTGGGAGTTTGTCATTACGAACTCCACAACACCATAATGGCTACACTGAAAACTGGGAAGTTTGGTATCAAACTTTTCAGCACATTAAACCCACACTGATGCCAGTGTGGGACTTAATGTAAAATGCTCGACAGAGGGCATCTTAGAGATGCCCCCTGAACCCCGACCAACTTCTAGTGCCCCGACTGAGTGGCTGCTTAGGCTCCCACCAACAGACATGTTTCTGGACCCCTGGGTCGAGAGCCTGCTGCTCTCGTGGGCCTGAAACAAAGCACATCCTGGGACGAGATGCCAAGCCTCCTCCCCCAGGATGGGCAGGGTTCACGAAAGGGGAAGCTTCAGAGGCATGCGCCTTTGTGAGCCTCCCCAGACCATTTGCTGATTTCAGCAACTGGTCCCCACTGGTTCTACCCCCCACTTTGGGCGGGAGAACCGGTGGGAAAATCAAGTATGGGAAGGAGGTGTGCCCACCTCTGCCAACTCCACCCCTCAGGTGGGGGAGGCAAGGTGAAGCACAAATCCGAGTCCCCGCCCTCTTGAGGATGGGGAGACCCAACCAACTAGGGACAGGCTCATGCCCCCCTCCCACTGGAGGGTGGCACAATAGGGGGTGTACCCACCCCAGGGAAGGGACCCATTGGTACCTGCCCTCTACCTACCTGTAATGCCCCTAAATCTAGTATTTAGGGGGCACCCTGAACCTTGCTTCCTCAGTTCCAGCCTGACAAGAAGAAGAAAAGAAGAAGGACAGAACAGCCGTGCAGCCAGCTAACAAGAGGAAGACGCCCACTGACTTGGCCCCAGCCCTACAGGCCTGTCTCCCCTCGAACCTGCTCCTGTGAAATCCCGGTGTGTCCTGCAGCCAGCAACCTCAAAAACCCCGGAGGACCTGCCTGCCTTCACTTCCAAAGACCGCTTCTCCCGTGAACACCGGATTTGTCCACGGCCCGAATTCGAGTGGGCAAACACCACGAGGAGGTCACCCCGACGATCCTGAACCGAGATCCGGCAACCCCTGACCTGCCTCAAGCCTCCAGCCGACGCCTACAGCCTAAATCCAGAAGGCCCCCGTAAACGCGACCCGGAGCTGGTAAGAAGATCTGACCCCAAAAGGCACCCCTGCACCCGACGCCCCACGGCCTTGTGTGCCCAAACCAACGGTGCCTAACCAACCCCTAACTTCCCAACTTACCTCTCACAGTGGTGGTCGCACCCAGAAGTCCTTCGTCTCCCTGCCTGCAGTGCTTTTGCTGACCAGAGGTTCTCCATTGGAAACAACAGGGCTTCCGACGTCGAAACTGCACCCTGCACCCGGCCGCCCTAGTGCCGCTGAGGGTGCACATTTGGTGCTAATCTGTTTCCCCATTTGCCCTGAGCACAAGTCTAGGAGCTTTGCTCCCACAACCCAGTGGCCTGCTTGCCAGCAGCCACCAACAGGAGACCCCCTATCCCCCATAGGATAACATTGGGCCTTAACACTCTGCACCCGGCCGCCCTAGTGCCTCTGAGGGTGTAACAAGAGTGCATCACTGACCCTGGGGGACCCCTGAGTCCAACCCCAGAACCTTAACTCCCACAGTCGATAACTTACCTTTGAATTGATAACCTGTTTTTCCGCCATAGGATTACATTGACAATTTTTCTCCAAAAAGTTTCTAAGTGTGGAGTTTTGAAATCTAAAAATATTCTTTAAAAATAGCATGAATAACCAAAACGTATTTACTTACCTGTTTGCAGGAAATGTCCCAGTGCTGAATCTAGGTATCCAGCACTAAGTTAGAAAAGTAACGTAAAAAGTAACTTACCTGTACTTTACTGAAAAAACCTATTCATTTCAATGTACTGTATTTGCTAAGTATTGCAACCTACTGCATCCCCTGTAAATCAAACAAAGTACAATTCCTATTGCATTTTCAAACTGTTCTACATTCAGCAACTTATTACTGTAAAGTATTTAATGCTTACCTGTGTCAGGCTTGCTTGGTTCTAAAAATAAAACAACAGTATATTTTTTATACAAAAACAATTGGTCTAGAGTTCAGTCCTTGAGTGTGTGAATTCATTTGCTGACTGAGTGTGTACATCAAATGCTTAACACTGTCCTTTGATACTGCCTTACTGCTCGACCACTCTAACACAAATAGAGAGTAAGGTTCTATCTAACTTTAACCTCTGCCTACCTCTGGGGTCACCTGGACTCTATACACACTATACCTCATTTTGGTGTAGTATATATAGAGCCAGTTTCCTACATCAGTGAGGCGGCCACTGTAATCCTGACGATGCTGACGAGCAGAGTGACACTGAATTCGATTTGTCCCTTTCCCAAAGTAGTACACAATCCTTGCAGGAAACAGAGCAAAGTGGGTAGCAGCAGCAGCCAGCAACAGTATATTTCCGTTATGTTGGAGCAGAACAGGAGGTTGAGCTTCATTTCGAGCAAGAACCTCCTTTTTAGGTCGAGCTTCGAATGACCTGTTATATCTCTTCTGTGGGGCTTGGCAAACCCACTGATTGCCATTGGTTACTATATGTGGCATTCAGTAATGCTGGATTGTTATTGGTGCATTTGGGTAAATGCCCCTCCTTTGCGTGCTTCATTCAGTCCCTGGCGATTTCACTCAGAGAACCTTTTGTTTGGCCATCACTCTGTACAGCATGGGATGGCCCCTCCTCCTTGATTTTTTTCAATTACCCTGTCAAATACGGCTTTCTTTTTTATGCATCATTTTTTTGGGACAACAAGTGAAGCGGGCGCCGTGTGAATTAAAAACATCTGCGGCGCCTTTGTTCTGCTTTCAGGTTCATGGCGAGCGCGGGGCTTTCTTTATATGCATCTCGCCGTATTTACATTATTTTTGGGACGACAGGAAGCAGGCGCCTTGTTAATTAAATACATCTGCGGGCGCCATTGCTCCACCATCCCTCCTCCATCAATGCCCTTTGTGTGTCTTGTTTTTTTCCAAAGGATGCAGTGTCCACTTTATAGTGTTTGCGTTTTTTTTACAATTATTTTCTATATTGGGGCAGCCCTCTCAATCTCTGCCTTTGCAGCACACATGGCGCTACGTAACCTCCGGTTGCAGCCAGTGCTCCTGCCCAACATCCGCCTTCGTCACTTTCAGGCTCGCAGCTGGCCATGGACGAGGGAGAGGAGGAAGGATCTGTAAACTTCCCCGGGAAGCGGGTAAGGTAAGCGGTCCCAATATAATAACTCTACCCTAGCTTCTTACATTTATTCCCCCATTCTCCTGGCCTAAGGCTCATCTTGCACTACCCCTTTGCCGTGGCCTCCCACATACACTATGGTTAGCAAGATGTTGTCAGAAACAAGCAAGATCTAACAAGGGCTGCGCACAGCATCCAAGGAGCAAGCACTGCCCATTCCGGTTCAATTGAGTCACCAACAGAAGGGTACAGAAACAAAATGGGGAATACTAATAGTGCAAACAGAAGGGCCAAATGAACACAGGCAGGACCCTGCCATTTCCCCTAAATTAACAGACAGTGAATGGAGCACACTAAGCATTCTTTAATTAAGTATTAACTGGAAGAGGTTGTCCTTTATTTTATCAGGTAACATCTGTATACCATCCTTTCTGATTTATACTTAGGTGTTAGCTTTTAATTTGCAAGTGCAAGATCTATGAATCTGTGGTTGACTTGTTATGTTTGCAACTATTTCCACTTTACTTTTTGCACAAAGTGTGAACTTCGGGGAGGCAGAGACGGGTTTTCAATCTAAATATTTGTCTTTGCCTCTTGATTTAAGGGTATTTAGTGACTAAGAACTTAACAGAAGATGTTTTTGATGAGTCACAACTGCCACAGTGCTGTTACCGATGCATAACTCTCCAGAGCAATACATGAGGTTCCAGATATGGTGAAAAGACAAATTTTTAATACACGCACTGGCAAAGTCTATAGATCTGGCTTTAATGCATGCAAATTGTATTTCAGCATTAATGTGTTACCATATTAAAGCTGGACTTACTGGCTTTGCCAATGCTTGTTTTGGTTTAAGCAGTTGTATTGTAAACCCTTATGTATGCATATGTGTGTACAACATATATGTATATAAGTGTGTGAACTGCACACGATCCCTAACTAAAACATTTTTTAAAATACTGCTGCAGGAGTGCATGGGTAGTGACAAGGAGATGGCTGGACTGCATCAGTAGTGCTCAGGGGATTGTAGCAGTGCATGTGTTAGTGCCTGGGTCATTGCATGAGTACATGGGTAGTGACTGGATGATTAGAGTACTGCAAGGAGAGTGCATGGTGAATTTATAAGTGCTTGGGTTTTGGCGGAGTGATTCGATAAGTACATGGTGCTCGCTGGGTGATTGGAGGAGTGCATGGGTAGTGACAAGGCGATGGCTGGACTGCATCAGTAGTGCTCAGGGGATTGTAGAAATGCATGTGTTAGTGCCTAGGTCTTTGCATAAGTACATGGGTACTGACTGGATGATTAGAGTACTGCAAGGAGAGTGCATGGTGAATTTATAAGTGCTTGGGTTTTGGCGGAGTGATTCGATAAGTACATGGTGCTCGCTGGGTGATTGGAGGAGTGCATGGGTAGTGACAAGGAGATGGCTGAACTGCATCAGTAGTGCTCAGGAGATTGTAGCAGTGCATGTGTTAGTGCCTGGGTCATTGCATAAGTACATGGGTACTGACTGGATGATTAGAGTACTGCAAGGAGAGTGCATGGTGAATTTATAAGTGCTTGTGTTTTGGCGCAGTGATTAGATAAGGACATGGAACTGGCTGGGTGATTGGAGGAGTGCATGGGTAGTGACAAGGAGATGGCTGGACTGCATCAGTAGTGCTCAGGGGATTGTAGCAGTGCATATGTTAGTGCATGGGTCATTGCATGAGTACATGAGTAGTGACTGGATGATTAGAGTACTGCAAGGAGAGTGCATGGTGAATGTATAAGTGCTTGTGTTTTGGCGCAGTGATTAGATAAGGACATGGAACTGGCTGGGTGATTGGAGGAGTGCATGGGTAGTGACAAGGAGATGGCTGGACTGCATCAGTAGTGCTCAGGGGATTGTAGCAGTGCATGTGTTAGTGCCTGGGTCATTGCATGAGTACATGGGTAGTGACTGGATGATTAGAGTACTGCAAGAAGAGTGCATGGTGAATTTATAAGTGCTTGTGTTTTGGCTCAGTGATTGGATAAGGACATGGAGCTGGCTAGGTGATTGGAGCAGTGCATGGGTAGTGACAAGAAAATGGCTGGACTGCATCAGTAGTGCTCAGGGGATTGTAGCAGTGCATGTGTTAGTGCCTGGGTCATTGCATGAGTACATGTTTACTGACTGGATGATTACAGTACTGCAAGGAGAGTGCATGGTGAATTTATAAGTGCTTGTGTTTTGGCGCAGTGATTAGATAAGGACATGGAACTGGCTGGGTGATTGAAGCAGTGCATGGGTAGTGACAAGGAGATGGCTGGACTGCATCAGTAGTGCTCAGGGGATTATAGCAGTGCATGTGTTAGTGCCTGGATCATTGCATAAGTACATGGGTACTAACTGGATGATTAGAGTCCTGCAAGGAGAGTGCATGGTGAATTGGGTTTTGGCGGAGTGATTTGATAAGTACATGGTGCTTGCTGGGTGTTTGGAGGAGTGCATGGGTAGTGACAGGGCGATGGCTGGACTGCATGGGTAATGCTCAGGGTATTGTAGCAGTGCATGAGTTAGTGCATGGGTCATTGCATGTGTGCATGGGTAGTGCCTGGATGATTAGAATGCTGCAAGGAGAGTGCATGGTGAATTTATAAGTGCTTGGGGTTTGGCGGAGTGATTGGATAAGTACACACATGTCACATCAGGCCCAGCCCCCTCCCTTCACCACTGTGCAAACGCGCCCCCCTGGCGGGTTTTAAGTTGGGGGATTAATTCCCCTTGAATCCTGAGGGTCCTTGGGGGCCAACTAGCCCACCAGGTACCTCCAGTAAGCGCCACAGAGCTGCAATGCAGAGAGGTGGTCCGAGGCCACGCCCCTTTTTACACCTCTCTACAACGTAACTCTGTGGCGCTTACTGGATGTACCTGGTGGGCTGGTTGGCCCCCAGGGACCCTCAGGATTAAAGGGGACTTAATCCCCCAACTTAAAACGACCCACAGAGCGCGTTTGCACACTTGTCACGTCAGGCCATGCCCCCTCCCTGCACCACTGTGCAAACGCGCCCCTTGGTGCATTGTAAATTGGGGGATTAAATACCCTTGAGTCCTGAGGGTTACCTGGGGGCCAACTAGCCCACCAGCTACCTCCAGTAAGCGCCACAGAGCTGCGTTGTAGAGTGGTGTAAAAAGGGGGCGTGGCCTTGGACCACCTCTCTGCAACGCAGCTCCCTGGCGCTTACTGGAGGTACCTGGTGGGCTAGTTGGCCCCCAGGGACCCTCAGTATTCAAGGGGAATTAATTCCCCAACTTACAACGTGCCAGGGGGCGCATTTGCAGAGTGCTGCAGGGAGGGGGCAGGGCCTCCGGCGCGATGCCAGCTTTTTTTTTTTCTTTTCAGAAGGGGGGCTGTGTAGCTCCCCTTCTTTTCCCACTTTTGGGGCCCTGGGGACCCCATCCCCCAGGGCCTGACCCCTATTGTTAAATTTTTTTTTTTAAATAAACGGGAAGGGGGCTGCTTGGCCCCCCCTCCCGAGGCCAATTTCTGCCCCGGGGACCCCATCCCCCGGGGCATGGCCATATATATATATTTTTTTTTAAATATATTTTTAAAGGAGGTGGGCTGAGTGGCCCCCCTCCTCAGGCCTCTATTAGCCCCGGGGACCCCATCCCCCGGGGCTCTGCCTCTATTTTTATTTTTTTATTTTGAGGGAGGGGAGCCACGTGGCCCCCCTCCCGGGCCACTTCTGGCCCCGGTGACCCCATCCCCCGGGGCCTGGCCTCTCCGTTGGGGACCGTGGGGGGAGCCCCAATGCCCACACGGTCCCTGCCGGCTCCCCGCATCCTGCGGAAGCCGGCATTGCTTTTCCACACGGGGAGCTGCTAACATGCAGCTCCCCTTGTGGAAAAACAATCTGCTTTGGATTTTGGAAGCGAGAGCAGGAAACCTGCTCTCGCCTTCAAAATCCTAAGCAGAGTTTGCTATGACAGGGCGGGAGCCGCACGGCTCCCGCCCTGCCATAGCAAACAGCAGTGTCCCGGGGGTGGGCTCCCCCGGGACACTGCAGGAGCTGGCCCTGGTGGTGGCGGTCCCCAGGGCAATGGAGGACTCCAGCAGGAGGGGGGCCACGCGGCCCCCCTCCCTACTGTTTAAAGCCCCGGGGAGGTGGTGGTCCCTGGGGCTCGGGGGTCCGTAACAGACCCCCGCATTTACATACTTAGTGCCCCGGGGAGGTGGCAGTCCCCTGGGCGTGTGGGGGGGCTCGAGCCTCCCCACACAGGTTTTATTTTTTTTTAAAAAGAGCCCCGGGGAGGTGGCGGTCCCCGGGGCAGCGGGGGGGCCGTGTGCCCCGTGAATATTTTAGAAAAGCCCCGGGAGTGGTGGCTTTGGATGCCCCCCCACAAATTAAAATACAAGCCCCGGGGGTTGGCGGTCCCCGGGGCTGCGGGAGGGCCGCGGGCCCTCCCGCATATCATTTACATAGCCACAGGGAGGTGGCGGTCCCTGGGGCTGCGGAGGCCCCCGTGGGCCCCCGATACATTAATAAATTGCCCCCGGGACTTGGCCCACCCAGGGGCTTTAAAACAAAGCGCGGGAGACCGCGCTTCGTTTTTTTTTTTCTATGACTGATTCGCGCACCCGGCGCGACCCCGCCCAATTTTTTAAAAAAAAAATGCTTTTTTTGGGCCTGGGGTTCCTTGTGGGACCCCCTGAGCAGGCCTGGGGGGTCAGGGTGTTTTTACCCTAACCCCTTTTCTTGTTTTTTTTTTTATCTTTCTCTCACCTTTTCTTTCTCCCTCGATCTGAGCACAAAATGGCTGCCAACACTTACTGGTTTGAAGTGTTGGGAGCCAATTAGAGCCAAGCTCGTGCTGGGGGGTTAGGCTCCGCCCAGATATCGAAACTTTTTATTTTTTTAATTTCTCAGGAACTACTGAACGGATTTACACCATTTAACAAAAAGGACTCTTTCTGAACCAAGGGCTACCTTTTTGCCAAATTTGGTGTAATTCCGTTCAGCAGTTCGGGCTGTAGCTTTGTCTAAAGTTTCCTAAGGAAATTAACATGGGGAAAACGCGTTTTGGGACCCCATTTTTTCTCGGCCCCCGCTTGACGAATCACCCCGAAACTTTCAAGACTGGAGCTGACCGGAGCTCCCCATTACTTTTGAAAATTTCGTGAAGATTCGTCAACCGGCGCCAAAGATATTGGCAAATCAAAAAACGCTTTTCCTATGGAAACTAGGTCCTAACTATAACTACCTACTGGTGACCGCCAGTAGGTAATATATTCACTGAAAAAACCATACGTTTCAGGGACGTTATAGTTAGTTGGACATTTCACTCGTACAAAACCAGAGAAATTCGGACATTTAGCTAACTATAACTCGCACCCCCGCAATGCACTGCTGATGATGTCACATATTACATAATTAATGACATGGTCAGTGACATCACTGATGACATCTCAAATGACATCACTGATGACATCACTGATGACATCATCCAGTGACTGTGTGTTTCTGTAAAGTTTAAATATGTTTTATATATGTATAGGCCAAGGTGTATTGAAGAATGAGTGGGTGTATAAGTGTCTGAATGGATGATTTAGTAGGTGCGTGACTGACTGTATAAGTGAGTGATTAAATGTGTCTAACTGAATGCATGGGTTAGTGACTGATACAGACATTCACACAGTTTAGTTTGTCAGTTGGTGTGTAAGCGGTTGCATGGGTTGGTGAGTAGCTAAATGAGGGTCTATATGGGTTATTGATTGGTTGTCTGAGTATCTGTATGGGTGCCTGAGTGTCTGTGTGGGTGGGTGGGGGGGTGTGACTCTGTACATAGATGTGTGAGTGGGTGATTCTCTGGGTGTATGGGTTCAAGAGTGCATCTGTGAAGGGCTGTATGGGTGGGTGAGTGTGTGTATGGGTGTGTTGGTGAGTGAATGGATGCCTCAGTGGTACATGTGTGAGTAACTGCATATGTGAAAGGCAGTATATGTGAGTGTTGGAGTATATGAATGACTATATGTGAGAGTGAGTGATTGTGAGAGTGGCTGTATGGATGAGTGTGTGCTTGTATTAGTTATTGTATAAGAGTGTAAGTATGTGTTAGTAAATGTTTGAATAAGTGAGGTGGTGTGTGTATAACTGTATAGGTGAGTAAATGGGAGTGTGATTGATTCTTTGCATGACTGACTAGGTGTGTGAGTAACTATGGATGAGTGGCGGTGTGTGAGTGTCTGTATAGATATGTGAGTGCATATGATAGTGCTGTATTGATGGTTGACTGCTTGTATGAGTGACTGTATGGGTGAATGAGTGGATGTGTGTGTAGAGCTAGGAATTAGTGAGTGGGTTTGTACTAACTGGTATTGGTGTGTCTATGGTTTCAAAAATAGTAATCTGCATTTTAGAGTGGGTGTATCAAAGGTTATATTAGGGTGTGAGGAGGTGCATCAGATTATCACGTGGATGATGTCATCAGTGATGTCATCAGTGATGTCATTTGAGATGTCATCAGTGATGTCATCAGTGATGTCACTGACCATGTCATGAATGATGTAATATGTGACGTCATCAGCAGTGCATTGCAGGGGCGCGAGTTATAGTTAGCTGAACTAACTATAACGGCCGAATTTCTCTGGTTTTGTATGAGTCAAATGTCCAACTAACTATAACGTCCCTGAAACCTGTGTTTTTTTTTAGTGAATTTCTAAAGGTTTTTTAAATGCTAATTTCTAACTATAACGTCCCTGAAACCTATGGTTTTTTCAGTGAATTTCAAAGGTTTTTTAAATTCTAATTTCTCAATATAACGTCCCTGAAACCTGTGGTTTTTTCAGTGGATTTCAAAGGCTTTGTAGGACATGTGCAGAAAGAGGAAGAAAGGCGCAGAAAGAAGCAAGAGAAATGCAGAAAGAGGCAACAGAAGTCCAGAAAGTCGAAGAAAGGTGCAGAAAGAAGCAAGTGATGTGCACAAAGAACCAACAGAGGAGCAGAAAGAGGCCTTGTTGCAAAGTCATCCTGTGCCCCCAACTTTTTGCTGACTGGTACTGGTGGTAACTGACTCTGACTAACCAGGCCCGGAGCCAGTGCTATGCTGAAAGACACTTAGAATACAGTGACAACACCTACATACACTAGGGTACACTATGGATTGGGGTACCCCTGTGATTGGCATGACCTCCCCTGTATGGCCCTAGTACATAATAGGACAGGGGTATTACAACTATCTCTAACTAAGAGGTGCAGAAGGAGGCAAGAGAAGTGCAGACAGAAGCAACACAGGTGCCGAAAGAGGCAAGAGAGGTGCAGAAAAAAGCAAGTGAAGTGCAGAAAGAGGCAAGTGAGGTGCAGAAAGAAGCAAGCGCAGTGCAGAAAGAACCAACAGAGGTGTAAAAAGAGGCAAAAGGGGTGCAGAAAGGGGTAGGAGAGGTGCACGAAGAGGCAAGAGAAGTACAGAAAGAGGCAGGAGGGGAGCAGAAAGAAGGAAAAGAAGTGCAGAAAGAGGCAAGAGAATTGCTGAAAGAAGCAACAGAGGTGTAGAAAGAGGCAACAGACGTGCATAAAGATGGAAGAGAACTGCAGAAAAAGGCAAGAAAAGTGCAGAAAGAGGCAAAAGAGGTACATAAAGAGACAACAGGGGTGCAGAAAGAAGCAAGACAGGTGCAGAAAGAAGCATGGAAAGTGCAGATTGAAGCAACAGGGGTGCAGAAAGAGGCAAGAGAAGTGTAGAAAGGAGCAAGTGAGGTGCAGAAAGAGCCAACAGAGGTGGAAAAAGAGGCAAGAGAGGTGCAGAAACAGGCAAGAGAAGTGCACAAAGAGGCAAGCGAATTGCCGAAAGAAGCAACAGAGGTGTAGAAAGAAGCAAGAAAAGTGCAGAAAGAGGCAAGTGAGATGCAAAAACAGGCAGGAAAGGTACAGAAAGAGGGAAGACGAGTGCAGAAAGAGACAACAGGGGTGCAGAAAGAAGCAAATGAGGTGCAGAAAGAGGCAACAGACGTGCAGAAAGAGGGAAGAGAGGTGCAGAAAAAGCCAAGAAAAGTGCAGAAAGAGGCAAAAGAGGTACATAAGGAGACAACAGGGGTGCAGAAATAAGCAAGACTGGTGCAGAAAGAAGCATGGAAAGTGAAGAATTTAGCAACAGGGGTGCAGAAAGAGGCAAGAGAAGTGCAGAAACAGGCTGGAGATGTGCTCAAAGAGGCAAGAGAATTGCTGAAAGAAGCAACAGAGGTGTAGAAAGAAGCAATAAAAGTGCAGAAAGAGGCAAGTGAGATGCAAAAACAGGCAGGAAAGGTACAGATAGAGGGAAGGCGAGTGCATAAAGAGACAACAGGGGTGCAGAAAGAAGCAAATGAGGTACAGAAAGAGGCAACAGACGTGCAGAAAGAGGGAAGAGAACTGCAGAAAAAGGCAAGAAAAGTGCAGAAAGACGCAAAAGAGGTACATAAAGAGACAACAGGGGTGCAGAAAGAAGCAAGACAGGTGCAGAAAGAAGCATGGAAAGTGCAGAATAAAGCAACAGGGGTGCAGAAAGAGGCAAGAGAAGTGTAGAAAGGAGCAAGTGAGATGCAAAAAGAGCCAACAGAGGTGCAAAAAGAGGCACGAGAGGTGCAGAAACAGGCAAGAGAAGTGCACAAAGAGGCAAGAGAACTGCTGAAAGAAGCAACAGAGGTGTAGAAAGAAGCAATTAAAGTGCAGAAAGAGGCAAGTGAGATGCAAAAAACAGGCAGGAAAGGTACAGAAAGAGGGAAGAAGAGTGCAGAAAGAGACAACAGGGGTGCAGAAAGAAGCAAATGAGGTGCAGAAAGAGGCAACAGACGTGCAGAAAAAGCCAAGAAAAGTGCAGAAAGAGGCAAAAGAGGTACATAAAGAGACAACAGGGGTGCAGAAAGAAGCAAGACAGGTGCAGAAAGAAGCATGGAAAGTGCAGAAAGAAGCAACAGGGGTGCAGAAAGAGGCAGGAGAAGTGGAGAAACAGGCAAGAGAAGTGCACAAAGCGGCAAGAGAATTGCTGAAAGAAACAACAGAGGTGCAGAAAGAAGCAAGAAAAGTGCAGAAAGAGGCAAGTGAGATGCAAAAACAGGCAGGAAAGGTACAGAAAGAGGGAAGACGAGTGCAGAAAGAGACAACAGGGGTGCAGAAAGAAGCAAAGGAGGTGCAGAAAGAGGCAACAGACGTGCAGAAAGAGGGAAGAGAGGTGCAGAAAAAGCCAAGAAAAGTGCAGAAAGAGGCAAAAGAGGTACATAAAGAGACAACAGGGGTGCAGAAAGAAGCAAGACAGGTGCCGAAAGAAGCATGGAAAGTGCGGAATGAATCAACAGGGGTGCAGAAGGAGGCAAGAGAAGTGTAGAAAGGAGCAAGTGAGGTGCAGAAAGAGCCAACAGAGGTGCAAAAAGAGGCAAGAGAGGTGCAGAAACAGGCAAGAGAAGTGCACAAAGAGGCAAGAGAATTGCTGAAAGAAGCAACAGAGCTGTAGAAAGAAGCAAGAAAAGTGCAGAAAGAGGCAAGTGAGATGCAAAAACAGGCAGGAAAGGTACAGAAAGAGGGAAGACGAGTGCAGAAAGAGACAACAGGGGTGCAGAAAGAAGCAAATGAGGTGCAGAAAGAGGCAACAGACGTGCAGAAAAAGAAAGAAACATGCAGAAAGAAGCAACAGAAATGCAGAAAGAGGCTAGAGAGGCGCAGAGGGAAGCAAGAGTGGCTTGCACACCATTAGTACCAATTTAACACCCACATTTAGCAATAAGTAACAGGTGACCATTCTAGGGGGGATATTCCGAAGAACGTGTGCTAAACATCTCCAAAAAATGTTAACGCAACTTTACACATCACAGCCTATCGCGAGAAAATAACCCCGTGTTAACGTGGATTTCACAACACAGCGGTACCATGCGATAGTCTCACGAAAACGCGGCCAATGTCCGCGATACAACCACCGCAACGGAGATAAAAACACAAACCCCAACACCAAAAAACATGCGATGAGCCCATTCGCGAGGAGGAAAGCAGCGCCATGCCCGCGTCACATATACGGCATGCGGGAATAAGCACAACAAAAGCAGGAAAAAGAAAGACAAACCAAACAGAAAACAGCTAAGCACAATGGAGGCAGTCGGAGCTAGCACACAACCCCACAAGCACCATTGGCAACAAAACATTCTACATGGCAGGCCATCGTGGACAAGGTGAATGCAGCCGGAGAGCGGAGGAGGACAATGGCAGAAAACCAGAACAGCTGGAATGATGCAAAACGCACAAACAAGCAGAAACACGCCAACAACCAGAAGGCAGCAATGCACACCGGAGGTGGGAGTCCAGCGCCACACCAGGAGCTGGATGACATGGAGGAAATGGTGTCCACCACATCAGTCTGGAGATGGTGGCAGGAGTCGGGGATCGGAAACTGCTCAAAATCAACAGACACAACAGCAACAGGAAGAGGGATGACCAGGGACTGGGGGGACGGGGGGAGATGGGCACAATGGCACACATGCACAATTAAGCACAGCACAACTGCAGACAAACCATGCCCAAGAGGAACAACACCAACCAAGAGCACAAGTCACACAAGTCGGCAATATCACACCACTGAACAAGCACAGAAGTTAAAACCACACTGCCTGAAAGGGAGAAGGGTGAGCCAAATCAGAGCTGAAGGGCCATCTCACACACAATGCAGCACACACACATAGGAAGCAGAGCACCCCAACATCGAACACAATGTGGTACAAACACCAACATATGCACAACCCAACACAGGACACAAGTGCACCCGCTTGTGGCCTGTAAATGGCCATACGCATCTAGCAAAGCACGAAACAGGGACATGATAATCCACAAGTACCAACCCACAGCCCTGATGGGGCAGCAATGCATGTAAGGCAGGGACCCAGATAGGCCGTGACACACACATCGGCATACAAATAAACATTCAACACATTTGGATACAAGTGAATGTGCGGAAACTTTATCAACAATTGCGTGTCAGTACGGCCAAGGGAAGTGCCATGACATGCAGACCAATGCAGCAGCATGTCTGAATGAGGAACGTTGGAAAGCGCCCATGTCCACCCCGGGGGAGTCCATCACCAACACAAGTCATTGCCAACCTGCGTATGTTGACCGCGCATGGATCAGGAGTCCAGGCCAATGCAGCCATGTCCACTGTCGTCTAGGGACATGTGACCAGATCCCCAACATGCAACCAGGCCTCGGGACACGTGCAATGGGTCACATGCAGTCCTGGCTGCAGGTACCTTGTCACTCGTCTATGAACGCGAGTGCAGCAGCGTAGGGCAACATTTCCAATGCGAGATCGCTGTCCACCACATCTGACATGTCGGCGACGTAACCCATCAGCTGTCCCGGACAGATGTGCTGACTCCAACCCATGGCCCCAATATGCACGAAAGCCCAATCGGGGAGCGGCTCAATGTGGTCACTGCACACGACGACTCGTGCAATCTCCCAGGTCCAGTTCCCAGCATGCATGCCAAAACATCCAGGCATGCCATAAACGGGCATCACGGTGACACTCCTGGTCGTGGTCCAACAGGGGGCGCACACACACGTTGAAATCCAGGTCAGCTACCATAACGTTGGAGAGGCAGACATCCATGGACCACTCGAATATGCACGAGCGACAGTGCAACACAGGCTGAATGCAGGTGACGTTGGCAATGCGGAAGCTCAGCCTGTAACTGATCCGCAGCACTGCCAATGGCAGTGCCCCCAGTACATGCAGCAGATGTGCACGGTACAGGTCCACGGGCCTGGAGTTGAGCATGTGTCCGGGATGGTCTGCCATTGCGTCAGTGGCACTGCTTGAAGCAGCACTGTGATGACCTGCACCAGTCCTGTGGATGAAACGCCACAGCTCGGAGCAATGAGCAGTGTCTGTGTGCAACGGGTGCAGGCCTGGGGTGTGGTGGGAGTATGAGTGAAGGCCATTTCACGCACGCTAACTATGACCAAGGACTTCTGCGTGTGGGATTTGTACACGTTGGCCTCACGTCTGGCAGTGCGTAGTTTGGGAGTCGCCTGGAAATGCCATTGTATCTGTCAGGGGGTGCTGGGCACATGCAAGTCCCATCTAGGACCTGCAGATATGCTACCGCCCGATAGTGCAGACAAAGGACCTTTCATCCCTACGGTAACTTCACCATCTGCATGCATACAGGAGATGTACAGAGGCCTATCGTGGGTGGGGTGGGATGTCTGCGACCCAGGGAATCATGAATGACATGCCTAGCACGTGGCACATGAGCGGCATCACTGTGTGTCACGTTGCCTCACAGCTGCTCCTCCCTCCCACGAGCCTCCACACATGTGTGCGCTGCGCGGTTGTATCACATGCACTCCTACGGCACACCATTGTCATGCCTGTCCGCGCATGTCCAGCGGCATGCCATCAACACCTGTAAGCTGGCCGTTGAGGGTGTGCGGCCACGTGAGTGTAGGCAAATGGTCTGGACAGGGCGGACACAGGTGTACAGTCCATGGCTGGCTGTGACCGCGCCGCGATTGGGGCAAGACACCTGACTCATGCAGCTGCAGGACTGATACACATAACTCTTGGCATGAATGTGCCAAGACCCCGAGCGAGCTTGCGCTCCTACATTTCCCCGTACGTGCGGGCCCGCCCTCCGGGTGCATGCTACATTGCAACATCGACTACTGTGGCCCTGGTGGCGACATCACACCAACACAAGGACACACTTACCTCACTTCCTGTTCAAGGCCAGACCAGAGCCACGCCCTGATCCCCCTGCCGAATCAGCACACCCCTGCGCTGACCTGACGTACGCCGGACCAGCACACGCCGCTTGTGCATGCAGGGGGGGCGGGCGAAGCTACATGTCCAAGGTCTCAGCCACTGCTGAGGTGACATGGTATCCTCCGCTGAAGACAGCACACTGTAATGTTGCAGGGCTCCGGCCCATCATGCTGACATAATGACCACACGGACACACTTGCTTAGATGTTGGGAATGGCTACAGGCACGTGCGCTCGGCCACTTTTATTAGCAGGCTCACATGTCGAGTGACACCTGTGTTGGATGTGTGTGGGGTGTGTACACCAGCCATCATGCAGTGCCTGGTGCAGTCAAAAAAACGACAACAGTGTACATCGTAAAGGACACAACCATTCAACCGTAAAGGATGCATGACCTGAGCTGCACAGAGTTAGTGGCCACGGATGCACAGCATCCTGCACGGGCCTACCGCCACTGGCCGCTGACTTGCGGTGCACTGGGGCAGGGTCACGAGAGCAGAGCAGGTTCTCGTAGATGTCAAAGGGGGTTGTCGCGGAGTGTCTCGGTGGACAGTGGAAGGTGTACAACCAGGGCATGATGCAGAGGGCAGAACCACGCTGAAACAGTCACTATGGTGGAGATGAATGGAACAGACACATGTCGGACACCAAGTCCGGCCCAGCCAGATGATGATGCAGACAACCCCCAGGCCATGGACTCAGACGCCACCAAAGTTCAACCAGAGAGTGCCCATGAGTTATTGCGCACAGAGTTAGTGGCACCAGTGCTGATAGGGTATGCCGCCTGCGATGAGGCGAGTCCAATGGTGTGGACTCCTCCATATCTTACCCAGGACAAGTTCCACATGTGTGGCCTACTAGACCGCAGTGTAGGCCTGAGGCAGCGGTCTGCAGGGGCCATTCACTGAGTGTCACCGGCTTAGGTTGGATGGTCCCACCGGCCTGCGTAGTTCAGGTTCAGTGGCACCATGGGACGCGGACTTGCGGTGAACAGGGTTAGTGGCACCAGGTCAGTTGTTGCTAGTGTTTGGTCACCTCCGTAACGAGGATCCGGCTTTCATCCGGACTGAACCGCATCTTCCTCTTACTCCTCTCCGTGCGTTCACTGGTATGGACTCTGCCATTCATGAATCACGACTGGGTGCTGGATGTGGGGCCTACTGGACCGCAGTGTAGGCCGGGGGCAGCGGTCAGCACGGGCCCACAGACACGTGTTGTGTGCTTGTGATGCATTCCTTTGCTTCACTGATAGAAGGGAGTCTAGTGATATAAACTCTGCAATAAACATCTGGTCACTGCCATTCATGACTCAGGACACAGTTCCACATGTGGGACCCACTGGACCGCTGTGTAGGCCTGTGCCCTCATCCACGTGGCACCGGCTGGCGGTGAACAGGGTTAGTGGCACCACGTGTCGCCGGCTTGCGTTGAACAGGGTTAGTGACACCACATGTCGCCGGCTTGCGTTGAACAGGGTTAGTGGCACCACGTGTCACCGGCTTGCGTTGAACAGAATTAGTGGCACCACGTGACGCCGGCTTGCGTTGAACAGGGTTAGTGGCACCACGTGTCGGCGGCCTGCGATACAGAATTATGCTTCACTGATCGAAGGGAGTCTGGTGCTGTGGCCGCTGCCACGGACTTGGAGTCACTGCCTTTCAAGACTCAGGACACAGTTCCACATGTGGGACCGACTGGGCCGAAGAGGATGCCGGTGGAGTATGTAAATGAAAAAGGAGTACTGTGGGCCTGCGCCGTGGAGGCCAGCGATGTTCTGAGGAGGCTGAAAAGGTCGCGGGCCTGGGGCTTGGAGCTTGCACCGGCACGTGGTGGGCCCTCTTTGACACACGCCGGTGTCGGCAGGTGAGCGGAGCCTCGTTGGTGCACTTGTGCAGGCATGACGGGTCTGGGGACCAGCGGCCCGGGGTGCAGCAGGCACACAGGGACGTAGGCCCCGCCGCGCTCGGCGCAGGACTCGTGGCGGGCTGAGAGGTGCCACACTGGCAGACGCGTTGTCCATTCCGAATGAGGACCACGCCCAGTGCGATGGGCTTTTTGTTCACACCCCTACGCAGGCCTGGCGTATGCAGGTCCAACCCACTCCGCCCGCGCACACAGGGGGGACGTAATGTGCGACATTTCCGCGTTCTGCCCCACAGCCTGTGGGGACATGGTAGCGTCCATTGGCCACTACACTCCATGCACCAGCAGTTGATCTCCACATGGCCATTTCCGTGATTTGCACGCTGTGGTCTGTCCGTCACCTCCATGCCACACCTGGCATTGGGTAGGTTCACATTCCTTAGTCACTTGCCGCTCTCGCACATGCCTGCTCCATGCCTCTCCTCACATCCTGCTATTGTGTGTCTGTGCTGCCATGCCGTGGCTGGGTTGTGGGCATGGCAAGGCCAAGTTCCCAATGGAGTTGTGTAGTCGTGTCTGGTCGTTTGGCATGTTGTGTGGCATGTTGAATGTAGTTGTGCTGCTGTTGAATGTAGTTGTGCTGCGTGCCCATTGCCAGTGTTGTGAGTTGCATGACTGTGGGCTGGAGGTGTGTGGTGTATTGATTTTGGACTTACTAACGAGCACTGCATTGCCATGGGTGCCATCCTGGGAGCGCTGGGTGATGATGGACTGTCGGGAGGTGTGAGAATGAATGCTCTCTGCCTGGGGAGTTGGCCACGGCATTGTTGAGGGGTCTAGGGCGGTCCACTATTGCGTGCATATTCATGGGATGTGTGTGCTTTCTGTTGTGGTAGTTGTGTGCAGTGTCAGCAGGGCGCACGGGGGGTAGATGTGTGCAGTTTATTGGCCCTGACACGTGAGGGAATCCAGCTATGGCGTAGGGGCCTTGCTTGGTCTCCAGCTGCTCCTGCGCAGTGTGGGTGAAGTGGAGGGGCTGGGGTACCAGGCTGATGTTGGCATCCAGGACAGGTGTGATGACCTTGGATGGGGCTGGCTGTGTGACTCCTCCGACTCTGGCAGTTGTGGGTTGGATGGTACCAGAGGCCGACATGTGCTGCGCAGCCAGCAGCTTTGTCTGCGGAGGGATGTTGGTTGTCCGCTGGGTTGGTACTGTCAGCAGGTGGGGGATGTGGGTCAGGATGCGGAGGTTGGTTGTCCTTTTGGGCCTGTAGTGGGCAATGTCCTCCTCTGGCGTTGGGTCTGGGTGGCAGGTGCGTTTCAGGTGGGTCCACTGTCTTTGTGTACGCTGCCTCTGTGGTGTTCCCGGGGGGGAGGGCGGGACGGGTCCTGGGGGTGGTGGCGGACCTGGGGGTGGTGGCGGTGGGTGTTGTGTGCCTCATGGGTCTCGGAGCTGCATGATCATTGTCTCCATGGCATCTGTTGGTATTCAGATGTGGCTCTTGGCTGGGCTCCCTTTCATGCAGCAGGTAGTCATCCTGCTTTACACCAGCAAAAGGCAGGTGTTAAATCCCTGCTGCTACTGCAGCTTATTGCGTGGTTTTGACTCGCATCGCAGATCTGGCAGTTCGTTGTGAAAGTGGTGTTGTGGTGTTTTCGTGTGTTTTTGCACGGGAACGCCTACTCTGCATCTCATTAGGGTTAGTTGGTGGTGTCCACCGTGGAGATAAATTTTGGGGCAGTTATCGTGGGAATACTGGCGATGTCTGCAGTTTGCACCCGCTTGTGAATGGGGTGTTAATTCGATCTCCACTTTTGATGGGTTAAGGTGGAGATAAATCGGTGGTAGGTCCTTGTGAATATGCCCCTAGGTTTGCAAAGGGCCTTCCACGAACGCTGTAACACTTGTCGCTGCATTTTTGGTAACGTTTGACCCGTTTCAGCTAGAAACAAGGCTTTGTTAGTTCAAATCTGCAGATTAGGGTGCAGATGATGAATTATGTGGCTAATGCAGAAAATGTATAATTGTGCAAAAGTCGGTGCAGCCAAACAGTCACATAATTCCAGTGGCGCTGCTCATACCTCTAACTAGGTCCACAAGTGCTCCTCAGTTATTCCATCTTTTTTTGTCTCACTGAGTTCATAGTTGAGCTTCTATGGAAACGAGGAAGACTAAACCTGAGGTTACCACTCCACAACACAGACTACCATACCACATAATTACTCTCCACAACACATAATCCCACTCTACATAATTCCTATACACTAAATACCACATACTTTCTATCCACATCATTTCACTGCACAACATATCACATAATTCCACTACACACAACGTACATCCACTCCACTCCAAAAAACATTAGTAAAAAACTTTTGCATTTACAATGCCAATAGCTCTAATTCTCGCAAATGCGAAACCTATTACATTGCAAACACTTCTTTAACTAGTAGTCGCGTTTGCAGAGTGGTGGAGAAAGGGTGCTGGGCCTCCAACCAGCGCTCAGCAATTCCGGTGCATAGGGCTCACAGGACGTACCAGTAGGGCTCCTTGGCCCCCAAAGTCCCTCAGGAGTAAATTGGACTTCATCCCCCATCCCGTAGTCTGCCAGGAGGCATGTTTGCAGAATGGTGGAGGAAGGGGGGCATGGCCTCCAAAGACGTCTTAGCAATCCCACTGTGCGGGACATACTGGAGGTAACAAGAGGGGTAGTTGGCCCCCAAGGACATCCTTGGGGGCCAACTACCCCTCCTATTACCTCCAGTTAGTCCCACACAGCAGCATTGCTAAGTTCAAAGACCAGGCCACGCCCCCTCTTACCACCACTCTACAAATGCGCTCCCTGGCACGCTCTTGGATGGGGATTGAAGTCCCCTTCGCTGCTGGGGGTCCTTTAGGGGCCAACTAGCCTACCTCTTACCTCCAGTAAGCCCCACACAGTGGGATTGCTGAGAGGTGGACAAAGGCCACGCCCCCTTTCTCCACCACTCTGCAAACGCGCCCCCTGGCGCGTTCTAAGTTGGGGTATTAAGTCCCTTTGAATATTGAGGGTCCCTGGGGGCCAACTAGCCCACCAGGTACGCCCAGTAAGCATGACACAGCTGGATTGCAGAGAGGTGGTCCGAGGCCACGCCCCCTTTTTACACCACTCTGCAAACGCGCCTCTTGGCGCACTGCTGCTCGGGGGATGAAGTCCACTTTTGTCCTGAGGTCCTCAGGACACAAGAGGACCTCATCACCCCACCACCAGTGCGCCAAGAGGTGCGTTTGCAGAGTGGTGTAAAAAGGGGCGGGGCCTCAGACCACCTCTCTGCAACACAGCTCTGTGGTGCATACTGGAGGTACCTGGTGGGCTAGTTGGCCCCCAGGGACCCTCAGGATTGAAGGGGACTTAATCCCCCAATTTACAATGCACCAGGGGGCGCGTTTGCACACTTGTTATATCAGGCCCCGCCCCCTCCCTGCACCATTGTGCAAACGCGCCCCCTGGCACGTTGTAACTTGGGGGATTAAGTCCCCTTAAATCTTAAGGGTCCCTGGGGGCCAACTAGCCTACCAGGTACCTCCAGTAAGCGCCATAGAGCTGCATTGCAGAGAGGTGGTCTGAGGCCACGCCCCTTTTTACACCACTCTGCAAACACGGCTTAATTTATGGGAGGGGGCTTCGTGGCCCCCCTTCCCTGGGCCACTTTTGGCCCCAGGGAACCCATCCCCCGGGGCCTGAGCATTTAAAAAAAAAACGGGAAGGGGGCCACATGGCCCCCCTTCCCTGGGCCACTATTGGCCCTGGGGACCCAATCCCCTGGGGCCTGGCCTTATTTGATTTTATTATTTTTATTATTTGTGGGGAGGGGGCCACGTGGTTCCCCTCCCCCTGGCCACTTCTGGCCCCGGGAACCCCATCCCCCGGGGCCGGCCCTTTGCGTTGGGGACCGTGGGTGGAGCCCCAATGCCCCCACGGTCCCGCCGGCTCCCCGCCTACGGTGGGGGCAGTCATTGCTTTTGCACAGGGGGAGCTGCTGACATGCAGCTCCCCTTGCTCAAAAGCAATTCTGCTTTGCTTCATTGAAGCGAGAGCAGGTTTCCCTGCTCTCGCGTCAAGGAAGCAAAGCAGAGTTTGCTATGGCAGGGTGGGAGCCGCAGGGCTCCCCCCCTGCCATAGCAAACAGCAGTGTCCCAGGGGTGGGCACCTCGGGACACTGCAGGAGTCGGCCCCGAGGAGTGGTGGTCCCTAGGGCCATAGAGGGCTCCAGGAAAGGGGCCACGCAGCCCCCCTCCCTTCAGTTTCAAAGCCCCAGGGAGGTGGTGGTTCCTGGGGCTTGGGGGGGGGGCCGCGAGGCCCACCCCTCGTTAAAGAAGCCCTGGGGAGGTGGTGGTCCCCGGGGCTTGGGGGGCCCGCTAGGCCCCCCCCCTCGTTATTCCAAGAAGCCCCGGGGAGTTGGTGGTCCCTGGGGCTTGGGGGGGCCTGTGAGGCTCTCCTCAGTATTCAAAGAAGCCCCGGGGAGGTGGTGGTCCCCGGGGCTTGGGGGGGCCCGCGTGCCCCCCGCATAATTTATAAAGCCCCAGGGAGGTGGTGATCCCCGGGCCTGTGGGGGCCTCCGAAGGCCCCCACACCATTATTTTATAATGCCCCCGGGACCTGGCCCACCCGGGGGCTTTTTTACTAACAAAGCGCGGCCGGATTCGCAGACCCTACGTGAAATTGGCCGAAATTATTACAAATTTGGCCTGGGGGTCCTTGTGGGACCCCCTCAGCAGGCCTAGGGGGTCAGGGTGTTTCTACCGTGCCCCCTTTTCTTCTTTTTCAACCTTTTTCTCACTCATTTCTTGTGACTCGGTTCTACCGAGTCACAAGATGGCTGCCAACACTTCCTGGTTTGGAGTGTAGGCAGCCAATCAGAGGCAAGCTCATGCTCGGGAGGAGATGTGTGGTTAGGCTCCGCCCAGATATCGAAAGTTTTCTTTTTTTTAATTTCTCAGTAACTACTGAACGGATTTACCCCATTTAAAAAAAAGGTTGCTTTCTGAACCAAGCGCTACCTTTTTTCCAAATTTAGTGTAATTCTGTTCAGCAGTTCGGGCTGTAGCTTTGTCTAAAGTTTCCTATGGAAATTAACATGGGGAGAACGCATTTTGGGACCCCCTTTTTTCTCATCCCCCACTTGACAAATCACCCCGAAACTTTCAAGACAGGAGCTGACCAGAGCGCCCCACTAGTTTTGAAAATTTCGTGAAGATTCGTCAACGGGCGCCAAAGTTATTTGGAAAAGAAATAATGCTTTTTGAATAGAAACGAGGTTCTAACTATAACTACCTACTGGCAACTGCCAGTAGGTATATATATATATATATATATATATATATATATATATATATATATATATATATTCACTGAAAAACCATAGGTTTCAGGCACGTTATAGTTAGAAATTAGCATTTAAAAAACCTTAGAAATTCACTGAAAAAAACATAGGTTTCAGGGAAGTTATAGTTAGTTGGACATTGCACTCGTACAAAACCCGTGAAATTCCCCCGTTATAGTTAGTTCAGCTAACTATAACTCGCGCCCCCGCAATGCACTGCTGATGACGTCACATATTACATCACTCATGACATGGTCAGTGACATCACTGATGACATCATCCAGTGACTGTGTGTTTCTGTAAAGTTTAAATATGTTTAATATATATAGGGAAAGGCGTATTGAAGAATGAGTGGGTGTATAATTGTCTGAATGGATGATTTAGTAGGTGCGTGACTGACTCTATAAGTGAGTGATTAAACGTATCTTACTGAATACATGGGTTAGTGACTAAACTGTGTGAATGTCTGTATCCGTCTGTCTGTTGGTGTGTAAGCGGCTGCATGGGTTTCTGAATAGCTACATGAGTGTCTACATGGGTTATTGATTGGCCACAGGGCGTGTTTGCACACATGTCACCTCAGGCCCCGCCCCCTCCCTTCACCACTGTGCAAACGAGCCCCGTGGCGCGTTTTAAGTTGGGGGATTAACTCCCCTTGAATCCTGAGGGTCCCTGGGGTGCAACTAGCCCACCAGCTACCTCCATTAAGCGCCACAGAGCTGCGTTGCAGAGGTGTAAAAAGGGGCGTGGCCTCTGAACACCTCTCTGCAACGCAGCCCCCTGGCGCATACTGGAGGTTCCTGGTGGGCTAGTTGGCCCCCAGGGACCCCCAGTATTCAAGGGGAATTTGTTCCCCATCTTCAAACGCGCCAGGGGGTGCGTTTGCAGAGTGCTGCAAGGAGGGGGCGTGGCCTCCGGCGCGATGCCGGTCTTTTATTTTATTTATTTTTTACGAAGGGGGGCTGTGTGGCCCTCCTTCTTTTTCTAATGTATTGGCCCTGGGGACCCCATCCCCCAGGGCCTGCCCCCTAATTTAAAAAAAAAAAAAAAATTGGAAGGGGGCCGCGTGGCCCCCCTCCCGAGGCCTTAATCGGCCCCGGGGACCCCATCCCCCGGGGCATGGCCTTTTTAATTTTTTTAAAATCTTTTGGAGGGGGGCTGCGTTGCCCCCCTCCTCAGGCCACTTATGGCCCCGGGGTCCCCATCCCCCAAGGCCGGCCTTTGTTCTTTTAATTATTTTTTTATTTTTATTTAAATTTTGGGGAAGGGGGCCGTGTGGCCCCCCTCCCGGGCCACTTGTAGCCCCGGGGACCCCATCCCCCGGGGCTGGCCCTCTCCGTTGGGGACCGTGGGGGGGTCCCCAATCCCCCCACGGTCCCGCCGGTTCCCTGCGTCCCTCGGGAGCCGGCATTGCTTTTCCACATGGGGAGCTGCTAAGATGCAGCTCCCCGTGTGGAAAAGCAATCGTCTTTGGTTTTTGGAAGAGAGAGCAGGTTTCCTGCTCTCTCTCCCAAAAACCAAAGCAGTTTGCTATGGCAGGGCGGGAGCCGCGAGGCTCCCGCCCTGCCATAGCAAACTACAGTGTCCCGGGGGTGGGCACCCTGGGACACTGCAGGAGCCGGACCTGGGGGTGGCAATCCCCAGGGCCATCAAGGGCTCCAGGAGGGGGGCCGCGCGGCCCCCCTCCCAACATGTGCAAAGCCCCGGGGAGGTGGTGGTCCCTGGGGCTCGGGGGTCCAAAACGGACCCCCACATTAAAATTCTTAGTGCCCGGGGGAGGTGGCGGTCCCTGGGGCGTGTGGGGGGGCTCGAGCACCCCCACAGAGGTAATTTTATTTTTTTTAAATGAAGCCCCGGGAGGTGGCGGTCACCGGGGCTGCGGGAGGGCCGAGTGCCCTCCCGCACAATTTTTAATTCAAAGCCCCGGGGGTGGTGGTCCCTGGGGCTTGGGGGGGCCTTAGAGGCCCCCCCACATAATTTTATCATTAACCCCCGCATGCCCCCGGGACTTGGCCCACCCGGGGGCCAAATAACAACAAAGCGCTGGAGCCCTCGCTTTGTTTTTTTTTTTCCTTGGCCGGATCCGCGCCGGACCGGACCCTAGGGGGTCAGGGTGTTTCTACCCTGCCCCCTTTGTGCGTTTTGCGCACTTGTTTCTCTCATTTCTTGTGCCTCGGTTCTACCGAGGCACAAGATGGCTGCCAACACTTCCTGGTTTGGAGTGTTGACAGCCAATTAGCATACAGCTCGTGATCGGGAGGGTGCGCGGATCCTCCGCGGCCATAGATATATATGTGTTTTTACTTTTGATTTTCTCAGCAACTACTGAACGGATTTACACCATTTAACAAAAAGGGTTCTTTCTGAACCAAGAACTACATCTTTGCCAAATTTGGTGTAATTCCGTTCAGCAGTTCGGGCTGTAGCCGTGTCTAAAGTTTCCTATGGAAAATTGCATGGGGAAAACACGTTTTGGGACCCCCCTTTTTTCTTGGCCCCCGCTTGTCAAATCACCCCGAAACTTTTAGGATAGGAGCGGACCAGAGCGCCCCACGAGTTTTGAAAATTTCGCGAAGATTCGTCAACCGGCGCCAAAGTTATTTCAAATAGAATGTTGTGAATTTCCTATGGAAAATAGGTCCTAACTATAACTATCTACTGGCGACCGCCAGTAGATTATATATATATATATATATCCACAGCCAAATGTTCGCGCAGAAACCCGAGCCGCTTTCAGTGGCAGGCCATGGCGGGGTCGCAAACCCCAAAGATCCACCACAATCGTTTTCACTGGTTTCCCACAAACGATGCCAAGGCCACAGATAATCCTTTTTCAGCGTGTTTTTATTTTAAGCCAAGTCACTCGACGCGTTTCGGAGACAAACTCCTTGTTCACGAGTACAAGTATGAGTGCACTGCACACTAGAATCTCGCTCCATAATGCTTTGTTGGGCCTTTGGTTGGCATTGTATTTTTGCCCATAACTTTGCTTGGGGTGGTCCTAGGAGGATTAGACCACTACCGAATCGTTCAGCATGATATGCTCTTTGTGTTCAAGGCATCTGCTTGCCCTCCCCCTAGGTTAGGGGTGACCCCAAAATCATCACCTCTCTCATTGCCTGGTATATTTTTCAAAGTTCACTTTTGTGAATTGGTTATATGTTTTTTAGCATGTAAAGGTGATTTATAAAAGGGTTGTGGGTGCAGTAGCTAACTCCGCTACATGGCGGAGTCGGAATTATTGCATAAATTCTGTGTTTTCAATGTAATGTGTAGTTAACTAATCTCCGCAACCTCTGCTGGCGGAGCGGAGTTCATTGCCCACGGTTAGCGATGAGGTTAGCGATGGTAGTGGCGAACAAAGCATGGGGTTCGGGGGGTCTGTAGGCGAGGGTGCCGCGGAGAGTGGTTCTGGGGCTGGTCTGGATCTGGAAGTGAAGGTGTTCGGTGGTGGGGAAGGAGTCCTTCGTGGTGAAGGTGGAGAGTCGGAGTGAGCTCTTGTGTACAATGGCGAGTCCTCCTCCTAGGCGGTTGGGGCGGTCCTCCTTCTGGATCTTGTATACGTTGGGGATGGCAGTGGCGATGTCGGGGGTGGAGGAGGCGTTGGTCCAGGTTTCTGTAAAGAAGGCGACATCTGGCTAGAGGGTGTCGAGGAGGTCCCTGATCTCTATGGCGTGTCGGTGCAGGGAGCGCACGTTGAGGAGGATGCACTTCAGGGCTTCGGTGTTGTTGGTGTTCGGTGCGCGGGACGTGGGGGTGCGGTCGAAGGTGAAGGATTGGCGGCAGTGACAGTAGGAGAACTGGCCATGGGTGGTATTTGGCATCGACCGCTGGCAGTTGTTGTTGCTTCTGGGGTTGAGTGCGAGGCGGGCAGCGGAGTTGTAGCGGTGGGAGTTTGTAGATCCAGGGTTCCTGGTACTGGCCGCGGTCGGGTCGCGGATGGGCGCAGACGGGCTTGCCTTTGGCGTGCTAGCGGCACGCCCCGCTGCGCGCGGCCACCATTAAGTAGGGGTGGGGGGAGGGAAGCGTGGGAACCGGCAGGGGGGGAGGGGCCGCGGGGGCAGCAGCGGCAGGAAGGGCACAGAGAGCAAATGGGCACAGAAGACAGAGAAAACGACCAATTGACACACAGGCACAGGTACAATGACAAGACAGGCACAATAGAAAATACAGTGAAGAGGCTAGAAGGAAGACACACAAGCATTTGCAATGCAATAGGTTTCGCATTTGCGAGAGTTTAAGCTATAGGCATTGTAAATGACAATGCCTTTTATTTATGTGTTTTGATAAGTAACACATAAATAAAAGGCATTGTCATTTACAATGCCAATAGCTCAAACTCTTGTAAATGTGAGACCCATTTAATTTCAAAGAAGAGGCCGCCATTGTCCCAGGCTGCTTGGAAAGAGAAAGCGTGCATGGCGCGCTGAATGTTGCAGGAAAGCATCTCGTGCCTGCAGTACAAGAAACTCATTAAAGAAAATAGTATTTACAGACTAAATAAGACATACTGTGTAACAACAGAAGTAAAAGGGCCAGTCCTCATGGGAGGTTACCAATGAAGACAAGGCAGTACTAAGGAGGTACTAACAAGCATATTAACGAATCAGAACCTAGCATTTACAAAGGACAATGACAAAAGCCAATGAAAAATATGGGCGGAGAGTGGGCGGAGCTTCAAATCCATACTCAAATAGCACATGCCTCGAAGAGGAGCGCATGCACTGCCCAGGCTCGTCCTAAACGTCAGTGACAGGAATACAAACATGAGGTTGACTAGAAAAGCAGTGTTTGGGCTATTCTGTAAATTCTCTCACACTTTTATTAAATAAAGAAGAAACCAGACAGGGCTTATTTTTGCAAAATTTGGTTGTTTGTGTGAAGTGTAGTGACAAAATAAAGGGCAGTCTGTTGAACGTCGTCTATTTGTAAACAATAACGTAAGCATGATCAGCTTTTGCATTTCTCCTAGTCAGTTTTTGGTGTGGGTAATTTGTAAAATCTAATGCACATGTACTGTCCCACTAAGCCGACTATCACAGTCTCTGCCCCTTTTGAACCCACCTGCCACCACCTCTGTGCCGAGTCTGGGGGGTTCCAATCTATATGATTCCTATTTCCTGCAATGAATGAAACTCATAACATCACTGATACAGTCCAGTTTGGATAGCTGCAGTAATTCAGACAATACAAAAGCAGGCAGTCTAATACTGCCTGAGTTGCAGAACAAGCACTGGAGATGCCAGTAAGTCTTGCTGATTAATGAGAGTGCATCTCCAATCACTGGTGAGGTTAGGCACTTAATAAGTCACCATCCATGCACTCAGGGCCTCATTTATGAAAAGTGACGCATCGCTGCGTGAAAACAGCGATGCGTCACTTTTCATTGCGCCCTCCTTGCGACATGCTGGATGCGTCATATTTACAGTATGACGCATCATGTCGCAAGGAGTTACAGATGCGCCAGTTTTTCTGACGCATCTGTAGGCACAAAAATGACGCATTGCCGGAGTGTGTCACAAAAGTGACGCAACTTCAGCAATGGGTCATTTCACATCGGCAAGTCCCATTTCAAATGTGCCTGCGTCAGTCTTACGCCTGCTGTGAGGCAAGCGTAAGATATTGACGCATTTGCGTCCTAGAAGTGGCACAGTGAAATCTCATAGATTTCACTGAATCACTTCTACGAGGCTTACTTGCGTCAGAACGCCCACCCTGCATACATTATACCAGGCGCAGGTATAATGTGGCGCAGGGGTTACAAAGTGACGCCTCTACCTAGATGTGTCACTTTGTCAATATGACGCAACATGGCGCATTTTTTACGCCGCTGGTGCGTCACAAAAAGTGACGCACCGGTGGCGCAAAAGTGACGCAAGGGCTCATAAATAAGCCCCTATGTTACTTATCCTTGCACTCATGTATCCACAAACTGACTCATTCTTGCATTCACCAACTTACCCAGCCCTGATAAAACACACACAAGTACTCAAAAGGCGTATAAACGACAAACTGAAAACATAAAAGAAAACATTTTACCCCTAATGGCATATATTTGCAATAAATACTGTAATTATACATAGCAGATAAAAGTAGTTTTTTCATTGGTATTGACCATAGTGCATTGATGGTTTCAAGTTCCAACATGGCCTTCAGATTTAGAAGTAACGCGCTGGCCATCTTAGATTAGTAAAAAAATGATACGCTATGCTTATACCATTCCAAGATGGTCCCTCAATAAACCTTACTCTGGGAGTGAAACTGTATTGTTCCTACTGTATCACTGTTGTACCATTTCCAGATGGTTACCATAATACTTCTAAACATGAATGCTGCCTTGGAACAGTAAAAATAATTATACCATATGGACAAAGACATTTCACAATGGCTGTGGTTGTGCAGATGTGGCGCACTATTGATGAAATAAGTGGTAAGCAAGCTGCCTGATAGCACTGTCTGCGGAGCTGCACAATGTTCTGAAAAGCACAATAAAAAAGAAGAAAGGTAAAGTAATGAAATGGGACCTATTAAAGGAGAAAATTAAAAACTTAACGAGTTGCTGACAAGCCAAGGCACTGAAGTGCCTTTTCAGACAGATGCACACGCCATCAATCACATGACAATACACCCAGTGCCTGAAACGTGCTGACCCATTACCACCACCACCAGCAGCTGGGCTATTTCTTTGTCTGCATCACATCACGAGCCCTTTTGAGAAGAGGTCGGCAGGGTAAACCATACTGCACAAGACTCGGTTGGTACCTAAAGCGTGGACGGTGGAGCCAGAACTCAACAGTTCCAATCTTGGCTTTCCTACGTAATCAGAAGGTGGCATTCTGGGCAAATCACTGCTACATGTATACTGCCACTTACTTTTCTTTATAGGTTCGGAGAAATTAGTGTAAAAGCTATAAAGCAAAAAAACTGCAGGACAATAAAATCCTCAATGTGGAGTGTGGATAGAAGGTTACAGTCCAACACTTGCTAAGCAATAAACTCCATTTGTGAATCGTGACTTGATTTGACAAAATAAACTGCTACATTCCTGTGCCTGCCTCCCCCCTCCAGGTTTTTCCAGTTAACATAGCTCATTTTTAAATAGCCCTGGATGATACCATCTTGCGATTTTATACAGCTTGAAATAAGAATAACAGAGGGCTCCATGTCAAGAATAACAGTTTTCCATCCCTAGTCTTTTCGTCAACAACCAAAAGCATTCTGGTAGTTGTAGTACATCTCAAGTGAACCAATTTCACTTCCAGACCTGAAAACAATAATCTGTGAATTGGTGGCCCAAGACTACAAAGAACATCAAACAATCACATCATAATCTTAGCACAATAACCAGCATTAGCCAACTCTCAAAGGGCACTTCTATCCTCTACCTCACATGTCTCACTCCCCTTTCCCTTATGTTGCAGAGCATGCTACAATACACTGGGTACTCGCACTCTCAGCAGGAGCAAATGTGTGTCTCTCAGGACACCAAAGCTCCCTTTTATAACTAAGGAGCCGAATGTCATTCATTTTCGAAAAGTTGGAAATCTATGCTCTTCAGATTCAGTTCTCTGAACTGTAGAATTGTCTCCTAGGGGGTTCACAAAAATCCACAGAAGTGTGCAGTACATCTAAGCAGATCTTAGGTGTCCTTCTGTACCAATATTACATTTTATCCGGAGAATTATCTGAAGGGTGGACAATCCCGCACAAATGTTTGCTGGAATTATACATTTGTCCAAGAAATGTCACTCTTCTTTTGTCTGCAGGAAAAATGCTGTCCAGGTGCGTGAACACGTTCCACTACACTTCCAATGCCCTGTCCCACCCAGAAACGTACTTACTCATCCCTTTTGCAGAAGAAGTGCTGTGTGCGCTTCCGGGTTGCAACACAGCATGCAAAATGCATATGAAACCTACATGTCGCACTCCTTTGTCCCATTCTAAACCCTAAATCTTCCATAGTACTAAATTCATTCCGCTGGTAAATTTCCACAGAAACGAATTCTTTGACTCAAGGTCCTACAATCTAAGCTTGAGGTGTTGTAGGAGACACCTAAGTTTCTTAACCATATTCATATAGCGCAGAAGAACAATTACTATTTAGGCATTTTGCAAGTAACCTCTTGGAACAATTGTTACATTTGCATTTTCTATGCTTGTTCTCCATCTCTTTTCCCCTCCCTCTCTTATGTATCTTGTATTCCACCTTGTACATTCCAATTCCATATGGAATTGTTGTGCTGCTGCTAAGCGCCCAGGTCAGTCGTTCTGTTCCTGTGGGCTGAGCAGCTGTGTCCTGTTGCTGTGCTGTCAATATGAAATAAATACTTCAATACAACTATTCTGGCTTATTATCTTAAACAAATTGGCGACGAGATGAGGAAGGCAGCACTTCTACCAACAAGAATTCCGACAGCACAGGAGTGAAGAGCATTCCTGAACCCATCGGACAGTGAAGAGCTTTCCTTAACCCATCAGATAAGTTAATGGATGATTGTTGAAGCGTTGGTACAACACTTGCCCTGGCGCTGAAGTCGTTGTCCGGGGGATTCATTGTTTGCGGATTTGGGCAGAGTGAGGAGTGTTCCTGAACCCATCGAATGGTTGATGGAAGTTTTTTTATTTGGAGACTGTGATGCGGCACTTGCCCAAGCATTGAAATTGCATTTACATCGGTGGCCGCTGTCGGAGGATTCATTTTCGCTGATTTGGCATTTACGGCAGGTGGTTGCGTCATTAACGTTAACTGCGCTGTGCGTGTAAGTTTTTGTTTGAACTTACCTTTGCTTCCAAGGAGCGAGACGGTCTGACGCAGGGATTCCAGACTCTCGTTCCGACAGCCTTGTGTACAATGAGGAGCACGTCACGCATGCTACGTAATGACGTGACGTGTTGCGTGGCGGCCATTTTCTAAGCCTCCGTTTCCATAACAACGTCCTACGGAGGAAAATCTCCGTGCGGTTCTGAATTTTGTCAAGTAAGTCTCATAAACCAGCAACCACACAGCGCAAATTAAGTATCACAGAGACTGCTACTTACATAAATAAAGTATTACAGGAGGATACTGCTACGATTAAAAAAAAAAAGAATTTATGATGACATTGTACTCTGGTATATATAAACATTGACAATTTTTTTTTCCATTTCAAGTGGTCATCAATACCTTCTCATTATTTATGGGAAATTTAGTTTTCTTTTCTCGTAGCACTATTAGTCCTTCTGGGAATTGAGTGTTATCTTCAAACAATTATATGCAGTTAACTTGTTTTCTTTGCAATTTAGCGTACTTCCGTTTCAATAGTTTTCACGCTGTGTGATTTCATCTCTACAACCAGAACCGCAATTTGACCCCCCTGATAAGTTTTTACAAAATAAAGGAGATCCGCCAATACCCTGGACACGATGGAAAGAGGAATTCCCAAACCACATGAAAGCCATCGATGGGGAGCGTATGGGAGCAGAAAGAAAAAAAAGCATTTTGCTACATTGCTTGGGCTCTGAAGGTCAAGTGGTCTTCAGAGCATTACCCCAAGTTGCTCCCACGGAAGGGGAGGGTGAAGGCACAAATGTTTATAAAGAGGCTTTACAGAGAATGGAACTTAGGTTCAAACCAGTTACCAACATAGCTTTAAATAGATATGAATTTTATACTAGAGTACAAAACGAAAAGGAGTCATTTGATGAATTTTTAACTTCTCTGAGATCCTTAAGCTTACACTGCAATTTTGGCAATATGTGTGATGAAATGATCAGGGATCAGATAATAGTGCACGTTAAAAATAAAAAGACTCAAGAACGCTTATGGGAATTGGGAGATCCCAAGTTATCAGAAGCCATTTCTATTGCCAAAGCTTTGGAACAATCTGAAAAATGGATATTAACTGTGAAGAACACTAGCAACAATAAGATAGAATCGTACGAAGAAGTATGTGCCATTAAACGCCCAGAACTACAACAGAGTGAGAATTCATCAAGTTTATCTTCCCCACGCATCAATAACTATGGAAATTTTAAAAAATTTAACCGAAATGAGAGAATAGGAAGTTGTTTCAGGTGTGGTAGCAGGACACACACGTCCTCATATGGAGGGTGTCCTGCCATTAATAAAGAATGTAGGAAGTGTGGTAGAATGGGGCATTTTGCCTCTGCCTGTAGAGATTTAAGAAGAAACGGTGCCCCCACATGTGGCAAAGTTTCCTGCACATCTGATAGTAATCCCACTATGCACACATGTGAGTGTAGCGTAAACACAGAAGAAAACAAGGGTTTTGTAGTTTCTCTTTCTGAAGTAATTTCCAATGTGAATGATATTGATGTCAAACACGTAAAAAAATCCCCCATGTGTGTTGTTGATATTGCCGGTGTGACATTAGATCTTATGGCTGATTCAGGTTCACCATGGACCATCATTTCAAAAGACTATTCTATAGATAAATTAAGTGGTGCATTAGATTTCACCAAAGTTTTACCCTCTGATATTATAGCAGAAAGTTATTATGGGTCCAAAATAGATGTAGTTGGATATTTTGATGTGTGTTTACATTTCAAAACAAGAAGTGCTGCTGTTAAATTGTACATTGCACTCAAGGGAGTAAATGTTTTAAGTTAGAGAGACCAATGGAAGTTGGGAATTATACTAAATCCCCGTTCAAAGGAACCGGTCATGCTAGATGAAAACTTTGATATAGATAACATTGCTGTAATTTCTAATGATGAAAAAGAAAATGTCATTAAGCAGAAATTTAAAGATATATTTTCTGATGTTTTAGGTAAACTTAAAGAATTTTCACATGATATCAGACTTAAACAAGCATTGGCATAGCCAATAGGTCTCGCCTTTGGGACCTTATAAGTATTTAATCATGCAGCACAATATCCTTGGTGCAACATCAACTGTTGCATGGCTAAACACTTATAATGTCCCAAAGGCGAGACCTATTGGCTATACCAATGCTTGTTTATAGAGGGTTAGGCTCAGCCTATAGGACTCTTTGTCAGCATTATTATAGCCTCTTCTCCAAGCGCGCTCTAAGCGTTTGCAGGCGTGTTTTTGCTTCCTCAATTCTTCTGAAAACCGGGGGGCTGATGGCTGAGAGCGCTTGGGGGTCCATAGTTTTGCTGGGGCTAGTTTATTTCACGCTGTATCTATCCACTCTGTGTAAGCGGTGGTGGCGTCCTCTACTACTGAGGGCGGGCCGTTGTCCTGAGTAGGTCTCTTAACTCAGCGCCTTTAATTTTCTTCCAGGCTCTTGTTACTATCTCTTTTTTGGGTTCTACCTTGTATTGATGGGGTTGGGAGGTGTCAATTCAAACTGAATGGCTGCATGGTCTGTCCAGGCAAGTGGCAACACCTCAGTGCAAGTCAGATTAGGGTTGTTGGTAAAAATCCCGTCTAAGGTGTGCCCTGCTGCATGAGTAGGGCCTTCTACGAGTTGCCTTAGATTCCCACTATTCATCACCTCTCCCAAGTTAATTGTGTCAGGGTCGGTGAGTGCTTCCAGATGGAAGTTAAAATCCCCAAGAATCGTGAATGAGTCGGAGCGGAGCCCATCCTCTAACAGAGTTCCGACGGACTCTAGGAAGCCACCTCTAGGGCCAGGAGGTCGATAAAGAAGAATACCCTTGAAAAAATTATGAGGAGGGGTATGAAAACTAAACGAAAGTGCTTCACAGGCCGAGTTGGATGCTGTTTGGAAGGAGGGCTGTAGGGAGTTATGATATATAATCGTCAGTCCTCCCCCTCTCCTGAGCGGTCTGTCTTGAGTGAAACACTGGAACCCTGGAGGTAGGGCTTAGGCCAAATCCGGCCCTGAGGCTTTATCAGACAATGATTCCGTGATAAATGCCAATTTTATATTATATTCTTCAATAAACAGTGCACACTCCGTGCTATGTTTAACCAGTGATCTTGCGTTTAGCAGTAGGCAGCGCAATGGAGCTCTTTTTTTTAATCACTCCTTTCTTGCGTTCAGGTAGACTGGTGGAGTGATACATAATATGGGGAAGAATTAAGTGGCAGTTGTGACAGATTACTTCCTGTTCCTTAGAAGTTGCCCTGCATGCTTGTCCACTTGAAGCATATGGGGACAGATCAGGATTAGTTTGCCTTGGTAGAGACCTGTGTGTGAGGGTTCGACTCATGGAATGGTCAGAGGACAACCTTCCTTGGACGAGGGACACCATACCGCACAAAGTTACCATGTAAGTGGGCCTACAATACAGTAGAAATCAGGTAATGGTGTTAACACACCGAAAGAAGTATCCTGGAATGTTGTCCTTACATCCACGTGGCTCCGTGTCACCACTTTTCCATTTCTGGATTTTGCTTTCACATATCATTGTTATTAAGTGTGTTGGATCAAGTGACTTAATTAAAATAAACCAAGACTACAACTCCCAAAATGCACTGAAATGTAAAACAAAATCCAGGAATGGAAAAGGGGTGTCCTCGGTATCTGGTCATCCTATCTGCACAGCATTGTGGGGTTTCTTTCTAGGATGTCTCTTTCATAGGCTCAGTCTCAGAAATCACCTCAGGCGTATGCACATAAGCACATTTTGTGCTGATAGTAGCTGGTGGTTAATGTTCTCAGGCTGGGCTGCTCCACATTAGAGCTTGGCACACTCAGCAGCTGTCGAGTCGGTTAAATATTTAAACTTGGCTGTGAGGTCATCACGCCGCACCACAGACAGGGCTGACACTGTGCTGCCTGCCAGGCGTGGTGGAGGCACCGCCTCTTAAAGACACAGTGTACTGTGTACCGACCTTCTTCGCCAAAGGCTCGCCCAAGACCAGCCACGGGGACACCCGGCAAGACTCAATGGAAACAAAAACACCCTTTAGGGAGACAGCACTCAGCACCTGACAGCCAAGACGGAGAAAGTTTTCCTGCGGATACTTCTTGCGGGAAACAGTATGAGCCGCCACTTGCACCAGACAAGAAATGGCATACATCTAAAACAACCTTATTTGAAGCCCTAAAAAGATGCGAACAAGTGACCTGTGGTATAAGTGAAGTAATGTGCAAGCAGCTAATGCAGCCGAGGTAAGTCAGGGGACAGGTACCTATTATCGACTCCTATCATTATAAACGCCAAGAGGTTTAAACGCAGCAAGTATGAAACGCTGCCGCCTGTGATGCAAATGTGTCTTGGGAAACTCGCATGTTAATTGATATACTAATGCAAAGGGTACCAGATGGCTCCACGTCACCAGAGGTACCGGTTTCCTGTCCTCTGCTTTTATTTTGCAACCTAATGCGTTCTGGGACTTGTAGTCCAAGTTCGCTTCAGTTGAACTAAATTTTGAGATGACAGTGTTTTGCAGACGGAGACACTGGACTGGCCAAGGCGTCCCTAGTGGAAGGGAGCCATCTGGTAACCTACTTGCTGTTGAGCACTGTGCAGTGGCATAACAGCCCGCGCAGCCACCACGGTGAGTGGGCCCCCCCTGAGCTACATGGGGCCCATCTGGCACTGTGCACGGGCCCCTGGCTTGGGAGCTCCTGACTGGATTCGGGGGAGTAGGGTGCCCCCTCCATGACTTTGCAGGGGGCCCCCTCAAGTTTCGTTAAGCCACTGGCACCATGAGCAGGGCGACTGAAATTATGCGGCAGGGGAGCACCAAATTATGCCGCAGGGTTGACTAAATTATGCAGCAAGATAAGGCAAACTATGCAGCATAATGCTGCACGTATTTTATACTATTTATTCATTATTTTGTCATTTTTACACATGGTAATACTGCCTAGGCAAAGTTTAACAACCAACCACAGCAAAATCAACCGAAACATGACCAGTCAACCTTTACAAAGGGCCTTCCACTGCATGTGTACCTCCATCGCCACGTTTTAAGTAACTTGTGATCCATTTGAGCAAGAAACTATTTTCTTTTGTTAAAATCTGCAAATTATGCAGCAGATGAGGGATTATATGGCAAATGCGGCAAATCCATAATTTTGCACACAAAAAAACACAGCCCGGGGAGGAGCCGATATCACACTTTTGGCAGGGAAAACGAGCTGAAAACCACTTTAATTAGTGGTTTTCCAGCTTGTTTTCGAGAGGCTTTGAACTGCCCACGTCCATTAAAGAGTGCGAAAAGACCCCAGGACATTGGCACCAGACTCCGCAAGCTTTTTTGGGGGGAGGAGGGGGCTTGGGGACGGGGTGGGGTTCAAAAGTGCCTCCTAGGTACTTATTGGCACAAGATCCCACCCCCTCCTCGCACTCTGAGATTGTTCTTCAAGTTGACAGGTATGTTATAGGCCTTTTGGTGGGCCACTGGAATTATGTAGCAGTGGAGGACCACATTATGTGGCAAGAAAAGGCAAATTATGCGGTGTAGTGTGGCATATTTTGTGATAGTATTGCTTCATTATTTGGTTATTTTTTACACATAGTAACACATTCTAAGCAATGATGTCACCTCATTAGTACCAGCTTAACAACCAAATACAGCAATAAGCAACTGAAAGATAGTTAACAAGCCAACCTTGTGAAGGGTCTTCAGCTGTGCAGGAACAAGTCACATATTTAGCAATTTATGATGATCCATTCGAGATAGAAACATTTTGTTTGTTAAATTCTGCAGATTTCGCAGCAGAGGATGGATTATGTGGCAAATGTGGTAAATCCTTAATTTTTAGAAAACGTTGCTGCTGCAGAAGTGCATTATTCCAGTAGCCTGCCTTCTTTCCTGCCCCTCCAGTGGAATTGTATGTGTTCAACCTGAGCCGTTGCATGCTGTGAGCATTTCTGCACCCATAACGAGGGTCAGTACCGTTCCTTGTGTAAGGGATGTGCGCGCGCTCCAATTGTGCTTGACCTGCCACTGTGTGTATTGCTGCACCCATAACTGGGGTCCTTGTCTTTACTCGTGTGGGATATATATGTGCCTAGTTGTGTTTGACTTGAATGGTCCAACACACTGCGTCCTTAACTGGGGTCGTGGGTGTGCGCGTGCGTCCTCTTCGACCTCTAAAGTTTAAAACTTCTTGAGGGCACCTTAGCGGGTACTGACGAATGACTCCCACTGAATCTACTAGCCGAGTCTTCCATTGTTCTCGTCCTAAACCATGGCCTGTATGGGCACAGACTTCCAGCCCGCCATTACTCCTTTGCACTTGACACCATGATTGCGAAACATGACACCCTAAAATCCACCTCTTCTTCTCTGGTTGGTGCCTTGTTTTTGAGAAAGAGAATATTTTGGGCTGTTTTGGCTGGAAACCCAATAATTCAGTTGCCCGCCTTCCCGGACATAAAGTTTATGGTCTAATAGTTACTGTTATATGCTGTGACGTAGTGTGTAACCCTCCTACGACGTTGCAACACCTGGAGAGTTAAGGTTGACGGCAGTAACGCAGCTCTCCAGTTGCAGCACAACGTTACCCGCGCGGGGCGCCGCCTAGTCACCAGGACACCCAGAAAAGGTCTCACATCTAGTGTCTCACTTTCCGTTGGGATGAGGGAGTATCCGATGCGGCCTTGAGCTCCCAGCTGGCCGGCGTTTATTCTTACTCCGTCTTCACACACCCCCACCCCCTTTGTCCCTCTTCATGCCTTACACACACGCCGACTCCCTGGGTGCAGCAGGGTTACTCCCCATGTTTTCCTTTGATTTCCCTGTCCCTCCCTCCCTGTACGTCTGCACCCCCTCCAGGCGCTCACAGCACTGATGTCTTACTCACGCCACTTACTTGGGCCATGCCTCGCCCTCCCCCCTTCCCTCATAAAGGATTCTTGTGCCTTTAACACTGCAGCAGTCCATTCTCAGTCAGTCTTGGACTCCCTCCAAACTCCAGTTTTAACTAGGAAGTATCCCTTCTCGCGGCGCTACGTGAGCTCCACCCGGTTACAAGTAGTTATCTTTTTCTCCCGGTGCATTATGGTAGCTGTAGTTTTCCCCTTTCAAACAAAAAATGATTAGTAGAAGGCATTGATAAAAAAAACAAGTGAGGCCAAACACAGCGCCGCCTGCACAGATAGACACAACACGGACGGGCGGGAGAGACAAGTGAGGACAAACACAGCGCCACCTGCACAGATAGGCACAACACGGAGGGGCGGGAGAGACAAGTGAGGCCACAGCACAGTATCAGTGGTTGCACGGCTGCTTTCAAAACAAGCCACGAGTGGTGCGCAAGAGAGAGCGCGCGCGCGCTTGTGTGAGGGAGCAGGCCATCTGTTTTGCATTATGGCGCACGAGTCTGGGCACGATAATGCAAAACAGATGTCGGCCATGCGGGTAACCACACAGAAAAGGCCATGACGCACGAGCGTCTGGTCAGCTTTCTGAAGCCCCTACAATAAGTCTCGCGCTGCACGAGCAGTGCTGCGCACTGCAACACTAGGCGCGAGACCTAAAAAGGTGTAACGCCAGTTAAACAAAAATTGAGAGATGTACCGATTATTGTCAGGGAAGCACTGAAAAATATGCTTGACGAATTGGTGTCTGAAAACATCATTGAGCCTATCGACTCAGCTGAATGGGTTTCTCCCATTGTTTTGGTAAGAAAACCCGACAAAAAATTGAGGGTCTGTGTAGATCTCAGGGCTCTAAATTCTTCTATTCTTGTGGACTGTCACCCCTTACCCAACATTAATGAGGTTGTTTCAATGTTGGAGGGTGCCAAAGTATTCTCCACTTTAGGTCTCAGGTCTGCATATCACCAAACTTCTCTTACTGAAAATTCTAAGAGTCTTACGGCTTTTATCACACCGCAGGGCCTGTACCAATATACTAGAAAGCCTTTTGGATTGGCATCTGTGGCGGCCGTATTTCAAAGAGTTATGTTTAATATCTTTAATATCTTTAGAAACGCTGATAAATTCGTTAAGTGCTTCCAGGATGACATACTTATTTTTTCAAGCAATGAAGAGGAGCATTTCAAGCACTTAATGGAAGTTTGTGAAAGGTTGAGGAAGAGTGGTTTGACCCTCAAAAGCAACAAATGCAAAATGTTTAGAAGCACTGTGGAGTATTTGGGCCATATTTTATCTGGTAATGGGGTAGTACCTAAGAAGTCAAATGTGGATGGTATTGTGAATGCACCCTCCCCACGAACAAGGAACAATTGTTATCATTTGCAGGCATGTGCGAATATTATAGTAAATTTGTAAACAATTTCGCATCTAAAATGGAACCTCTCAGGAAGTTGCTGAGACATAAGACTACTTTTGAGTGGAAGGAGGAGCAACAGCAAGCTTTTGAGTCCATCAAATCTGACATTGTTAAGGCTCCTACACTCAAACCATTTTGTATGAACAAGGAATGTGTCATCACAGTTGATGCAAGCTTGTATGGTATTGGCGGTGTTTTGTTTCAGAAGTGTGGCAAGGATGAATGGAATGTATGTTTTGCCGCCCGCGCCCTCAATGAGACAGAACGCAGGTATGCTGTAATTGAGAAAGAACTATTGGCCTGTGTGTGGGCAATTGAGCACTACCGTAATTATATTTGGGGAAGCAAATTCGTATTAAGGACAGATCATAAACCTCTTGTGAACATTCTCTCTCCAGGTGGTGGATGGAATTCCACAGCTCGCATTGCGAGACTTACCTCCAGGTTGCAGGAGTACTGTTTTAAACCAGAGTTTGTTCCTTGTAAGAAAAATGTCATGGCTGATTTTATGTCTTGGCTTCCCTGTCAAGTCAGTTGCCATGACAATCTTGATGATTCAGAGGTAGTTACCACTATTCAAGATGTAGTATCTGGTGCATTTGAAGGTATCACTGAAGAATCCTGGAGACATAGTGAAAAGGAAGATTGCATGTGGCAGACTGTTAAAGGGTTTATCTTAAAGGGGTGGCCGGATAGGAAAAATCTGCCTGAAGAGTTCATGCCCATGTTCAAAGTCTCTGATGTGTTAGAATTGGAAGGAGAGCTAATGTATAAAAGTGGGAAATGTGTGCCACCTGTTGGTATCCAAGAGGTAATTCTTAAGTTAGCACACAAATCACACCCTGGCATGTCTGCCATGAAACGGTTGGTCAGAAATTATTTCTGGTGGCCAGGATTAGATCGCATGGTTGATCGCACTGTTAGGGAATGTGAAGTGTGCATGAGTCTTAATGTTCCCCCTTTAAAATGTTCTGAGTGGCCTGATGAACCTTGGAAAAAGGTGGCGTTCGACATTTCGGGTCCTTTTAAGTGTCTACCACATGATTCACGATATGCTTTTGTGTTGGTGGACTACCACTCTAAGGGGCATATTCACAAGGACTTATCGTCGTGTTATCGGCACTTTAGCGCATCAAAAGTGGAGATAGATTTATCACCCCATTTACAAGTGGGTGCAAACTGCAGACATCGCCAGTATTCCCGTGATAACTCCACGGGTGACACCACCAACTAACCCTAATGAGATGCAGAGTAGGCGTTCCCGTGCAAAAACTCACGAAAACACCACAACACCACTTTCACAACAAACTGCCAGATCTGCGATGCGAACCAAAAACAGGCGATAAGCCGCGGTAGCAGCAGGGATTTAACACCTGCCTTTTGCTGGTGTTAAGCAGGACGACTACCTGCAGTATGAAAGGGAGCCCAGCCAAGAGCCACATCTGAAGACCCACAGATGCCATGGAGCCAATGACCATGCAGCTCAGAGACTCATGAGGGCCACAACACCCACCGCCACCACCCCCAGGCCCGCCACCACCCCCAGGACCCACCCCGCCCCCCCCCGGACCACCACAGAGGCAGCGTAGACAAAGACAGTGGACCCACCGTAAACGCCCCTGCCGCACAGACCTAACGCCAGAGGAGGTCATTGCCCACTACAGGCTCAAAAGGACAACCATCCTCCGCGTCCTGACCCACATCGCCCACAGGCTGACGGTACAAACACAGCGGACAACCAGCATCCCTCCGCAGACAAAGCTGCTGGCTGTGCTGCACATGTTGGCCTCTGGTACCTTCCAACCCACAACTGCCAGAGTCGGAGGAGTCTCACAGCCAGCCCCATCCAAGTTCATCACACCTGTCCTGGATGCCATCATCAGCCTGGTACCCCAGCACCTCCACTTCACCCACACTGCGCAGGAGCAGCTGGAGACCACACAAGGCTTCTACGCCATAGCTGGATTCCCTCACGTGTTGGGGGCAATCGACTGCACACATGTACTCCTCGTGCCCCCTGCCAACACTGCACACAACTACCGCAACCGAAAGCACACGCATTCCATCAATGTGCAGGCAATAGTGGACCACCGGGGACTCCTCACCAATGTTGTGGCCAACTACCCAGGCAGTGTGCATGATTCATACATCTTTCGACAGTCCATCATCATCCAGCGCTCCCAGGATGGCACCTATGGAAATGCATTGCTCGTTGGTAAGTACCAAATGAACACACAGACACCACACACCTCCACACCACAGTCATGCAACTCACGACACTGGCAATGGGCACACAGCAAAACTACATGCAACATGCCACACAACATGCCAACCGACCAACCGACACGACAACACAACTCCATTGGGAACCTGGGCTTGCCATGTACATAACCCAGCCACGGCATGGCACCACAGCCACACAATAGCAGAACGTGAGGAGAGGCTTGGAGCAGGCATGTGCGAGAGAGGCAAGTGACTAATGAATGAGAACCTACCCAATGCCAAGTGTGGCATGGATGTGCCGGACAGACTTCAGTGTGCAAACCACGGAAATGGCCATGTGGACATTAACTGCTGGTGCATGGAGTGTAGTGGCCAGAGGACGCTACCATGTCACCACAGGCTGTGGGGCAGAATGCGGAAATGTCGCTTGTTACGTCCCCCCTGTAGGCGCGGGAGGAGTGGGTTGGCCCTGCGTACGCCAGGCCTGCGTAGGGGTGTGAATAAAAATCCCCGTCGCACTAGGTGTGGTTCTCTTTCGGAATGGCCAACGTGTCTGCCAGGGCGGTGCCTCTCAGCCCGCCATGAGGCCGGCGGCGGGGCCTGCAACCCTGTGCACCTGCTGCACCCCAGGCCGCTGGTCCCCAGACCCGTCTTGCCTGCCCCAGCGCACCAAGGAGGCTCCACTCACCTGCCGGCACCAGCGTGTGTCAAAGAGGTCCCACCACGTGCCGGTGCAAGCTCCAAGCCCCAGTCCCGCGACCTTTGCAGCCTCCGCAGACCATCGCTGGCCTCCACGAAGCAGGCCCACAGCACTCCTTTCTTGTTGACATACCCCACCGGCGTACACTTCGGCCCAGTTGGTTGCACATTTCGAACTGAGTCTTGAGTTTAGAATGGCAGTGACCAAATGTTAATTGCAGCGTTTATATCACTGAACTCCCTTCGATCAGTGTCCCAAACTCTGAATCGCAAGCACACGACACGTGTCTGTGGGCCCGTGCTGACCGCTGCCCCCGGCCTACACTGCGGTCCAGTGGGTCCCACATCCAGCACTTAGTCGTGATTCATGAATGGCAGAGTCCATACCAGTGAACGCATGGAGAGGAGTAAGAGGAAGATGCAGTTCAGTCCGGATGAAAGCCGGATCCTCGTTATGGAGGTGACCGAACACTAGCAACAACTGACCTGGTGCCACTAACCCTGTTCAACGCAAGCCGGCGACACGTGGTGCCACTAACCCTGTTCAATGCAAGCCGGCGACATGTGGTACCACTAACCCTGTTCAACGCAAGCCGGCGACACTTGGATGAGGGCCCCTGCTGACCGCTGCCTCAGGCCTACTCTGTGGTCCAGTAGGTCCCACATGTGGAACTGTGTCTTGAGTAATTTATGGAGGAGTTCACACCATTGGACACGCCTCATCGCAGGCGGCATCCCCTATCAGCACTGGTGCCACTAACTCTGTGCGCAATGAGTCATGGGCACTCTCTGGTTGAACTTTGGTGGCATCTAAGTCCATGGCCTGGGGGTTGTCTGCATCATCATCTGGCTGGGACGGACTTGGTGTTCGACATGTGTCTGTTCCATTCATCTCCACCATGGTGACTGTTTCAGCGTGGTTCTGCCCTCTGCATCATGCCCTGGGGGTACACCTTCCACTGTCCACCGAGACACTCCGCGACAACCCCCTTTGACATCTACGAGAACCTGCTCTGCTCTTGTGACCCTGCCCCAGTGCACCGCAAGTCAGTGGCCCGTGGCGGTAGGATCGTGCAGGACGCTGTGCATCCGGGGCCACTAACTCTGTGCAGCTCAAGTCATGGAGCCTTTATGGTTGAATGGTTGTGTCTTTTACGATGTACACTGTTGTCGTTTTTTGACTGCACCAAGCACTCCATGATGGCTGGTGTACACACACCCCACACACATCCAACACAGGTGTCACTCGACATGTGAGCTTGCTAATAAAAGTGGCCGGGCGCACGTGCCCGTAGCCATTCACACCATCTAAGCAAGTGTGTCCGTGTGGTCATTATGTCAGCATGATGGGCCCAAGCCCTGCAACATCACAGTGTGCTGTGTTCAGCGGACGATACCATGTCACTTCAGCAGTGGCTAAGACGTTGGACATGTAGCTTCGTCCGCCGCCCCTCCATGCACAAGCGGCGTGTGCTGGCCCTGCGTACGTCAGGTCAGCGCCGGGGTGTGCTTATTTGGCAGGGGGCTCAGGGTGTGGCTCTGGTCTGGCTTTGAGCAGGAAGTGCGGTAAGCGTGTCTCTGTGTTGGAGTGTTGTCGCCACCAGGGCCACAGTCGTCGATGTTGCAATGTAGCATGCACCTGGAGGGCGGGCCCGCACATACGGGGAAATGTAGGAGCGCAAGACCGCTCGGGGTCTTGGCTCATACATGCCAAGTGTTGTGTGTATCAGTCCTGCGGCTGCATGAGTCAGATGCCTAGCCTCAATCGCAGCGCGATCACAGCCAGCCATGGACTGTACACTTGTGTCCGCCCTGTCCAGACCATTGGCCTAAACTCACGTGGCCGCACACCCTCAACGGCCAGCATCACTGTGTTGTTGGCATGCTGCTGGACATGCGCAGACAGGCATGACAATGGTGTGCCGTAGGAGTGCACGTGATGCAACCGTGCAGCGCACACAAGTGTGAAGGCTCGGGGGAGGGAGGAGCAGCTGTGAGGCAACGTAACACACAGTGAGGCCGCTCATGTGCCACGTGCTCGGCATATCATCCATGATTCCCTGGGTCGCAGACATCCCACCCCACCCACGATAGGCCTCTGCACATCTCCTGTATGCAAGCAGATGGTAAACTGACTGTAGGAATGAAAGGTCCTTTGTCTGGACTATCAGGCGGAAGCACATCTGCAGCTCCGAGCTGGGACTTGCATGTGCCCAGCACCCCGACAGATACAATAGCATTTGCTGACGACTCACACACTACGCACTGCCCGACGTGAGACCAACGTGTACATCCCACACACAGGAGTCCTTGGTCGTAGTTAGCGTGTGTACAATGGCCTTCACACATACTCCCACCCCATCCCAGGCCTGCACCCATTGCACACAGACACTGCTCATTGATCCGAGCTGTGGCATTTCATCCACAGGACTGGCGCAGGTCAGCACAGTGCCGCTTCAAGTAGAGCCACTGACGCAATGGCAGACCATCCCGGACACATGCACAACCCCAGTCATGTGGACCGGTACTGTGCACGTCTGCTGCATGTACTGGGGGCACTGCCATTGGCAGTGCTGCGGATCAGTTACCGGGTAAGCTTCCGCCTTGCCAACGTCACCTGCGTTCAGCCTGTGTTGCATTGTCGCTCGTGCATATTCGAGTGGACCATGGATGTCTGCCTCTCCAACGTAACGGTAGCTGAACTGGATTTCGACGTGTGTGTGCACCCCCTGTTGGCCCACAACCAGGAGTGTCACCGTGATGCCCGTTTATGGCATGCCTTGATGATTGGCATGCATGCTGGCAACAGGACCTGGGAGATTGCACGAATCATTGTGTGCAGTGACCACATTGAGCCGTTCCCCTATTGGGCTTTAATGCCAAATGGGGCCAGGGCTTGGAGTCAGCACATCTGTCCGGGACAGCTGATGGGTTACGTCGCCGACATGTTAGATGTAGTCGACAACGAGCTCATATTGGAAATGTTGGCCTACGCTGCTGCACTCGCGTTCATGGACGAGTGACAACGTACCTGCAGCCACAACTGAATGTGACCCATTGCACATGTCCCGACGCCTGGTTGCATGTTGGGGATCTGGTCACATGTCCCAAGAAGACAGTGGACATGACTGCATTGGCATGGACTCCGGATACATGCGCGGACAACCAACGCGGGTTGGCACTCACTTGTGTGGGTGATGGACTCCCCCGGGGTGGACATGGGTGCTTTCCAACGTTCCTCATTCAGACATGCTGCTGCATTGGTCTGCATGTTGTGGCACTTCTCTTGGCCGTACTGACACACAATTGTTGATGAAGTTTCCGCACCTTCACTTGTCTCCAACTGTGATGAGTGTTGATTTGTATGCCAATGTGTGGGTCCCTGCCATACATGCATTGCTACCCCATCAGGGCTGTGGGTTTGTACTTGTGCATTATCATGTCCCTGTTTCGTGCTTTGCCAGATGCGTATGGCCATTTACCGGCCACAAGCGGGTGAACTTGTGTCCTGTGTTTGGTTGTGCAAATGTTGCTGTTTGTACCACATTGTGTTCGATGTTGGGGTGCTCTGCGTCCACGATGGACTGCCATGTACAATGTTTTGTTGCCAATGGTGCTTGTGGGGTTGTGTACTAGCTCCGACTGCCTCCATTGTGCTTCGCTGCTGTTTTCTGTTTGGTTTGTCTTTCTTTTTCCTGCTTTTGTTGTGCTTATTCCCGCCTGCCGTGTGTGTATCGCGGGCCTGGCGCTGCTTATCACTGCTTTCCTCACCGCGAATGGGCTCCTCGCACGTTTTTTTGCGTTGGGGTTTGTGTTTTTATCTCCGTCGCGGTGGTTGTATCGCGGACATTGGCCGCGTTTTGGGAAACTATCGCATGGTACCGCCGTGTTGTGAATTCCACGTTAAGACAGGGTTATTTTCCTGCGATAGGCTGCGATGTGTGAAGTTGCGTTAACCTTTTTTGGCGATGTTTAGCGCACGTTCTTGTGAATAGATATAGGGAATGGGTGTAACCACCCCTCTTCCCTGACCCTCCCATAGGTGGGTCCCCAGAGTATGTCCAACGCCCTAACTTAGTATAAGTATGGGACCCCAGTCCTTTGGACTTTAGATTACCCTGGATGAAACTCTGAGCCGAATCCTAGACCTTCTATGCTCTACTTTAAGATTAGAGGACTGAAGAATCTCCCTTGGGGTCAAGGAGTGACTCCCCTGCTTGGCAGGCACCTAAGAAGCAATTGTCCGGTCTGCATCGCTGAAGCTCCTGCCGGACTCCGAAGTCTTTGCATCACCAGAGTTGGATTTCCAGACTTTCCCGAGGCTGCCCTGAGTTCCCAGTGAAGCTGAGGCCCATAGCTGTCGTGGGTAACGTGGGACCGTGACCCCTTGAAACCGAGAACTTTTGCAAGTGCATCCTCTTTCTGGTCTCCCACGAAGTTGTGCTTTGGGCTTCAAGTAGCCCCCGCCTCCAGTAGCGATTGCACCAAAGATCACTGGCCTCCACTCCATGAGTGTCCTGTAAGCCAGCTCCAAGTGCGTCCACTTGAGGCTCCTTTGCGGTTGCTAGTCCGTTGGCTAATGGGCCCTCCCGAAGGTAACTCTTCTTTTGCTTGGGCTTTCCTGGTTGCTCCAGAGGTGCCCTGACTTACCTTTGCTGGGTGAGTCCCCCAGACCTTGCTGGTCTGCATCAACGTCCTTTCTTCATTTCCACGTGACTTGCTGTTGCCAAGGCTGTTAGACCTGGCACCATTGGCGTGGGTCTCCCTTCCATTTTTCGCTGTTGTCTCCTCTGTTTTTGCTGGTGTTAGATGCTCTGGGCGCTGTGCCACTGCCATTCAGTGCCACAGCGCGAATGCTCCCGTTGTAAATATGACTATGTGAATTGATACATCCATGATTAGCTTATTTGGCTTATCTGTTAGCCCCAAGTAGAGTGGCCTGTGTGTGCCTAGGGCTGGTAACCCAAATGCTGCTGGTGGGCATGCAGCGCTGGTTTGCGCCACCCACAGAAGCAGCTTGTAAAGTGTGTCTCAGACCTGCCACTGCAGAGTCTGTGTGCAGTCCAGGACTGCCATCTTGGCTGTGAAGTGCACCCACTTCCCAGCCCCTGAACCTTCCCTTGGCATCATGTAAGTCACCCCTATGGTAGGGTGCATTGTATGTGTAAGGTAGGACATGCCTTGGTGTGTGTAGCATGTCCTGGTAGTGAATTACACCCAATTTCGTTTTTCACTACTGTAAGGCTACCTGTTCCTCATAGGCCAGAGTGGACAGTTTGACTATTACATGCTATAGTCCTAACTGATCCCCGGAACATGGTAGAAAAACGAATTTAATATGCCTGAGCTCAGAATATTAAAATACATCTTTTAGTGAAGTTTATTTTTCTATTCTGTGTTTGAAAATACCATTTTTAGAAAGTAGGTATTTTCTTGCCTAAGCCTTCCAGTGTGCTCTGCTATTATGTGTATTGACTGTCTGGTTTTGGAGGGACAGGGCAGGCTGAGTCAGACCTGGGTTGAATAGAGAGATCTGCACTTAGAGTATGGGGAGGGAGGTTCCTTGACCTGAATAGGGCTGTGCCTGGCAAGGTGAATGCTGGCTCCACCTCCCACTGTGCGTCTGATGACAGACCCCCTCTTTCTGAAAGGAAGGATGCAGCCTGAAAAACAAAGTGCTCCAGGACTGAGCAGAACTGGTTCTGGCTGGGTTCAGTGACATGTGGCTCCTAAGAACAAAGACTTTTGGGGTATAAATATCTGTGCCCAAACCCCTACAATTTGTATTGCTCCTGGATCTGAAGGGGAACCTCTGTCCGTGTAACTGAAGGAATCTGCAGGAGGTGACTGTCCTTGTGCTTGTATGCTGTTTCTTGGACTGGCCTGCAGTAGTTACCATTGGACTGGAAGAAGAGGGAAAAGGACTTTTTGATAGAACTTTTATTTTTGTAGCAGCAATTACCCAAGGGCTAGGAAGAGAGCTAGCCCCCTGCTGGAGTCTCAGACACATCAGACTCCACCACCAACCTCCTGCTTCCTCCCTGCGAGGACTGCTATCTGCTGAGGAGGTTCCTGTGAGTTCCAGGGCCTCTAGGTTGCTTCAGAGAAAAGAGTGCTGGAAATCGTCGCTAACGCACGTTTGCGAGCCGCTGCAGCCGAGAGCGCTGGAAAAATCATCGCGCTGCTGCCGCTGGGTGCTCGCAACACGGAATCATCGCTAACGCCCCTTTGCGAGCCGCTGCAGCTGAGACGCGCTGGAAAGATCATCGCGCTGCTGTCGCCGAGCGCTCGCAACCCCTAAAGAAATCATCGCTTCAAGTCATCGCTTCGCGGACACCGTGCGTCCGCCATTTTGATCGCATCACACCGGATTCCGTCGCTCCCTCGCGGAGCGCCGTTTCTTCGCATCGCAACACCATCGCATAGCGCAACAGGATCGTCGCATCGACTTCTCCCTCGCGGCAAGAAAGTCATCGCATCGGCGGCCTAGCGCGCAGAAGTCTGTCGCATCATCTTCGCACACGCAACAGGATCGTCGCATCGTCTTCGCCCTCGCGGCAAGGCCTCAGCGCATCGGCGGCCTAGCGTGCAGAAGTTTGTCGCATCACCTCCGCACGCATCAGCAGATCGGCGCATCATCCTCCCTTGCGGCAAGGATTCAACGCATCGCCGGCCTCGCGTGAGGAAAATCCTCGCTACAGCTTCTTTGCGACCTTTTGTTGGTTTTTGCTACTAAATCCAGGTACTTTGTGAGAGAAAGGGTCGCAGAGACCCCTGCTTTGAATTTTAACCTTATTTCTGCAACCTTTGAACTATTCTTTGACAGCCTTTCAACAGTATCCTATTTTTGACAGTATTGTGGCTTTTACAGTTATTGGTCTTGTGATAAGTCTGCATATATATATATATATATAAAGATACCTATTTTTTATAACTACTTGTGTGGTGTCCCTTTGTAGTGTTCCTCACTGTATTACTGTGTATGGTCATAAATGCTTCACACACTGCCTCTGAGATAAGCCTACCTGCTCGTGCTACGTTACCACAGGGTTGAGCGGGGGTATCAAAGAGGGTAGCCCTCTCACTCTGACTTAGGAAGAAGGGTCCCTACTTGGACAGTGGCCAGCCATTGCCAACTAGAGACCCCCATTTCTAACATTGGTGGTCAGCGGTGAGGATCTGGACTTGCATTTATGATCGCATACAATAATTATAGTGTACACTACTAGTGAGTGCAGACCATAACGTACCACATACATTTTTGAGAAGTTTTTCTATTTTTGATTGATATTGCCAGTTATTACTACCATGGGCAAGCCCAGATCCAATGCCTCGGAGGATCTCTCCTGGGAAGAAGAGAAATTAGAAACCTACACTGCCAAGCAGCTCAAATATTTTTGCAAGCAATTCACAGTCCCTATCACAGGTCTCACTAGAAGGGAGGAGTATTTTAAGGCGCTGAAGGCCTGGCTAGAAGCCAGGGATGCCCCAAAGAATATGGGAGACCCTGTGGAGGAGGGAGAGAATGTGGAAGGGCAGCAGGATGAAGTGGTAGATTTGGTAGGAGATAAGGCAATTTCCAGCCCGGGCACTAGTGTGTCCGCTAAGGGTCTGTCCCCAGAGGAGATGGAGGACAGGGAGAGAGATAGGCGGCATAATATGGAGATGGCAAAGCTTAAAATGGATGGTCACAGGGACCTAGAGAACAAGAAGTTAGAATTTGAGATTATGAAGATGAAACTTGAGCATGAGAGAGTATTGAGGGAGTTGGAGATTAAAGCTAAGAGTCTGGAGATCTCCCCCTCTGGTGGCAGCATACCTGTAGTGCATACTGAGAGTAGAGTGTATATACCCAAGGAGGTTATTAAGGATTTCCACAAAAGTGAAGATATTGGGCAATGGTTTGCCGCTTATGAATTAGCCATGGTGTCCCACCGGGTCCCTGAGAAGGATTGGGGAGCGGGGTTGTGGGGACGCTTTGTGAGCGAGGGAGGGATACCTTGTTGGACCTGCCCCCAGAAAGTAGAATGGTTTATGCCCACATGAGGGAAGCATTGATGACCCGCTATGGTTTGACCCCTGAGATGTATAGGCAGAGGTTTAGGACCTGCAAGAAGTTAGAGGGTACCACGTGGGTTGAATATGTGTCTTTTTTTTGCAGAGCAATGGAACGCTGGGTAAAAGGTAGCAAAGTAGAAACCTTTGAGCAGCTTTATGATTTGATTGCATGGGAGCATTTATCTAGTAACTGTTTTCCTGAGCTACGCCAGCACCTGATTGATTGCAAGCTGACTAACCCTAGAAAGCTTGCTGAGGAGGCGGACCGCTGGGTGAGCACCCGGGTTCGCAAGGGTCCAGTGGGAGACTTCGCCAAAGGTGGGCAGGGTCCCCAGCAGAGAAGTGGGGGGACAGGGGTAAACCAAGGGACTTCCAAAGAGGGCCCCAAAGTAATTCCCAAGGGAACCAAGCAGTGGTGTCCCAGCCTCCCCAAGAGAAGAAGCCAGTGCCCCCGACAGGTCGGCCTGTTCAGAGGGGGCCCCTTACTTGTTTTAAGTGTGGTCAAGTGGGCCACCGGTTTTATGATCCCCAGTGTCCTCAGAGGGATACCAATGCACCACCCCGTGCACCACCCCGCCAGCTTGCTAGTGTAGCCCTGGGAGGGGAGGAGATGGGGGCCCAAGATGGGTGGGATCCCGTAGGAGTTGACCCGTGTCTCATTAGGAGACTTTGAGATGGTCCCTAAGCCTGCACTGCCTGATAACACTAAAAAGTACAGGCAGTGGGTGACCATCAATGGCCATAGAGTGGAGGCTCTTAGGGACACAGGAGCCAGTGTAACTGCTGTCAGCTCCCGGTTGGTGTCCAAAGAGCAGGTTGTCCCCCATGCATTCTACCCAGTAGTGTCCGCAGACAACTCAGAGAGCCAATGTGAGGTGGCTCAGGTTCCCTTTGAGTGGGGGGGGTCTCAGGAACTCTTCAGGTGGCTGTGAGGCCCGCCATGCCTGTAGACTGTCTGCTGGGCAATGATTTAGAGAACTTCCCGTGGGCCATGGTGGAGAGGAGAGCTCACTTGGAAATGTTGGGCCTGCCTGAGTGGGCGTGTGCTACCACTCGGTCCATGGCAGCCAGAGAGGGTGTTGAGAAAGATCTGGAGCCTGAGAGTATGGCCCAGATCCCTGCCTTAGAGAGGAGGGGCAGGGGGCGCGGGAAGCCGGCCCCCTTGGTTCCCACGGCCCAGGAGGAGGCAGACCCGGAAGGGGATGCCCTGGAGCCTAGCGGGGAGCAGATCACTGAACTGGGGGACCTACCTGAGCTGACCCATTGGCAGCAAGAGGGGGGCCCACCAGGGAGGAATTCTGTGAGCAGCAGAGAGAGTGCCCCTCTCTAGAGGGTCTGCGGCGCCAGGCTGCAGCCCAGGCCGCAGGTGACATGTCTGGTTCACATCTGATTTATTGGGAGAACAGTCTCCTGTATAGTGAGCCTAAGGCTGCTGAGCCGGGGTCAGCCCGTGTGCTGGTGGTACCCGAGTGCTTCAGGGCCTTCCTACTGGGGTTGGCTCATGACATTCCATTAGCAGGACATCTGGGGCAGACCAAGACCCTTGACCGGCTGGTCACCCACTTTTATTGGCCCCAGATGCGTAAGAGCACTGACACTTACTGCAGAACATGTGAAACTTGCCAGGCAAGTGGGAAGAGTGGGGGAAGATCAAGGCCCCACTCCAGCCCTTTCCAGTTGTTAGTACCCCATTCGAGCGAGTGGGCATTGACATTGTGGGGCCTCTGGACCCCAAGACAGCCATGGGCAACAGGTTCATCCTGGTCTTGGTGGACCATGCCACCCGGTACCCTGAAGCCATCCCGCTCAGGACAGTGACGGCCCCGTGGTGGGACGTGCACTGATGGGGATTTTCTCCCGTGTGGGGTTCCCCAGAGAGGTGGTGTCTGACAGGGGGACCAACTTCATCTCCCAGTACATGAAGTCTCTGTGGAAGGAGTGTGGGGTAACTTATAAGTTCACCATTCCTTACCACCCCCAAGGTAATGGTCTGGTTGAAAGGTTCAACCGGACCTTGAAGGAGCATGATCATGGGCCTAGAAGAGCCCCTGAGGCGTAAGTGGGACGTCCTCTTGCCATGCCTATTGTTTGCCTACCGTGAGGTGCCACAGAAGTCCTTAGGGTTCAGTCCCTTTGAACTGCTCTATGGCCATCCGGTTAGAGGACCTCTGAGTCTGGTCAAGGAAGGCTGGGAGCAATCTCCCAGGAAACCTCCCCAAGATGTATTTAGCTACATGTTGGCCTTCAGGGACCAGACTCGGCGTTTCAGAAAGATTGCTGAGGCAAATCTGGAAGCCAGCCAGGAGGAAATGAAACGTTGGCATGACCAGAATGCCACTCTGGTCGAATTTCAACCTGGTCAGAAGGTTTGGGTACTGGCCCCAGTGGAGCCTTGTGCGCTCCAAGATAAGTGGACCGGTCCATTTGAGGTGGTGGAGCGCAAAAGTCCAGTTACCTACTTGGTGGACTTTCAGTCTCCCAGGAACCCCTTGCGGGTCCTGCATGTGAACCGCCTGAAGCCCCACTTTGAGAGGTCTGAAGTGGGCATGCTTCTTGCCACAGATGATGGGATGGAGGAGGAGAGTGAGCCTCTTCCTGACCTCCTGTGTGCAGGAGAGAAGGATGGGTCAGTGGAGGGTGTGATCCTCTCCACCACACTGACCCCTGAGCAGCAGAGAGATTGCCACCAACTGTTGGGGCAATTTTCTGATTTGTTCTCCCTGGTGCCTGGTGTCACTGATTGGTGCGTCCATGAGGTGGATACCGGGGACAGTCCTCCTGTCAAGCACAAGGCTTACAGAGTGACTGACAGGGTCAGGGCTTGCATTAAGGAGGAGGTCTCCAAAATGTTTGCCCTAGGGGTGGTTGAGTCCTCTAGCAGCCCCTGGTCCAGCCCCGTGGTCTTGGTTCCAAAAGCTGCGACGCCTGGTGCCACTCCTGAACTTAGGTTCTGTGTGGACTACCGAGGTCTCAATTCGGTCACGAAGACTGACGCGCACCCCATCCCCAGAGCTGATGAGCTCATAGATCGGTTAGGGGCTGCCCGGTACCTCAGCACGTTTGATCTGACGTCTGGGTACTGGCAGATCGCCTTGACTGATGGGGCAAAGGAGAGGTCAGCATTCTCCACACCAGATGGGCACTACCAGTTCCGTGTTATGCCCTTTGGGATGAAGAATGCCCCTGCCACCTTCCAGAGGTTGGTCAACCGGGTGTTGGATGGGCTGGAAGATTTCAGTGCCGCCTACCTGGATGACATTGCAGTGTTTAGTTCCTCCTGGGAGGACCACTTGCGCCACCTCTGGGAAGCGTTGATGGCACTGCGCAGAGCAGGCCTCACAATCAAGGCCAGTAAGTGCCAGATTGGGCAGGGTTCTGTGGTGTACTTGGGACACCAGGTGGGGAGTGGCCAAGTGGCACCCCTGCAGCCCAAGATTGAAACCATCCTGGCTTGGGAGCCCCCAAGGACCCAGACCCAGGTGAGGGCCTTCTTAGGCCTCACGGGTTACTACAGGAGGTTTGTCAAGGGGTATGGCAACATTGTTGCACCCTTGACTGAGCTGACTTCCAGAAGCGGCCAAGGATTGTGAACTGGACTGACACCTGTCAGAAAGCCTTTGATGCCCTCAAAACTGCTATGTGTACAGCACCCGTACTCCAGGCACCCAATTTTGCTAAGGAATTTGTTGTCCAGACAGACGCTTCAGAGCATGGGGTGGGGGCCGTTCTGTCACAGATAAATGAGGAGGGACTAGACCAACCTGTAGCCTTCATCAGTAGGAGGTTACTTCCACGGGAACAGAGGTGGAGTGCAATTGAGCGTGAGGCCTTTGCTGTGGTCTGGGCGCTGAAGAAGCTGAGACCATACCTGTTTGGGACTCACTTCCGGGTTCAGACAGACCACAGGCCCCTCAGATGGTTGATGCAGATGAGGGGTGAGAATCCCAAGTTGTTGAGGTGGTCCATTTCCCTACAGGGTATGGACTTCACGGTGGAACACCGCCCTGGTACAGAACACGCCAATGCTGATGGTCTGTCCAGATTTTCCGCCTTAGTGATGAGAACTTCCAAGGGGATGGGTAGTTCTCCTCACATTTCAGCTGGAGGGGACGCGTGTTAGACCTGGCACCATTGGCGTGGGTCTCCCTTCCATTTTTCGCTGTTGTCTCCTCTGTTTTTGCTGGTGTTAGATGCTCTGGGCGCTGTGCCACTGCCATTCAGTGCCACAGCGCGAATGCTCCCGTTGTAAATATGACTATGTGAATTGATACATCCATGATTGGCTTATTTGGCTTATCTGTTAGCCCCTAGTAGAGTGGCCTGTGTGTGCCCAGGGCTGGTAACCCAAATGCTGCTGGTGGGCATGCAGCGCTGGTTTGCGCCACCCACAGAAGCAGCTTGTAAAGTGTGTCTCAGACCTGCCACTGCAGTGTCTGTGTGCAGTCCAGGACTGCCATCTTGGCTGTGAAGTGCACCCACTTCCCAGCCCCTGAACCTTCCCTTGGCATCATGTAAGTCACCCCTATGGTAGGGTGCATTGTATGTGTAAGGTAGGACATGCCTTGGTGTGTGTAGCATGTCCTGGTAGTGAATTACACCCAATTTCGTTTTTCACTACTGTAAGGCTACCTGTTCCTCATAGGCCAGAGTGGACAGTTTGACTATTACATGCTATAGTCCTAACTGATCCCCGGAACATGGTAGAAAAACGAATTTAATATGCCTGAGCTCAGAATATTAAAATACATCTTTTAGTGAAGTTTATTTTTATATTCTGTGTTTGAAAATACCATTTTTAGAAAGTAGGTATTTTCTTGCCTAAGCCTTCCAGTGTGCTCTGCTATTATGTGTATTGACTGTCTGGTTTTGGAGGGACAGGGCAGGCTGAGTCAGACCTGGGTTGAATAGAGAGATCTGCACTTAGAGTATGGGGAGGGGAGGTTCCTTGACCTGAATAGGGCTGTGCCTGGCAAGGTGAATGCTGGCTCCACCTCCCACTGTGCGTCTGATGACAGACCCCCTCTTTCTGAAAGGAAGGATGCAGCCTGAAAAACAAAGTGCTCCAGGACTGAGCAGAACTGGTTCTGGCTGGGTTCAGTGACATGTGGCTCCTAAGAACAAAGACTTTTGGGGTATAAATATCTGTGCCCAAACCCCTACAATTTGTATTGCTCCTGGATCTGAAGGGGAACCTCTGTCCGTGTAACTGAAGGAATCTGCAGGAGGTGACTGTCCTTGTGCTTGTATGCTGTTTCTTGGACTGCCCTGCAGTAGTTACCATTGGACTGGAAGAAGAGGGAAAAGGACTTTTTGATAGAACTTTTATTTTTGTAGCAGCAATTACCCAAGGGCTAGGAAGAGAGCTAGCCCCCTGCTGGAGTCTCAGGCACATCAGACTCCACCACCAACCTCCTGCTTCCTCCCTGCGAGGACTGCTATCTGCTGAGGAGGTTCCTGTGAGTTCCAGGGCCTCTAGGTTGCTTCAGAGAAAGAGTGCTGGAAATCGTCGCTAACGCACGTTTGCGAGCCGCTGCAGCCGAGAGCGCTGGAAAAATCATCGCGCTGCTGCCGCTGGGTGCTCGCAACACGGAATCATCGCTAACGCCCCTTTGCGAGCCGCTGCAGCTGAGACGCGCTGGAAAGATCATCGCGCTGCTGTCGCCGAGCGCTCGCAACCCCTAAAGAAATCATCGCTTCAAGTCATCGCTTCGCGGACACCGTGCATCCGCCATTTTGATCGCATCACACCGGATTCCGTCGCTCCCTCGCGGAGCTGCGTTCTTCGCATCGCAACACCATCGCACAGCGCAACAGGATCGTCGCATCGACTTCTCCCTCGCGGCAAGAAAGTCATCGCATCGGCGGCCTAGCGCGCAGAAGTCTGTCGCATCATCTTCGCACACGCAACAGGATCGTCGCATCATCTTCGCCCTCGCGGCAAGGCCTCAGCGCATCGGTGGCCTAGCGTGCAGAAGTTTGTCGCATCACCTCCGCACGCATCAGCAGATCGGCGCATCATCCTCCCTTGCGGCAAGGATTCAACGCATCGCCGGCCTCGCGTGAGGAAAATCCTCGCTACAGCTTCTTTGCGACCTTTTGTTGGTTTTGCTACTAAATCCAGGTACTTTGTGAGAGAAAGGGTCGCAGAGACCCCTGCTTTGAATTTGAACCTTATTTCTGCAACCTTTGAACTATTCTTTGACAGCCTTTCAACAGTATCCTATTTTTGACAGTATTGTGGCTTTTACAGTTATTGGTCTTGTGATAAGTCTGCATATATATATATATATAAAGATACCTATTTTTTATAACTACTTGTGTGGTGTCCCTTTGTAGTGTTCCTCACTGTATTACTGTGTATGGTCATAAATGCTTCACACACTGCCTCTGAGATAAGCGTACCTGCTCGTGCTACGTTACCACAGGGTTGAGCGGGGGTATCAAAGAGGGTAGCCCTCTCACTCTGACTTAGGAAGAAGGGTCCGTACTTGGACAGTGGCCAGCCATTGCCAACTAGAGACCCCCATTTCTAACAAAGGCTTGTTAGGTCCAATCCGGTCACCAATACTGCAGCAATCGACAGACGTCATGGGACAGCTCGAATCGAGCTCCTGGTTGTTGTCGATGCCTCCTGGACCTCGTGGCTGAAGAGTCAAGACGACCGTCAACCTACCTGAAGCACCCGACATCGGTGGGCATCTGCTCATCGCCTTCCTGGTCACTGGCTAGTGACCCAGACTCTGTCCCCTCTGCTTTCTGGTTCTTCAGATCTTCGATCCACCCTTGGATCCACCCGAACACTTTCGACTTGGTCGCCAGCACCACTTTGCAGCAGATCGCAATTGAAAACGACGACGAAACCCGACCCCGAAAGACACCTATGCACCCGGCTTCCCTGGGTGAGGTAACTCGAGTACTCCGGTGCTCCCGTGGGTATTGACTCTAGAACAGCCTAGTTCTAAAGGGGTTTGCTCCAAGTCCTCCTCTAAGTGTCCTTTTTCTTTAAAACTCCAACCGCGACATTCCCCATAGAAGTCAACGGCGGCTCGCGGCTGTGTTCTCACACTGCACGCATCCCCCGTGGGTCCCCTGTGTCACTACCTTGGGTGGTTCCTTGAGGGCCAAGCACTTCTACAGGCTCTAGGCCTTGTGTCTAGCTCAGTCGTGGTTCTTATACCACTTTATTGGTATATGGTTTGAGTACGCCCCTAGGGCTCAAACGTGTATTTGTGCTATTACTGTTGATATTCGACTTGTAACTTATGTACTTCGAACTCTAGCCTCATAAAGAGACTAGAGGGGTGTGTTTAAGACTAAATACATATATTTTAAATATATACCTGGTGTGGTCCTCTTTCATTTGGTCACTCAAGAGATTATAGACTGGTAAAACAAGCTGCTTTACATTCCTTCAAGACTTAGCCTGAAGGCTGCTCTCCATAGCTACCACTAGGATAGCTTTCAATAAAGGTTGTCTTTAACCTATCTCCAATAAGGGGTTGTTTGGACTGGTGCAAGGTGCCCACTATAATTAGTGGATAGCATATACCAGGCCAACTTCTCACATTGTTGTGCAGCGTGTGGGATTCCAGCTTGCTATTGTTTTACCAGATAATCTCAATTGAATCGATCAACTGAAAACCACTAAGGGTTCCTTAGGTACATATAATTCAAGCTTAGGATACAGTAAGTTCTACTGAACTTAGAGTTGTATGTTAAGGGATAGCACACCCTTTCTACAACTCAAGAGAGTTTAGTAGGCCACACTAGAGTAGGTAGTGCATACACCGCACCACACTAGTAATGTCTTCACTGCCAGGAACCAGTGGGCTCCTGCCATCCAGATATGACAACCTCTCATTCTTGGAATTAAGAGAGTTGTGCAAGGTTAGGAAGTTGAAGACAGGCAAAAGTGCCAACACCCAACGTCTCCTGGAGATGCTTCTGCCAGATGATCTTAGAAGACCCATAGGGTCTGCAAGGGTAGGCAGAGAGGGTGGGGCAGAAGATGAGGGAGGAGCCAGGGATGAAAATGCCCAGGACCTGACCTCTGAAACTGGCCAGGGGGATGACAATGATCCTGACCTGGACAATACAGCTACTCCTGAGGATGAGGAGGAGACTCAGAATGACCTCCCCTTTGTCCCCCCAGGAAGAGTTGGAAGTGTGCCCAGAAGGTCTAGATCTCCTTCTCAGGAGTCTAACCACTCTGACACCTCAGTAGGGACTTCTGTTTCTTCTCATAGAAGGGAATCCTCTCATGAGAGGAAAAAGAGACTGCTTCAGTATGAACAAGCCCAGCTTGAGCTCAGAAGACAGCAGTTGGCTATAGACAGGGAGTTCCTAGATCTTTATAGACAAAGGAAAAAGTTGGGACTAGAGTCCCATGGTGGCAGCAATTTCCCCAGAGATAGGGAAAGGTCTTATGACCATAGAAACATGAGCAAGATTGTCCCTCCCTACCAGAGTGGGGATGACATCCACAAATGGATAACTGCTCTAGAGAGGGCCTGTAAAGTACAGAGGGTCCCTCAGGAGCAGTGGGCAGCAATCTTGTGGCTCTCCTTTGCAGACAAAGGTAGAGATAAGCTCCTCTCTGTTAGAGAAGAGGATGCTGACAATTACACAGTCTTGAAGAGTGCATTGATTGATGGGTTTGGCCTAACAACTGAACAATACAGGTTAAAGTTCAGAGATACCCAAAAAGCACAGACTCAAGACTGGGTGGACTTTGTTGATTGTTCTGCTAAGGCTCTGGAAGGTTGGTTAGTAGGCAGTAAGGTATGTGACTTCAAAGGATTGTACAATCTTATCATGAGGGAGCAGATTCTTAATACCTGTCAAAATCAGCTGTTGCATCAGTACCTGGTGGACTCTGATCTGACCTCTCCCCAAGAATTGGGAAAGAAGGCAGACAAATGGGTCAGAACCAGGGTGAGGCAGAAGGTACAGAACCAAGGTGGTGACCCAAAGAAGCAAGATTCTAAAAACTCTGATAAGGGTGGGGAGAAGGGTAAAGCCCAGAAGTCTTCACAAGGCCCCCAAAAATCTTCTTCAGGTGGGGATTCACAGTCTAACAAGGGAAAAGGCCAAAAGAAACCATGGTGCAAGGTCTGTAAGCAAAAGACCCACTGGACCAGTGATTGCCCCAAGTCCAAAGACTATTCCAGCCACCACCACTGCCCCTAAGGCACCTGTTCCCCCTAGTACAGTTACAAATGGTGGTGGGAGTACTCCAGCTAAGGGTTTAGTAGGGTTGACCCTGGGTCATGAGATGAGCTCTGGCCTAGTCAGAGTACTCACTCAGGCTGTCCTAGTCTGTGATGGAGGCATGGATGTGACCTCCTCTGCGAGTCCCAGTAATCTGGGCAAGTACAGGCAACAGCCCTTAATAAATGGAAAAGAGGCTTTGGCATTTAGGGACACAGGAGCAAGTGTCACCATGGTGACACAAGATCTTGTGGATCCTGGGCAGATTATACTTGGTGAAATGTACCAAGTGACCAATGCTAGCAATGTCAGAACAGACCATACTCTGGCAGTTGTTAACTTCGCCTGGGGAGGGGTAACTGGCCTTAAGAAGGTTGTGGTGAGTGCAGACCTACCAGTCGAATGCTTGCTTGGCAATGATCTAGAAACTTCAGCTTGGGCAGAAGTGGAGCTCAGGACCCATGCAGAAATGCTGGGGATCCCTGCAGATGTGTTTGCTGTGACTAGGTCACAGAGCAAAATGTCTAACACTGAACAGGCCTTGGATCCTGGAACAATGGACCAAGTGCCATCCAAGAGGAGGAGTAGTAGGGTTAAGGCAGTGCCTTCCCCATTGGCTCAGAAGGAAGATCAGTCCTGAGGAAGGAACCGTCCCAGAGGAGCTTGAGCCTGACCATGTTGAGTTCTTGGGGACAGGGGGCCCTTCCAGGGCAGATCTGAGCCAGGAGCAGCAGAGCTGCCCCTCTCTTGAACCCCTCAGACAGCAGGCTGCTGCTGAGGCTGCTGGGAATGCTAGTTGTCCCCATAAAGTGTATTGGGATGATGGACTCTTGTACTCAGAGTGTAGAGACCCCAAGCCTTGTGCCACCAGGAGGTTGGTTATACCTCTGAAGTTCAGTGGCTTCCTATTGACCCTAGCCCATGATATTCCCCTAGCAGGTCACCTGGGCCAGAATAAGACCTGGGACAGAATTGTCCCTCACTTTCACTGGCCCCACATGTCTGAAGACACCAATGAGTTTTGTCGCTCCTGTGTAACCTGCCAAACCAGTGGGAAGGCAGGTGGCACCACAAAGGCCCCCCTGATACCACTACCTGTGGTGAAGGTTCCCTTTGAAAGAGTGGGGATTGATATTGTTGGTCCCATGGATCCCCAAACAGCATCTGGGCACAGGTTTATCCTGGTGGTGGTGGACCATGCCACTAGGTACCCAGATGCTATTCCCCTTAGGACCACTACAGCACCTGTGGTGGCAAGAGCCCTCCTGGGAATTTTCTCAAGAGTGGGCTTCCCTAAGGAGGTTGTATCAGACAGGGGTGCTAACTTTATGTCTGGATACTTGAAAGCAATGTGGAAGGAGTGTGGAGTGACTTACAAGTTCACCACACCCTATCACCCACAATGCAATGGTTTAGTTGAGAGATTCAACAAAACCTTGAAGGGCATGATTAAAGGGCTCCCAGAGAAGCTTAGGCGAAGATGGGACATACTCTTGCCCTGCCTTTTATTTGCATACAGGGAGGTGCCTAAAAGGGGTTGGCTACAGCCCTTTTGAACTTTTGTTTGGTCACCCTGTCAGGGGTCCATTGTGCTTGGTGAAGGAAGGATGGGAGTTACCTCTCAAGCCCCCAAAGCAAGACATAGTGGACTACGTACTTGGTCTCCGCTCCAGGATGGCTGAGTACATGAAAAAGGCAACTAAAAACCTTGAGGCTAGCCAGGAATTACAAAAGCCTGGCATGACCAAAGGCTGTACTGACTGTTTACCAGCCAGGACAGAAGGTGTGGAGTGTTGGAGCCAGTGGCCCCAGCAGCTCTCCAAGACAAATGGAGTGGACCCCATACCATTGTTGAACAGAAGGGTGAGGTTACCTATTTGGTAGACCTAGGAACACCCAGGAGTCCCCACAGGGTTCTCCATGTCAACAGACTGAACCCACATGTGGACAGGGCAGACATGGGCTTGCTCATGGCTACTGATGAGGGACAGGAGGAAGAGAGTGACCCACTCTCTGACCTGCTCTCACAGAACCCTGATGATGGGTCAGTGGATGGTGTAGCCTTGGCAGGCTGCCTCACTGCTCAGCAGCAAACTGATTGCAGACAAGTGCTCAATCAGTACAGACATATGTTCTCTCTGACTCCAAGTCAGACCACCTGGTGCACTCATGAAGTGGACACTGGGGACAGTCTGCCTATTAAAAATAAGATTTATAGGCAACCTGACCATGTCAGGGACTGTATCAGGACAGAAGTCCAGACAATGTTGGATTTGGGAGTTATTGAACCCTCAGATAGCCCTTGGGCTAGTCCAGTGGTCCTTGTGCCAAAACCTCACACCAGTGGTGGGAAAAGAGAGATGAGGTTTTGTGTGGACTACAGGGGTCTCAATGCAGTCACTAGGACTGATGCCCATCCAATACCCAGGGCAGATGAGCTAATAGACACTTTGGCCTCAGCCAAGTATCTAAGCACATTTAACCTAACAGCTGGCTACTGGCAGATCAGGCTAGCTGATGATGCAAAGCCAAAAACAGCATTCTCAACCCCTAGTGGGCATTATCAATTTGTGGTAATGCCCTTTGGTCTGAAGAATGCACCTGCCACTTTCCAAAGGTTGGTGAATACAGTTCTCACAGGTCTGGAAGCCTACAGTGCAGCTTATCTTGATGATATTGCTGACTTTAGCTCCACCTGGGAGGATCACCTGGTCCACCTAAGGAATGTTTTAGAGGCCCTGCAAAGGCAGGCCTCACTATCAAGGCCACCAAGTGCCAGATAGGGCAGAGTCAGGTTGTGTACCTGGGCCACCTTGTGGGTGGAGGCCAGGTTCAACCACTGCAGAGCAAAATCCAGACCATCATGGACTGGGTTGCTCCAACTACCCAGACTCAGGTGAGAGCCTTCTTAGGCCTGACTGGGTACTATAGGAGATTTGTCAAGGGGTATGGATCAATAGTGACACCCCTGAATGACTTAACTTCCAAGAAATTGCCCAAAAAAGTTCAGTGGACAGCTAGCTGTCAAAAGGCATTTGATGACCTGAAGCAGGCCATGTGCACTGCTCCCATTCTCCAGAGTCCTGATTACTCCAAGAAGTTCATTGTCCAAACAGATGCATCTGAATTGGGGGTAGGGGCTGTACTGTCACAATTGAATGATGAAGGTCAGGATCAGCCAGTAGCTTTTATTAGCAGAAGGCTGACCCCTAGAGATAAACGTTGGTCAGCCATTGAGAGGGAGGCCTTTGCTGTGGTCTGGGCTCTGAAGAAGTTGAGGCCATACTTGTTTGGTACTCACAACCTTGTTCAAACAGACCATAAGCCCCTCTTATGGCTAAAACAAATGAAGGGTGAAAACCCCAAACTGCTTAGGTGGTCCATTTCCCTACAGGGGATGGACTTTACAGTGGAACATAGACCTGGGGGTAACCATGCCAATGCAGATGGACTCTCTAGGTATTTCCACTTAGAACATGAAGACTTAACTGGTCAATGTTAGTTTAATGTCCCTGCATTTGGGGGGGGGGGGGAGTTGTGTAGGAGAGTAGGATCTGCTTCACATGGGTACCACCACTTTTTGCTGATGCTTCACTGTTTTTCGACTTTAGTCTGGCTGGGGCCCTGCTAACCGGAACCCCAGCCTAGCTGCTTCCTCTCTAAAATGGTTTCCATGTACCTTAGGTACATCTTTGATTGGAATCTGGAGTGCCCTTATAAGTCCCTAGTATATGGTATACTATGTACCCAGGGCATAGGTACCCCAGAGGCCTGCCAGGGGCTGAAGCATGTATTATGCCACCCCTGGAAGGCCAGCCAAAATGACACCACAGGTCTGCTACTGCAGCCTGGGTAAGGTGGTGCATGCACCCCTTACTGTGATATAGGCTACCTATATCACTACCATTACACACACATATAAACCTATAAGTCACTCCTATGGCAGGCCTTACCAATCCTGAGGGCAGAGTGCTTGGTTTTTTATGTGAGAGGGTGCCCCTGCATGAGCAGAGCCCCTCTGCAGCGTTCGGAGTCCCTCCTCTGATGCTGTTTGTGGTACAGCCTGACCATATACTCTTAAGTGCATTATATCCTCGCGGCACAATGCTAACTTTGGACTGGCTGCACCAAAACATGCCGTGTTTGGTGTCAAACATCTTGGAATACTACCCCCTCCAGTTCTGGCGGCGGGGGTAGCATTCCACCCTTCTAGAGGGAGAGACATGTACACACCGGGCAACCCGGTATTAACTTTACAGAGCCCTGGCATCACAAAATGGATGCCGCTGCCACAGACACAGGTCTGGCCTCCTGCTGCTGACAAACTCCGGCAGGGTCGGCCTGGACAATAGGTTTCCTGTCGCAGGGAGGTGTAACCACCTCCCCAGACAGGACAATGTGTATTGGGGCTGGGCGGGAGCACTCTCTGGTGCTTTGAAGTCCTGCACTGGGAGCACATTTGGTGTCCCTGTGCATAGCCCAGTTCAAACCGGTTGCAGGGGCTACCTGCCCCTGCTCTGGCACGAAACTGGACAAAGGGAATGGGTGTAACCACCCCTCTTCCCTGACCCTCCCATAGGTGGGTCCCCAGAGTATGTCCAACCCCCTAACTTAGTATAAGTATGGGATCCCAGTCCTTTGGACTTTAGATTACCCTGGAAGAAACTCTGAAGCCGAATCCTGGACCTTCGACGCTCTACTTTAAGATTAGAGGACTGAAGAATCTCCCTTGGGGTCAAGGAGTGACTCCCCTGCTTGGCAGGCACCTAAGAAGCAATTGTCTGGTCTGCATCGCTGAAGCTCCTGCCGGACGCCAAAGTCTTTGCATCACCAGAGGTGGATTTTCAGACTTCCCCGAGGCTCCCCTGAGTCCTCAGTGAAGCTGAGGCCCATAGCTGTCGTGGTTAACGTGGGACCGTGACCCCTGGACACCGAGAACTTTTGCAAGTGCATCCTCTTCCTGGTCTCCCACGAAGTTGAGCTTTGGGCTCCAAGTAGCCCCCACCTCCAGTACCGACTGCACCAAAGATCACTGGCCTCCACTCCACGAGTGTCCTGTAAGCCAGCTCCAAGTGCGTCCACTTGAGGCTCCTTTGCGGTTGCTAGTCCGTTGGCTAGTGGGCCCTCCCAAAGGTAACTCTTCTTCTGCTTGGGCTTTCCTGGTTGCTCCAGAGGTGCCCTGACTTACCCTCGCTGGGTGAGTCCCCCAGACCTTGCTGGTCTGCATCAACATCCTTTCTTCATTTCCACATGACTTGCCGTTGCCAATGCTTGTTGGGTCCAATCCGGTCACCGATACCGCAGCAATCGAAAGACATCGTGGCACAGCTCGAATCCAGCTCCTGGTTGTCGTCGACGCCTCCTGGACCTCGTGGCTGAAGAGTCAAGATGACCGTCAACCTACCTGAAGCACCCGACATCGGTGGGCATCTGCTCATCGCCTTCCTGGTCACTGGCTAGTGACCCAGACTCTGTCCCCTCTGCTTTCAGGTTCTTCAGATCTTCGATCCATGATTGGATCCACCAGAACACTTTCGACTTGGTCGCCAGCAGCACTTTGCAGCAGATCGCCATTGAAAACGACGACGAAACCCGACCCCGAAAGACACCTATGCACTCGGCTTCCCTGGGTGAGGTAACTCGAGTACTCCGGTGCTCCCGTGGGTATTGACTCTAGAACAGCCTAGTTCTAAAGGGGTTTGCTCCAAGTCCTCCTCTAAGTGTCCTTTTTCTTTAAAACTCCAACCGCGACATTCCCCATAGAAGTCAACGGCGGCTCGCGGCTGTGTTCTCACAGTGCATGCGTCCCCCGTGGGTCCCCTGTGTCACTACCTTGGGTGGTGCCTTGAGGGCCAAGCACTTCTACAGGCTCTAGGCCTTGTGTCTAGCTCAGTCGTGGTTCTTATACCACTTTATTGGTATATGGTTTGGTACGCCCCTAGGGCTCAAACGTGTATTTGTGCTATTACTGTTGATATTCGACTTGTAACTTATGTACTTGAACTCTAGCCTCATAAAGAGACTAGAGGGGTGTGTTTAAGACTAAATACATATATTTTAAATATATACCTGGTGTGGTCCTCTTTCATTTGGTCACTCAAGAGATTATAGACTGGTAAAACAAGCTGCTTTACATTCCTTCAAGACTTAGCCTGAAGGCTGCTCTCCATAGCTACCACTAGGATAGCTTTCAATAAAGGTTGTCTTTAACCTATCTCCAATAAGGGGTTGTTTGGACTGGTGCAAGGTGCCCACTATAATTAGTGGACAGCATATACCAGGCCAACTTCTCACACGGGGTACAGACTACAGGAAAACCCTATTATCGCCTCGGATGAGAGCGAACACCACCACCAACTCCACGTCACCTCCAACGTGTCAATGGCAACAAAGAGGCAAAGATGGCACACCACCTCGGACCATGCCAATGCCGTCGCATGGCAGAGGAGGACAATGGAAGAGCACAAGAGGCGCTGGACTGATGTGAATGACAAAACCAAGCAGAAACTCGCTGCCAACACGAAAGCAGCAACGCACCCCGGAGGAGGGGGGCCAGCAGAACACCAGGAGCTGAATAACATGAAGAAGATGGTGGCCACAGTCACCAGTCGGGAGACGGTGACATGAGTTGGTGATCTGGACACTGCCCAACATCACATCAACATGGTGCGTAGCGAACTGGGAGTGGGGGGATGGCACACTGCACACCCACAATGACTATGGATCATGTCCCTGATCCCACGGGAACACCTCAGCACACCCACAAACACCAAGTAGTCCCACGAACACCATGTGCCCAAAGGGGCACCCACCCAACACATCAACATTCACACAACCAACACATGCACACGTGCGCAACACAGCAAACATGCATATACGTCAGCCACACTGACAATGCAAGAGACACCACATGACGAGTAGCATGGCTGCAGTCCAATCATCATGGCAATGTACACGGCCCGACACAGGTGGCTGAGTGCGGACCACAACCGGAAAGGAGCAGGTCACATTCGGACACAACTACCTGCACAAACAACCCCTGACGTCAATGACACATCTGCGGACAAACCATGCCCAAGAGTCACAACTCGACAAAGAGCACAAGTTACCCAAGTCTGCAACATCTCAGCACCCTGGAAGCACAGAACTGACAGGCACACCGCATGAAAGGGATCAGTGGCAGACAAATCAGAGCCGCTGGAGCGAATCACCCACTGTGCAGCATACGCACATAAGTATAAGTGCACCTCGACAGTGACAACATCCCGGTACAAACAGCAACACCTCCACAACAGAATACAGGACACAACTGGTGCCGCAAATGTGCACAACATGGAACATCACATCTGGCACAGCAGGAAACTGGGACATGACAATGTACAAGTACAACCTGTAACCTGAAATATGTTTTATTCACACATGCTGTGCTTGTGGACATTTTGTACTGTCCAATGTTTGGCAGGGACGGCCACAATGTGACGTTCTCATGATAAGAAATTGGCAATGTGTTCCTACGGGCCATTCCTGCCGCAGCTGCAGAGGGATGTGGGCCACCTGCCCCATCGTCCCCATCATCATCCCATACTTCTGGAACTGGGATCCAAGGGGCATTGGTGCGTACACAGATGTTGTGCAACACACAACATGCAACGATCATCTTGCACACGATGTCCGGGCTGTACAGGAGCTTTCCACCTGTGCCGTCCAGGCACTTGAAACGTGACTTCAACACGCCAAATGTGCGTTCAACGATGCCCCTGGTGCGTATGTGGGCTGCATTGTACTGCCTCTGGGCGGGTGTGTTCGGGTCTCGGAGGGGTGTCATCATCCAAGGGCAGACTGCATATCCTTGATCACCTGGGACAGTGCAGAGAGAAAAGAGTCAATACTTGGTTCAGCATGATGTGTTGGCAGGCCCACTAGTCCAGTGACGCCTGTGCTGGCTGTGTGTGGGGTGAGTGTAAGCCAGCCCTCAGGGAGTAGCTGGTGCTGGCAACAACTCCAACAGTCATCAGGCACTCAGAAATGCAATGACAGAACAACAAGGGGGCATGACTGGAGTCGCACAGGGTTAGTGGCCCCAGATGCACAGTGGCCGACACAGGCCTACCGCCACGGGACGCTGACCTGCGGGAGACTGGGGTAGGGTCATGGGGGCAGAGCAGGGTCTCGAATGTCTCAGAGGTGCCTTCCACAGTGTGTCTCGGGGGAGAATGGAAGGTGTACCCCCAGGGCATGATGCAGAGGGCACATGACAGCTGTGTCCGGCAACATGGTGGATATAAATGCCACAGACGCATGCCAGACACCAAGTCTGTAACTGCCCGTTGCTGAGGACAACCCCCAGGTCAATGGCTCAGACACCAACAATGTTCCGCCGGAGGCTGACGGACACTCACGGCGCACAGGGATAATGGCACCAGGTCAATCCTTGCTACTGCTTGACCTCCTCCGTGACCGTGATTCGTGTTTCCACCGGAATGTGACGCATCGCATTCTTAGTCCTCCCCCTGCGTACACTGGCATGGACCCGGCCATTGATCACTGATGACTCAGTTCAAGATGTGGGACATGCTGGACTGCAGTGTAGCCCGGCAGCAGCGGTGGAGTATGTCAACGAATGTGGACCCCTGGGGGCCTGTGTCACGGAGGACAGCGATGGCCTGAGGAGGCCGCTGGCATGGGTCTTGGAGCTAGCACTGGCACATGGTGGGCCCTCTTTGACACACGACGGTGTCGGCAGGTGAGCAGCGCGGCCTTGGAGCGCTGGGGCGGGCAGGCCTGGTCTGGGTATCAGCGTCCTGGGGTGCAGCAGGCGCACAGGCTCGCAGGCCCCGCTGCTCATGGTGTGAGCCTCGTGGCGGACTGCGAGGTGCCGCCCTGGCAGTGACGTTGGCCTTTCCGGGAGAGAACCACGCTCTGTGCCACGGGGTTTTTGTACACACCCCTGTGCAGGCCTGGCGTACTCCGGGCCAACCCACTACGCTCACGCACACAGGGGGGGACGCAGCGAGCGACATTTCTGCGATCTGACCCACGGTCTGGGGTGACATGGTTGTGTCCACTGTTCACTACTCTCCAGTCACCAGCAGTTGATGTCTGCATGGACATATCTGTAGTTTGCATACCCATGTCTGGCCAGCACATCCACGCCTCACTTGTCGTTGTGTACATTCCCATTCACGGGTCACTTGCATCCTTCGCACATGGCTGCATTCCGCATCTCCACACGTTCAGCTGTTGTGTGGCTGTGGTGCCATGATATAGCTGTATTGTGTGAAGGGGAGGCCCATGATCACCATGGAGTTGTGTTGTCGTGTCTGGTAGGTGGGCATGTTGATTGACATGTTGTGTGGTTTGGACACGTGTGCATTCCCACAGTTGTGCGTTGTGTGATGGTGTCTTTGAGGTGTGTGGTGTGTTGCTTTGGCACTTACCAACGAGCAGTCCAGTTCCATAGATGCCATCCTGGAAGCACTGGTTGATGATGGACTGTCGGAAGATGTAGGAATCGTGCACACTGCCGGGGTAGTTTGCGACGACATTGGTGAACATTCCCCGGTGGTCCACTATTGCCTGCACATTGATGGAATGCGTGTGCTTTCTGTTACAGTAGTGGTGTGCAGTATCTGCAGGGGGCACAAGTGGGACATGTGTGCAGTCAATGGCACCCAACATGTGTGGGAAGTTAGCAAAGGCGTAGAAGCCTTGCTTTGTCTCTAGCTGTTCCTGCGCAGTGTGGGGGAAGTGAAGGTACTGGGGTATGAAGCTGATGATGGTATCCAGGACAGGTGTGATGAACTTTGATAGGGCTGGCTGTGAGACTCCTCCGACTCTGGCAGTTGCTGGTTGGAAGGTACCAGAGGCCAACAAGTGCAGCACAGCCAGCTGCTTTGTCTGTGGAGGGATGTTGGTTCTCCCCTGGGTTGGGACCGTCAACCTGGGGACGATGTGGGTCATGATGCGGATGATGGTTGTCCTTTTGAGCCTGTAGTGGGCAATGACTTCCTCGGGCGTCAGGTCTGTCAGACTGGTGCGTTTTTGGTAGGTCCTCTGTCTTACTCTGCGCTGCCTCTGTGGTGGTCCGGGGGGGGTGCCGGTCCGGGTCCTGGGGGTAGTGGCGGTCCTGGGGGTGGTGGCCGTGGGTGTGGTGGCCCTGTTGGGGCTCCGAGCTGCATGATGAGTAGCTCCATGGCGTCGTTTGTTCCTCGGGTGTGGCTGTGTGCGGGGCTCCGTTGCCTACTGCAGGTAGTCGCCCGGCTTTACACCGGCAGGAGGCAGGTGTTAAATCCCTGCTGCTACCGCGGCTTATCGCGTGGTTTTGACTCGCATCGCAGATCTGGCAGTTCATTGTGAAAGTGGTGTAGTGGTGTTTTGGTGTGTTTTTGCACGGGAACGCCTACTCTGCATCTCATTAGGGTTAGTTGGTGGTGTCACCCGTGGAGGTAAATGTTGAGGCGGTTATCGCGGGAATACTTGCGTTGTCTGCAGTTTTCACCCGCTTGTGAATGGGGTGTTAAATCTGTCACCACTTTTGTTGCGTTAAGTTGGCGATAACTCGGAGATAAGTCCTTGTGAATATCCCCCTAAGTGTTCTGATAAATTTGGCAAACCTATGAAGATTGTTAAAGATTTTGACAATTGTGTCATCACTCAAGATGGTAGACTATGGAATGTTAGACGTGTTGCCAAGTGTCCAGCTGTACCTAGTATGGCAAGAAAATTGTCTTCGGAATTTATAAATTCACCCGATAACACTGTAGCTTCTAGAGTTAAAGCATCAGATAGGTTGCGATTACCTCCCAAGAAATTGTCTGATTTCTGTAGATAAGTTTCGTTTAATGCTTACATTATTTATTTTGTTGGAAAAAAGAAGATATGTTACATTTGCATTTTCTATGCTTGTTCTCTATCTCTTTTCCCCTCCCTCTCTTATGTATCTTGTATTCCACCTTGTACATTCCAATTCCATATGGAATTGTTGTGCTGCTGCTAAGCGCCCAGGTCAGTCGTTCTGTTCCTGTGGGCTGAGCAGCTGTGTCCTGTTGCTGTGCTGTCAATATGAAATAAATACTTCAATACAACTATTCTGGCTTGTTATCTTCAACAATAATATATAGAGCCATAACCTGTAAATTCAGGCTACAATGAGTTAAACTCAGATGCAGGGATAAGTTTATGAAGGACCGCAAAAGGCATGTTTTCTTTATGCGTACTTCTGACTGGCACAATCTTGCAGGTTCCTAGAGCTGTAAATACCAGGTGTCCCTGTTATTCCCTGATGCTCAGTTTGTCGGCCTTGAATGAAAAACAGGCTCATTCACCTCGCTTGGATTCGAACCTGCAGGATGTACATAGACAACCGCAGCAGATACATTAACCCAGAGATCTATCCTGTCACTTTCTCTGTCTTCAAGTTAAATTGTGATTTATGAGCCCCTGACTGGCAGTTAGCTGCAAGCAATCACTTATAATACAGTGCTACTTTCACGCAGCCACAACGCCCTCCACATCACAGGCATACAGCCCAAACTCGATGACATGCATTCTATCAATCTCGGTTGGGCCAAAGGCAGATGAGGCGCTACCAAGATTCGACCGCCCAACCAGGGAAATCTTTTTTTTTTATTTTGCACAGCGCCACGGGAGGCTGTAGGATACTTCATAAAATGTGCGAATTACAATTACGTACTTATTGCAAAGATTAACTAAAAAAAACACAATTCGGAGGGCATATTGACAAAAAATGGTTCTCTGTGGATAAGCAACAGACCAAGGGCCAGATGTATGACAGCCAAAATAACGCCTCGCAAATTGCGAGTCTTTTGCGACTCCCAGGTATGGTGGCCTGCTGGAGTTGGAATAGTAAATTATACTATTCCTAAGTCCAGCGCGCCCCCTACAGCAAGTCCAGGGCTCAACAAATTCACTCGCCCGTTCGCATCTGCCTGCCCTGCACCTTAACGGAAGGGATCCCGCCTGCCCTTGGCGGGCTCGGGGGCTCTGTGCCCTTGGCGGGCTCGGAGACCCCAGCAGGGCCTCAGGCATGGGGCTGCAAATGTGAGTCCACGACAGACCTCCGACCCAGGCCCATAGCGGCCTGCCCGGACCCGGCAGACCCCCGTCCTGGGCCCATGGCGGAGCAGGGGGATAGAGCTCGGTCCCCTGGGACCCCGGCCGGAGGTCCCGCGCCGGCACATGCAAGGGAGGTCTCCCAGGGCCCGCGTCCCGGGCACCATGCCACGCGGCAGGCACGAGGACGGAGCCCAGGATGGGGAGGGGCGTCCTCCACCCCAGGGCCACCAAGGGCCCATGCCGGAGCTCCTGAACCCAGCCAAGGGGCCTGCCGATCCCGTAAGGAAGGGCTCCGAACAGGATCCGGAGCGTGCAAGTCTGATGATGGCAAATGAGCCCTCATCGGGACTTCCAGGGCGGCCCGGCCATCTGGTCTCCCCATTGGAAAGCATTGCGCGCGACCAGATGGCCGAGGGGAACGGCGCGACCAGATGGCCGGGCTCGAAAGGACGGCCATCTGGTCGTTCTGTGCCCTAACGAAGGGGCAAGCGGGTCCCGCTGCCTGGGGGCCTGGAGCCCCAGCTGGGCCTCAGCCATGGGGCTGCAAGGGGGCCCCGACGGCCCTCCGACCCGGGGCCCGACGGCACATTGACAATCAGGCTCAGCAGGGGAGGCCTGCCCGGGACCGACAGACCCACCCACCCCCCACCACAGGCCCTCGGCAGAGTGGCAGGCCGGGGGACGGAGCCCAGGGAGGCGGGGGGTCACCTCCCCGGATCCCGGCGGGGCCCCTGGAACCCGTCAGAGCTCCTGGCCAGGGTGCTCAGGGGAGGACTCCCCAGCCCGGTGGGACCCTGTCCCGGGCACCCTACCTCACGCCAGACCCGAGGACAGAGCCCGGGGTGGGGAGGCCGCCCTCCCCAGTGCCCTCAGGGGTCCCGGATGGAGCTCCTGAACCCATCCAAGCAGGGGGAGGCTCCCCAGGCACGACAGAACCCCGTCTCGGGCCTTTGGCAGAGCAGCAGGCCGGGGGATGGAGCCCAGGGCGGGAGCACCCTCCGCGGGGCCTGGCGGGCCCCTGGACCCAGCCGGGGCTCCCGGGCCCAGAGGTGCAGGGGAAGCATCCCCGGGCCCACGGGACCCTGTCCCGGGCACCCTGCCATGCGGCAGGACCGAGAACAAAGCCTGTGGTGGGGAGGCCGCCCTCCCCAGGGTCCTCAGGGCCCCTGGTTGGAGCTCCTGAAGCCAGCCAAGCAGGGGGAGGCTCCCTGGGCAAGACGGAACCCCGTCTCGGGCCTTTCGCAGAGCGGCAGGCCGGGAGACGGAGCCCAGGGTGGGAGCACCCTCCCCGGGGCCTGGTGGGGCCCCTGGAGGGCGGACGCGCCCGACCTCCAGGAGCCCTGGCTGGGATCGGGGAGGCAAAAGAGCCCTCATCGGGACTTCCAGGGCAGCCCGGCCATCTGGTCGCCCCACTGGAAAGCATTGTGAACGACCAGATGGCCGAGGGGAAAGGGCGTGATCAGATGGCCAGGCCCGAAGGACGCCCATCTGCCCGCCCCGAGCCTTCGCGGTAAGGGTCCCGTCTGCCCTTGCAGGGCTTGGAGAACCCAGCTGGGCCTCAGGCACGGGGAGGCCCACAGGATCTCTCGGGCCCGGACGCCCGGGGGAGGACGGCCCAGGAACGATGGAGCCCGTCCCGGGCACTTTGCCACACTGCAGGCTGGAGGAGGGAGCCCCGGACGGTGGGGAGGTGTTGTCCGGGCATAGCCCATCTTGTCCCCAGCTGACAACCGCCAGCCCCAGAGGGGTTCAGGCATACCCTGCCCCTAGTAATCCGGAGGAAAGCTACCCCTCTTTCTGGTAACCCGTGCGCACCGAGCGACGGAGGGGACCCAGGTCACAGAGGCACCCGACCTCCGGGAGCCCTGGCTGGGATCGAGGAGGCAAATGAGCCCTCATCGGGACTTCCAGGCCGGCCCAGCCATCTGGTCGCCCCATTGGAAAGCATTGCGTGTGACCAGATGGCCGAGGGGAAAGGGCGCGATCAGATGGCTGGGGCCAAAGGATGCCCATCTGCCCGCCCCAAGCCTTCGCGGTAGGGCTCCCGCCTGCCCTTCCAGGGCACGGGGGCTCTGCTTCCTGGGGGCTCAGAGAACCCAGCTGGGCCTCAGGCACGGGGAGGCTCACAGGAGCTCTCTGGCCCGGACACCCGGGGGAGGACTGCCCAGGACCGATGGAGCCCGTCCCGGGCACTTTGTCACCCGGCGGGCCGGAGGAGGGAGCCCCGGACGGTGGGGAGGTGTTGTCCGGGCATAGTCCATCTGGTCCCCAGCTGAGAACCGCCAGCCTGAGAGGGGTGTCCCGGCATACCCTGCCCTACTAATCCGGAGGAAAGCTACCCCTCTTTCTGGTAACCCGAGCGCACTGTGAGATTTAGGGGACCTAGGCGCAGATGCGCCCGACCTCCTGGAGCCCTGGCTGGGATCGGGAGGCAAATGAGCCCTCATCGGGACTTCCAGGGCAGCCCGGCCATCTGGTCGCCCCATTGGAAAGCATTGCACGCGACCAGATGGCCGAGGGGAAAGGGTGCGATCAGATGGCTGGGCCCTAAGGACGCCCATCTGCCAGCCCCGAGACTTTGCAGTAGGGGTCCCGCCTGCCATTGCAGGGCTTGGGGACTCAGAGAACCCAGCTGGGCCTCAGGCACGGGGAGGCCCCCAGGAGCTCTCGGGCCCGGACACCTGGGGGAGGACTGGCCAGGACCGATGGAGCCCATCCTGGGCACTTTGCGATGCCGTGGGCCAGAGGAGGGAGCCCCGGATGGTGGGGAGGTGTTGTCCAGGCATAGCCCATCTGGTCCCCGGCTGATAACCACCAGCCTCAGAAGGGTTCCGGCATACCCTGCCCCTAGTAATCCGGAGGAAAGCTACCCCTCTTTCAGGTAACCCGTGCACAGCTAGTGACGGAGGGGACCCAGGGTGCAGAGGCGGCCGACCTCCTGGAGCCCTGGCTGGGATTGGGGAGGCGACGAGCCCTCATCGGGACGGGGGGGCTCCCTCACCGCAGGGCCTGCCGGACGGAGCTCAAGCCCCGGGCCCGGTCCCAGTCCCAGCTTCCGAACCCTAGGCCAGGCTGGGGGGAGCCTCCCCAGGCCTCCGGTGGAACCCCCTGTACCCAGCGCCTGGACCCTCGGCCTCGTTGCAGGACAGGGGGGCTCCCGCACCCCAGGGCCCGCTGGACGGAGCTCAAGCCCCAGGCCCGGTCCCAGTTCCAGATTCGGAACCCTAGGCCAGGCCGGGGGGAGCCTCCCTGGGCCTCTGGTGGAACCCCCTGTCCCCAGCACCCGGGCCCTCGGCTGGCTTGCAGGACGGGGGGCTACCGCTCCCGGGTACCTGCCGGAGTCTAGGGCCCGGTTCCTGCTGCTGACACCAGCCAAGCAGCGGGAACCTGCCTGGGCCTGGTGGGCTCACCCCAGTGCCCGCCGGAGCCCAGGCCCGGGACCCAGTTGCGCTGGGGCAGCATCCCCTACACCGGTGGCCTGGCAGACCCAGGCCTGCTGGCTCCCTGACCCTGCCCAGCCCCGTTTTCTCTCCTCCAAGGCCCAGAAACCCTCACCGGGGTCCATGCTGGTTGTGTTCCCAGCCAAGCAGCCCAATCTCGCCACATAGGCACCATCGACCAGAGTCCGTCTGGACAGTGCCCTGGGGCTGCCATGCCCGTGGAGCCCAATTCCCCCCCTGCCCGCGCTGGAGACCGGACCCTGCCGGAGCTCTGACCCAAGGGCCTCCCCCAGCCAGAGAAGAGGGCTGATTCACGTGCCTGCCACTTCCCCTCTGCCAGGCCCGCTCGCCCACAGGAGAAGGGGAAGCCCTGCGCACGACCTGCCGACCACACCTCCTGGGTGGCGCGGGACGTCCACAAGTCGCTGCCATCCCAGACCGGTCCCAGCCGTCCTCTGCTTTAGGGCTTCTCAGAGCTCTCCAGGGGCTCCTGCTCCGGCTCAGCGCCCCTTTCACGCAGGGCTGGCCTCCTGGCGCCCCTTGCCCCAGGGCAGGGCGGGGAGCTAGGCAGTCCTCCCTGCTCTGCAGCAGCCCTGCCCTGCCAACTGACTGTCACCCCCACCCCCGGACCCTGGGCCCAAAGGGGCTGACTTGGGAGGGTGCCCCTTCCGTCCTTCCCGGAGCCCTGGGGGCAGAAACCAAGGAGGGTTAAGCCCAGGCCACGTCCTCTCCCTGCCGGCCTGCCGGGGGGAGCCCATTTTCCTCCACTATTCAGCCCCCACGTAGTGGGGGCTTACAGAACCCTGGGGAAGGACAAAAGTTTGAGATAGCCCGGAAGGCCGGCAGGCCTGCCATCTGGTCAGCCCGGCCCGCAGGGCCATCTGGTCGCTCAGCCTGCAGGGCCATCTGGTCGCGCAGCCAGGCGACCAGATGGCCTGGGATGACCCAGCGCCCAGATGGCCTGAGACAGCCGGACCCACTCGCCCTTGCAGTCCGACGACGGCGAGGGTGGCCAGGCGCTCTGAGGCCGCTGCTCTGGAGGCTCCTTCCCCGGGGCTGCTTGACTTGCATGGGAGCAGTGGGAAGGGGGGGCCCGGCCAGCCCAGGCCAGGCCATCTGGTCACCCTGCTGGCCCGCAAGGGATGGTGGCCCCCATCCCCGCACCCCGGTGGGGCAGGGATGGGAGGGGGAGGCCCCCGTGCCAGAGGGCACGTGGTGGAGGCGGCCTCCCGCAGGCCCGCATCGCCCCCTCTGTGTCCCACCCGCCGTCCCGGCAGCAGAGGGACCCACCCCTGGGTGTGGTAGAGGAGGGCGTCCGTGGGCGCCCATTCATGAAGAGGCGAAAGCTTGGCTCAGAGGATGACTTTCAATAGATCACAGCGAGGCAGCTGCTCTGCTACTTATGAAACCCTGACCCAGAATCAGGTCGTCTACGAATGATTTAGCACCGGGTGCCCCACGAACATGCG